>BMAU01017213.1:27500-455530 GCA_019973935.1 Trichonephila clavipes | reverse complement strand
GCCAAGAGAGCGCCGCCCTATCTGACAAGGCGGTTTGGGGATAGCAAAGTAAACCAGACTGGAATAGAACGATTGCGCGAGACGACCGAGAGAAGCGACGGCGATGAGACGATGACGAGGGCGCTGGAACGAAAACGCCTCGTGGAATCAACGATCTAATGATGTTTCGATTACTTTTTACTAACTTTTAGCCCTCCCTTGTAAATAATTCCCCTTAATAAATGTATATTTAACTCAATCTGGCCGTTGTCACTCTCTCTATATGGAGGCTCGGCCTTTCCATAACTTAAAATCCCTAGAAAACCGAAGTAAAAAAGGACGATGACGATGCAAGATAAGTGAATTTATTCAATGTGTTCTTCAATGTGTGTTGGACGATTTTTATTCAAATTCAAGCGCATTTATTCTTCAAAGCGTTTTTCAACGTGTGTTTGACGATTTCATTCAATTTCAAGTGTTGTGTGAAAATTCACGATTGTGAAGATATTTAGTCGATAATTTTGCCGACACATCAAGATTTTCTTCAACACTATTATACATTCATGAAAGTTAATATTCAACAATCAAGACGTTGTATGCAAAAGTTTACCGTGAGTTTTTATTTCCATTGTTTTTTTACAAACTCTCAGTGATTGTGAAAATATATTTTGAAACTGCTAATGTGACTGTGATACGATATATTTTTTTAACTTGTACAACTGCTACTAGTGACATTTTATTCTAGACTTTAATCTTTTCATAGCGTATTAATTTTTTTCTGTGTTGAAATATTTTACTCATATATCATTTTAAGTGATCTGCAAATATTTGTATATTTTACGTATTTTGGTTCAATTTAAGTGATTTATTATGTCTTATTTAACACTGAATGATATCCCGTTATCGCGCAAGCTTTGAAATTGGCAATACGCAAAATGTAAAATTATTGTATTCTGTTGTTTTTAACTATCACCCATTCAGTTGGACCTCTAGGGAACAATTGCGAAAGTTTACGGGTTTCGCACAAGATTTTGATATTGAAGACTACTCCGCCGTTATTTTAAAAAATTTAACCTACCCGATTTAATCTGTTTAGCTAATTTTTTACAACTAGAAACAAATGGAACTGCCGAAGAACTTTGTAATAATATTTTGTTTTTCACTAGCTGATTTATCCGCTTTTCATAATAAATTAAATACACGAGATGTAGAAGAATGCCCCCGCGGGATGCAGAAAATTCCTTTGCTTCCCCCCACTTTCTACAGACAGGAAATCGGCTGACGCACTTAACCAAATTAATGAGTCAGCTGTTCCCTCTATTTCGAAAAACGATTTATCGTGGCTTTTTGTTAAAGATTTACTTCTAACTCTTCGTTCTTTCAGTGCAGATGACTCATACTCAATTGAACATTTTTCTGATGTGGAGAATTTAACGTTTTGCCCAATAACCGAACAACAAAAAATTGTTTTTGTAAAACGGCTTTTGACAGGAACTGCAAAATTATTTATTCAATCTCAGCGTGGTATAAACTCTTACAGTTGTATAAAAACATTACTTATTCAGGAATTCGGAAAAAATTAAATCAAGCCCAATTGCATAAGGAATTACAACATAGAAAAATGCGGCCTAATGAAACGGTATTCCAATATTTAGTCGCTATTCGGGAATTAGCGAATCGAGGTCAAGGGTTTCTCGACGAAACTTCAATTATGGAATATTGTATTAATGGAATCCCCGATTGTCCTTCAAATAAGCTAATATTATATGGATGTACAACAATTCAGGAATTTAAAGAAAAATTAGGAATTTATGACAAAATATTTCAAAATAAAAGCAAAAATCACTCTTATGATACGTCGCGTAGTCCAAACTTTTAGTGGCCAACGCCGTGATGTTGAAAGTACACTTCATAAACATCGATATGATAGATATCAAAATTCAATGCACAAAGCCTAATTCAAAATTTGAGAATAAAAATTTCAGAGATAGGAATCACGTAACTTGTTTTAATTGTTCGGGATCCGGTCATATTTCTAAATTTTGCCCAGATAAACATCGTGGTCCAAAATGTATATTATGCGAAAATTTTGGCCATAAATCTGATGCTTGTTCTCAAAAAAATATCCCTTCTTCTAATAATGTTGATGAAATTACCCCATTAACTACTATGTGTAAAAGAAGTTAAAATTTTATCTAAAAAATATTATCTTTAGTTGATACCGGAAGTCAAGAGTATTATCCTTAATGAAAGAAAGTGTATGGAATCAATTAGGCTCCCCTTCTTTAATAAATAGTGGTAATATACTAACTGGTTTTGGCCTTTCAAAAACTCATGTAATTGGTTCGTTCAACTCAACTGTTTCAATTGACAACCAAGACTTTCCTGTTAAAATTAATGTTGTCCCCAACCACTCAATGAACTTTGATATTATTATTGGTTGTAATCTAATTAAACAAGCTAATTTGACTATCACCCCTGATAGTGTTATGTTTTTCTAAGCTACAAAACGAAGTATCCGACGCTTCTCCACAACCATTTGTTTTCGCAATTACTGACGACATTCCTAAATTTGATATTGGCCCTGAAATTCTAAAACAAACTCGTAATGATGTTGAGGCATTACTCGTATGTTATAGGCCGAATAAAATTAAAACGACGGATATTGAGTTAAGCATTACCGTGACGGACGACAAACCAATTTATCATTCTCAAGACGGTTACCTTTTACTGAACGTGATATAGTAGATAAACAAATAGATGAATGGATACAAAATGGTGTTATTGAACCATGTTCATCTGCTTATGCTAGCCAAGTCCTAGTAGTCCGCAAAAGACGGCAGTCCACGTGTCTGCATTGATTTTCGAAAATTAAATCGTGTGTTAGTTAAGGATCACTATCCTCTGCCCCTCATTGAGGATATTTTAGATAAACTTCAGGATACTAGAGTTTTCAGTACCATTGATTTACGTAATGGTTTTCCATGTGCCTGTTAACAAACAGAGTCGCCCATATACCTCCTTTGTAACACAAAATGGTCAATTTCAGTTCCTTAAAATGCCTTTCGGACTCTCTACATGCCCTTCAACGTTTCAACGTTTTATCAATACAGTTTTCGTGACTTAGTTGTTCAAGGAATTGTTCTCCCTTGCATGGATGATATAGTTATCCTTGCTAAAAATGAATCTGAGGCTATTGAGAGACTCAAAAAAGTTCTTCAAGTGTCCAGTGATTACGGTTGGAAATAAATTTTGATAAATGTCAATTTCTGCATAGGAAAATTGAATTTTTAGGCCATATTATTGAAAATAATAAACTTTTTCCTTCCCCTTCTAAAACTAAATCAGTTGTCAATTACCCCGAACCAAAAACAACTAAAGAAGTTCAACGTTTTTAGGTCTCACTGGATATTTTCGTAAATTTATCCTGCTTATTCTGTAATTGCTAAGCCACTTAGTGATCTTTTACGTAAAGATACTCCTTTCAATTTTGATGTAAAACAAAAAAAAGCTTCCTTTGACGAGTTAAAACGTTTGCTCTGTCAGAAACCTGTCTTAGGTATATATCGACAAAATTGTGAAACCGAAATACATACTGATTCATCAATCGACGGACTTGCTGCTGTTTTATTACAAAGATTCCCCGATGATAATTCCTTACATCCTATATATTACATGTCTAGAAAAACGTACGAAACGGAGAGAAAATATACCAGCTACGAACTCGAAGTTTTAGCAATCATAGAAGCTCTCAAAAATTTAAACTGTACATTTTAGGAATGCCTTTCAAAATAATTACTGATTATAAAGCATTTACAAAAACTATGAGTAAGAAAGATCTAAACACACGAATCGCGCGTTGGGCCCTGAATTTACAAGATTATGATTACACCATTTTACATCGCTCTGGCTCACAAATGGCCCATGTCGACGCTTTAAGTAGAATACAGGTTTTAACAAACCAGTGTAATGATTCTATTGTGCATAGGATAAAAGAATCTCAAGAGCTGGACCCACACATTCTTTCCATAAAAGCTCTTCTTCAAAGGGTCCATATGATAACTACTGTATTAAAAATAATATACTATATAAATTTATTGACGGTGCCGAAGTACTTGTTATTCCCGACGAGATGCAGCATCACTTTATCAAAAATGCTCACGACAAAGGACATTTTTCAGTTAAAGAACTCTAGAACATATAAAAATAAATATTTTATACCGCAACTTCAATCAAAATTGAAAAATATATTTCCCTAATTGTGTAACATGTATATTGAAAAATAAAAAGTCTGGTAAACAAGAAGGATTTCTCCATCCTCTTGTCAAAGTTGATATACCACTAAATACATACCATATCGATCATCTTGGTCCTTTAGCAACTTCAAGTAAAAACTACAAATTCATTTTAGCTGTCATTGACTCTTTCACTAAATTTGATTGGTTATACCCCACAAAAACTACATCTACTTCTGAGGTAATAAAAAAATTAGACATTCAAAAAACTACATTTGGAAATCCTCGTTTTTCTTATCACTGATCGTGGAACTACTTTCACTTCTGACGAATTCCACACTTATTGTTCGGAACAAAAAATTACACTTCACCATATTACTACAGGTTTGCCACGTGCTAATGGTCAAGTAGAACGCATTAATCGAACAATTATTCCTGTCTTATCTAAGATGTCAGAAGCCGATCCCAATGAAATGGTTCAAACATGTTCCTTCACTACAAGAAGTCTTAAACTCAACATTCCAACGAAGCATTAACACCACTCCTTTTGAATTACTCTTTGGAACACAAATCAATAACAAGACTGATTTGCGCATTCAACAATTAATCGACGAACAACTACAACTCGAATTTAATGAAAACAGAGAACTCCTACGTAAAGCGGCAAAAACGCAAATACTTAAAGTGCAAAATGAAAACAAAAAGTCTTATAATCTTCGACGAAAATCTCCTTATTTATACAGTGTTAAGGACTTAGTTGCTATTAAAAAACGCAACAAGGACCTGGACAAAAACTCTGCAATAAATTTATCGGTCCATATAAAATAACACAAGTAAAACCTAACGATACCTACAACGTCGAAAAATGTGGAAATTTTGATGGCCCAACCAAAACAAGTACTTGTGCCGAATACTTGAAACCATGGCCTAACAAATGAATGTTACATTACGAACGCAAACTTTTACTTTAACATTTTTTTTTCGACATTATCACCATACTCAAGATTGCTTTGTATTGTTTGTCTTCTTTCCATCTGTATACCTATTCTTTTTTTATTCTTTATTATTAGTTTTGATTTTCTGATACATATTTGTCTGTTTTAATAATTGTTTTATTTGTAAGTTTATTTCCTCTAGCTTTTCAGTTTTATTTCATGAAATTTTGAAATACACTGTATTTTACATGCGAGGACGCATGCTTGGTCATGATGGCCGATGTAGGAATGGATATTGCACATATCGTATCCCTCTATATTCATTAATGACGTAATGCCAAGAGAGCGCCACCTATCTGACAAGGCGGTTTGAGGATAACGAGTAAACCAGACTGGAATAGAACGATTGCGCGAGAGACGACCGAGAGAAGCGACGGCGATGAGACGATGACGAGGGCGCTGGAACGAAACGCCTCGTGGAATCCAACGATCTAATGATGTTTCGATTACTTTTTACTAACTTTTAGCCCTCCCTTGTAAATAATTCCCCTTAATAAATGTATATTTAACTCAATCTGGCCGTTGTCACTCTCTCTCTCTCTCTCTCTCTCTCTATATATATATATATATATATATATATATATATATAAATCTACAATGTATTTGCTGTTAACTCTCTGCTCTTGTTTTAAAATAAATCCTCTTTGATAATAGAAACGTCCTTTAGATTAAAATGGATTTATATTTTATCAAACAGTTACGTATGATTTTTCTATAATAAATTACTTTTTTTAATAAATTCCGAATTGCATTATGCATATCCTTTATTATGGATGGTTCATGATTCTCTGTGTGTGTGTGACTTTCATTTCTCCTACTCCTTTTTTGTTTGGAGTGCCCAAAAAGCAAAAGGCAGTCAGAGATGCTTTTTTTTTAAATTTAAAAAAATAATCATGGCGGTTAAGATAAAGGGCAACGTATACTTAATCATTTGCGAATGACAGCAATATCAAATTTCAACAAAGAGTAACGAAAGATCAATTCAAAAGGAACACCGTAATTTTCCAGAAAATGGCAACTATTATTTTTTAAACATTATTTGATCATTGCATTTTTATATTATATAAACATTATATATGCCTGAATACATGAAAAATAATGAAAACAATAATAACAATTCAATATGTTTTAAATGTTCACTTAATAAATGTTTTTTTGTTTCCAAATCTGATGTAAAGGTACATATTTTTATGTACGGCCAGCGAGATTATAATGTTTTTCCGAAGTGGCCTGCAAGGTCATTTGGGTTGGACACCCCTGTTCAAGGTCGTAGACTCGTAGTGGGCGTGTCTTGAGTTCGAGCTATTTTAACTGAAGAACCACCATGCAGAGAGGTTCGGTGCACGTTAAATCTGTCAAGGCTCCAAATCCTCCCACTGCCGTGGTGTAGAAGTTATGAGAGAGAGGTGCCATCTCAAGTGTCGTCCTCATCACTTGACCATAATTCAAAATTACGAGATTCGTCGTTCATATGAGATTTATAATAAGAGGAAATAGACGCTCACTCATTCACTAAAGCACTTATGCAGCTTAGTAAAAACCGAATGCGATCCATGCAGTATATGAAACCGGACACTATACGAGTATTGAAAATCATCAGATGCGAGAAACGTGCTTGAAGAGGAAGCAAAATAGGTGCAAAATGTCGCAAATTTACCTTTATTATGGAAAATAATCACTTATTTTTCGCTGTACCATTGTACACCTTCGTTTTTTCGCTGCAAGGTCTCTTAGTTCATCTTCTGTGTCAAGATTTGATGCAAAATTTAAAATGGTTTCTCGGCTTTTTTTTGTGTCAGGAATTGATGATTTTCCAACATTATAAAACTGTGTGCTAGAAACGCTCCACTTTCTCCCTTCGCGAGACGTTTCAATATTTTAAGTTTTGTCTATGTTCAAGACGTTGCTCTTCCGTTTTAGTTTCGAAGCCATAGCAGTTCACAACTCAATAAAAAGCACTTATACACCCCCCTCACTTGGAAACAAACGGACCTAATATTCAGGTCAGATGTTTACCAAATCACACAACTAAAATTCCCCAAATATCCTTGAGCTTGGGTTTTCCCGTTACTTTTGTCCTCACGCGAAACAATAGTAGAGCATTGAACTATTCGAAAACGCATTCATATACAGTACATGTAGTTCACAAAAAAAAAACTGGTCCGGATATTTGACGCTCCAGATAATAAACGTTCGTATAAATGACATTCTACTGTACTATTTATGCTGTCAATCTTATTCTCGAGTCATTTCTCAATATGAGGTATAAAATTCAAGAGGATTCATATGAGGATCAAAATGAGGTATATTTCACTTTGACTCAGGACTATTAGAACTGTTCTTTAGACAAGAAGATCGCTGGATCTTTTGTCAATGGAACATTTATAGGATTGATATATTGGGTAATATTTAATATATTGGGTAATATTTCACTACGTATTGAGAAAAATCATTGGTTAGTTAAAGTAGGAGATTATAATATTATTTATCTAACCACCTAGCATGCATATGAGGAAATATTACATTAAGTAGGGATTGTAACACTTCGAACTAAGCGTAATTGCATTTGGTGACCCTATAGTAATAACGATTTTATTATGTGTCTCGTTCTTATCAAATTTTCATTATAAAATACATTTATTTTTATTTTATTTCACGTTCCTTGTTCTCCTCTGTTTCTTTTCGAGAAACATTTTATGTAAACAATTATAAATAATCATAAAGGGTGCCTGCATCAGGTCTGTTTTTTGATACGGAGAATTTAATAAACTTTTACGTATGCCAGTTGTTAATTATTTTGCCATAATAAATAAATTGTACTAGATATCAGTAAAACATATTTCGGTTGTTTACAGAAATATCGCAAGAAAAATTTGAAGTTTCCATTTAAATTCTAATCTTACGTGCTCATTCCAAACATAACTTCAACAAATATTTATGGAGCATTGTTTTGAACTTGTAAATTATTGTATTCGGTACATACCAGGAAAATTGTTAACAAATTGAATAACAATATACTTTCAATTACTTAGTTTTATAATGAATTGTATCTTGCAATGCATGTAATGTAAGAAATAATATTTTATAGTACCAAATGTTCTCACTAAAAGAGAAAAAATAAAAGATCATCATCTTTTTATTGTTAAATCATTAATAACAACTTGACAAAAATAGCGGAACGTAACTTCAAATTTTTTATTAAACGTTCTTACGAGATATATAGATTTTTAGCGCATGCAATAATGTGAAAAGTTTGTTTTTATTATGAACTATATTTTGGAATGTTAGACTTATTCTTTATTGCTTACTTGAAGTTCAAAGAAGTCACGCTTATTGTTTCTAGTAACAAACTTTTATCTGTATTTCAGATGCAGTCAAGTTTTATGAGATATAATTAAGATAAGGATGCTATGAAATCAAGATAAGAGGTATTTAATATTTTAGTTGTATATTCACATAAATTAACATTAGCATTTAATGTGATTGGTTAGAGAACTACATAGTTACTTTTATGTACAAAATTAAACTAGGAATTAAAATATAAAAAATTCAAACATCATTCATTAAAATAAAGACAAGCAATAAAAACTAAATCATAAATTATAATAGTTTTTGCAATATTTTTTACGGGCTCGTAAATAATGATTATACAAACTATTGAAGATTTTTTATTACGTTATCAAAAGCTAATAGAAGTTGTTTTTGCGCTTTGACAATATAACATTTCTACTAAGTACTAATATGTTTACATCGAAATACCTACTTAATTATCTCCGACAAAGTTTTAAATGTCCATTAGTATTTAAATGGATTATTGAAGATCCTATTCTTTTTATATGTATTTTATCTTTTTGTGCTAAAGTGTAAATATTTTCGTGTGTTATGATCTGAAGTATTTCTTATTTAGACCAAACTAGGCTGTTAATACTCCAGCTAAACTGCAATGGTATGGGTAAAAATGATACTATAACCTGTAAAATGTCATAAATTTTGTTTGTCCTTATAGCTATTTTTATTCGACGCTAAATGTCTCCAAAATATTTATTCAAAAATATTAGGCGTGTTTAAAAGAGATTCTAAACTTCGTATGCGAACAGTTTTCAATGTATTTTTTTAAAACAAACGGGATAGTGAAGGTCATAATAAGGTCGTGGCATTCATTTAAAAATGGCTGTTGTGAATAAAACTGCGTCCAAAACGTATTAGCGAACTGGATCAGGAACGAAGCCATTCACATAGTTCCAAAAAATTCAAAACTTTGCTGTCAACCGGAAAGGAGATCTTGACTGCATTTTTCGACATACAGGGAGCCAGCCCTACTATTGTAGTTTAAGGAGTCGGACATCTCCATTCATGCTTAACAGTACATCTAAACACTTGATAAGCTGCATAAGGCTATCAAAAACAAACGTCTGGGAATGCTGTCGGCAGGTAGCATCGTTCTACATGACGATGCAAGGCCGCAAGTCGCTAACGTGTGTTGAAGCACCGGCCCGTAAAAATGGGAAGTCCTGGAGCATACAACTTACAGTCCAAATCTGTCGCCTTGCGACTATCACATCTTTGTACAGCTGAAGAAAAGCCTAATGTGCTAACGATTTCACTCTGACGATGACGTAAAGGCTGCAGTTCTGAATTGGTTCCATAATTAAGAAACTTTGTATGAATCTCATTCATTAATTATTGTTGTTTCAATCTTTTTTTTCTGTCTTTTTTCTGTCACAACGCATCTCAGAGATACATACCTCAAATTACTTTCATTTGAACACCCCTTATACTCCATCCAGTAACATCCTTTAAGCAGCTTCTGAGACAAAGTTGAAAGAACAAAAATTTAATTAAATAACAAAGTAACAAAAATATAACTAAAAAAAGTTACTTTAAAACGTCGTAATAATTATTCAGCCTTCATTAAAAAAAAAAGAGAAAAGCAACATTTTTGAAATTTAAATTAAAATAATAGTAACATATAGGACTGGTAAGTTTATTAGGATATTGCTATGATAAAGAAATCATTTGCATTAAAGCTAAAATAAAACCAGTGCACTCGGTATTTAAAAAAGAAATTAAACATGTGTATAAAATTATGCAAACCAGTGTTTCTCAAACTGTGGGGCGCACCCTCTTAAGGGGGTGCGAGTATATAGAAAAGTCAAAAATAAAAAATATATTTTTAAAAAATTATTGATTTACGGAAAGGAAGCAAATCAAAATACATTTTGCAGTAATAAAAATGAAATAAGCATTTACACTGATATAAAAAAAACTTATAAATGCATCAGTACCGCACAATGTGTTTCATAATTAATTTAACAATACTAAGTTTAGAACAAGTTTAATAATTACCAGAGACCCCCCCTATGGGCATGTCATAAAATTATATAGTTATCTTGATAATTTGTACGATTTATGATTAAAGTCGTATTTTAGCTTTTCGTCAAAGTATATTATTATTGTATGAAGGGAGGGCGCGATGAAAGTTTTGACTGAAATTGGGTCGCAAGTATAGAAAGTTTGAGAAGCACTGATGCAAACAGAAAGTAATTCATTGTACAGAGAAACCTATTTATATTTCCTGAAGTATATTATTGCTATGAATACCAATATCAACATTTATTTTTAAAGAAATGTCATTTTCTGAAATTTATATTAAAGAAGGATAATTCATAGTTTTTTTTTCTTTCAATTTTTCTAATTTATAAGCTGTTTGAAATTATATAACTGCGACATTAAAAATTTAGAAATATATTTATATTATCACTATCAACAGTTCATACTTAATTTCACAAATGCTTTCGGTTCTTGAGTAATTGTTATGCCAAAGGAATTTAGGTGTAAAAAATTTACTTTCATAACAAGTGTAAAATTTTGAATAAAATATACTTTGTGTTTGTATAAATTTATTTTTATTATAATAGCAGATTCAAGAAAACTTAATTTTTATTTCATATTTTTAAAATAATTAATTTAAAACAAGACATTTAAAAAAATTTAAAGAGCTTTTTTTTTTCAAAAAAAAAAATTGTATCAAGTTTAAGGTTAATATTTTTAATTTTTCTATTAGCAAAATAATAATTATCAAAAATATATAGGCATTGCATTTCTTATTTATTACTGTTACAGATTAAAGTTTACTCTAATGGCAATGTTCCATTTTTATTCCAATAAATATCAAAAATATCGAGAAAAGAATCCTTATTATCTTTAAGCAATTTCAAACATACTTAAGTGGAAGATATACACTTTCCCAATAATTTTATAACTCCAATAAAAATAATTTTTTTAATCGAAAATAAATAAAGGTATTTTTTCTGAATGCTGTTAAGATTTCGAACGCGTCATAGTATTAATTCGTAATACTTTTCAAACATTTAAATAAATTAAATGTTCCGTTACATTTATGTAAAAAACTAAATAATAATTTTTTTTCTCCTGAAAATTACAGATTTTTCTAAATTGAAGAAAATATTGATCTAAATTTCATTAGAGTTCTGAAAAATAACTGTTGTTCTTATCCTGCGAAAAAAAAAAATTTTTTCTATTTTTTTCTCTGTTTTATGGCTTTTAAAGATTTTTTTCTTGTATGTAAAAAAAAAAAAAAAAAAGAAGTGCATCGGAAAACTAAAAAAGTGCGTCGTTTGCACGTACGCGTTTGGAAAAAAATTGCCTATTTTTATTTCCAACGTTTTAAAAAGATATCAAAAAAGAATAAAAGTTTTGAAAACGGGAAAAGAAATAAAATGTCTAGCATTTTAAAGAAAGGAAAACTCTTTTGACATACGAAAAAATTTTTCTTTTTTCCACCTTTTGGACAAGCAACAAAAAGTACGAAAGAAAAAGATAAATAAAAGTATTTTGAAACAGCTTTTATTAATTTCCCTAACTTAATTAAAAAACGTTGATTGGAAATTATATATATATATATATATATATATATATATACTGCTCAAAACAATTAAAGGATATTGTAAGTTTTATATAAAATAAAGATATAAGCGAAATTTTTTTTGCCGAAAATGGAAGAGAAGAATCGCAAATGCAATTTTTTTTTATTTTCAAACTGTGGAGTATGCTAATTTTGAGTTCGACGTCAAAAACGTCGCTTCAGCGGCAGCGAATGGAATTTGACTTTAAACTGAAATGAAGACAAGGATGATCGGCATTCAGTGACTGCTTTGTTTCGATGAGTACGATGCCTCAGCGAAGTCACTTAACGGATTCAGAAGCTTGGAGAGTTGTTGGTAGGTTAGAAGGGGGACAAACTCAAGCCGAAGTAGCGCAAGTCATTGGAGTGTAACAAATTACGATTTCCAGGGTCTGGAACCGTTTTTTGGAGACTGGAAATGCAGGACGAAAACCAGGACAAGGTCGTACACGGGTAACAACGCCCAATGAAGACCGTTATTTAGTGTTCACGGCTCGGACACACCGAAATATGAACGCTACTCTTCTCCAGCAACACCTTGGCTCGGCTACTGGCACTACGGTTTCAACTCAGACTGTCCGAAACCGGCTTCATGGTGTAGGTATGTATGCTCGCCGACCGATGGTATGTGTTAGACTATCACAAGGCATCGTCGCGACTGCAGGGAATGGGCAACAGAGCATATGAACTGGAAGAGAAATGAATGGAGCAATGTTCTTTTTTCTGACGAGTCCCGTTTTCCTGTTCATCCGGATAATAGGCGTATTTTCCTCTGGAGGGACCGTGGCAGTAGGAATAATTCTGCGTTCGCACACGAAAGTGTCAGATTTGGCGGTGGGGGAGTGTTGGTGTATGGTGCATCTCAATTGACGGGCGCACACACCCCTACATCATTCGAGATGGACCTCTGACTGCTCGCCGATATAGGGATGAGATCCTCAGACCTATTGTAGTCCCTTACGCTGCAGCAATCGGAGATGACTTCATTTTAATGGACGATAACTGCAGGCCACATCGTGCTAACCTGGTGGAGGATTTCCTTTTCGAGGAAGGAATCGTACGATTGGAATGGCCTGCGTGTTCTCCAGACATGAATCCAATAGAGCACGTTTGGGACGCTCTAGGAAGACGAGTTGCTGGCCGCCAACCACCCCCACAAACTCTTTAAGAACTGTAAACAGCTCTTCTGGATGAGTGGGACAGAATACCCCAACTCGTGATTAATAGCCTCATTGACTCCACGCCTCAAAGGTGCTCAACGTCGCTGGTCGCCCGTGGAAACCATACCCCCTACTAAAAATGATTTCCTTTGAAGAAAACACCTTTTCTTATTCTTTTTTTCCCATGTACACAAATTGCGTTTTTTTCCTTTTGTACACAAATGCGCAGTAAAATACATTTTTTTCTGCCAAACATGTGTAATTTATTCTCATATAACCTACTACGTCTGTCGACCGTGTATCAATCAGCTAAAAAGTTTCCCAGCCACAAGATCCACCTAAAACCACAATATCCTTTAATTATTTTGAGCAGTATATATATTCAAAAAAGAAATTAACAGAAAAAAATTTACAAAAATTAGCATCTCTCAAAAACAATAAATGCTTATAGATCATGCAATAACGTGAAATATGTAAAACATTTATGCTCCAGTAGCATTTTCAAAGTGAAGCTCTTTTTTAATAGTTCTCTTGTGTTTGTTCATTTCTGTTTATAAACGTGGACCTATGGTTTCAATACCATTAAGTTATTTAATTACACTTCCTTTAAAAATAAGTAAGAGGTTGTACTTAATGTAGAGCTGAAAAGAGATAGTATTTACATTTCTTGCAAAAGAATAACCAATAAATATTTTTTTTACAAAAATTTATCATTATTAGAATTTTTTGCACTTATATAATATTGATTGTAGAAAATGTGCACCACATTTTATTCATAATTATTATTATTTTATTCACTATTTCATAATAATTTAATTTAAAATAAAATGTATTTCATGCATTTAATTAAACTGCTTGCATTTTATATAAAGTAAAGAACATTATGCATTCTCTAACCAGATATTAAAGGTGCCCATACAGTATTTTTCTTCTCCTATGGGGTTTACTGCCTTCGGTAAAAAATGGTACTGCCCCAGCATTCCTTTATAGTCTATTCTTTATCATTCTGTCCCCTCTTTTGTTCTTTTCTATCAATTAAAGTTTTGTCTATAGCTTAGATACTATTTTTGTTAAATTAATAATTTGACCTCAGCTTTGTTCAATATGATCTTTGATATAATGGGGCTAATAAACTAACCAGGTAATAAATGGGAGGTTCAGGATAAACTTAAATAAATACACTATTTAATGACAGTTTTAGAGCACAGAACTAACCAATTTGAATAAAAAACCAAAGTAAAAAAAAGAGAGAATGATTTACATTATGTCTCTCTTGGTTGAATCCTATTTAAGCTCATACCTTTATTTGTCGCCAACTAGGTGAATTATTATCGTCCTATTGGATAGAAACCCAAAATAGAAAAATCAGCTTTTGGCGTGATTTGGCCCATTTTTCCCTCCTTTACCAAAGTTCTGTCCTCAACTAGTATTTACCGTCTCTTTTTGCTACAAGAATTACTTTCCAAAATAAAACTTCAGGTTAGAGATTAATAAAATTTAAGGGAGTGAATATCCTTCCAGTTGTCTGTCAACTTTACAACAACTCACAAATAACTTAAATATGGTATTAAAATCATAAACACACGTTTCAAACGACCTTTAATTTTGTTAAAGTTTTAAATTTTTTTAAAGAATTTAATAAAAAAAGATCTAATCTCTCTCTCTCTCTCTTTATCATATTTTATGCCAGAAAGTTGATTAATTTATCTTAAAAAGAATTACAGAACTAAATTTCATTGACGCCTTTTGGGGAATGTTTAAGTTCAACGTGCGAAACAATGTTTCAAAATCCAAATTAGGAATAAGCTTTCTATAACTAGAAACTAATAAGAACTTAAGGTTTCGAGCACATTTTAAGCACCGAGTGTCTTTTTTTCCTTAATCCAACATAATGATGGTTTTGACTCTATGTCTTGCTACGTACAACACTTATTAAATAAGTTTGAAATCACCTACTTAAAATATAAACTGAATGGATGAATCATTTATTTCACTTTTTTCCAGCAAACGAACTCTTTAAAAAGTCTATGGAATAACATTTTTAAGGAGACGAAAAACTGTAAAAAATTATACTTTTGTAAAATCAAAACATATCACCAGATTTCATTTAAAATAGCTACATTTTGAACCGTGATTTTGAAAAAGCATATATATAAATGAATAGTTTTTTTTTTATATTTAGTGTTAGTTGAATTGGAAAATACATATACAATTGCCTTAAGGATTGAGATAAGTGGCCATGTAGATAATGCTTTCAACTAAAATGTAATACCAATACAGAAAGTTCTTGGTACGATCTGGTACATTTTTTCCCTCCTTTGCCAAAGATCTGTACTAATCTAGAATTTACTGTCTCTTTTTGCTACAAAAATAACGTTCCTATACAAAACGTCTGGTAGGAGATTAATATATTGACATAAGGGGACATGTAAACAATGTTTTCAACTAAAAAGTGATACCAATACAAAAAAAATGAACTTTTGGCGCGATTTGGCACATTTTTTCCCTCCTTTGCCAAAGGTATGTACTAAACTTGGATTTACCGTCCTATTTGCTACGAGAATAACGGTTCTATACAAAATTTCAGGTTGGTGATTAATATATTGAGATAAGTGGCCCTTTAAATTTGGTTTTCAATTAAAAAGTGATAAACGATTAAAAGCCAGTTTAAAAAAATGAACTACAGATTCTTTCCCTAAATACACAATTCAAATTTATACTTAAAACTTTTAATTATATTTAAACATATTTAAATCAAAACTCCTGACAAAGAAACTCATAAAAATAAAATTATTCAATTCAGTTGTATTTATATTAAAGTATCGTTTAAAACTGAATTTGTTGCGAGTAATTTAAAAATATATTAAAAACCTAATTTATACCGATAAAGTGAGAGCCTTTTAAACATCACATTTTGCATAATTTTCTTCACAAAATCAATGTAACATCATGTATATTTAAGTTTATTTGTTTGTTTTTATTAAGACATCCCAAGACATCTTCTATCGATTTTAATACGTGTTTTGAAACGCATATCTTATAATATTTTGTAGTATTTGTTATATCCATGTGCTACATAAATTTATGTAAATGGGTTATTTTCTTGCCAAATGAATTATTTCGAGGAAGGTTTACTCCCAGTTTCGTTATGTAAGCAACTGATGATAAGTAATACAAATAAATTTGCACTAAAGTACAATCCATCTCGAAAACAATACAAAAAACTTGAAAATAACAATTTTTAACTTCGTTAGAGTCAAATTATAAAAAAGTGCACTGTATTAATTAGAAAATTTACCAATTAATATTTGTAGCTAATAAAATAATGAAAACTAAAATATATGCAGAAACGGTTTTTTTATTTGCAAATATTTTTTAAACCATTGAAAAGTTATGACGATCTTAAATTTTAAGAAATTGCATAAAAATAGAACTAAAGTAATGTTATTTGCCTAGATTTCTTTTTTCTGTATTTTGGTTTTGTAAAATTCCAAATCTTGTAAGTTAAAGGTTTTATCATCTTTTCAGTAAAAAAGTAAGAACAATATACGCTCATTTATTTTTCCAAACACTTGACTTTTTTTCGCGTCTGTTTGATTTTTAAATCCATACGTGTAAAAAAGTAATAACATTAAAAATTGATTAATATTCTATGTTTAAGTTTTAAATGTATTAAATATCAAAATTGGGCACACTTATGTATTATTGCAACAATCGCCAACGTTCAAGATAACTCGCCAAGTTGGCAATCCCAATTTCGCATGTGTCGTGTGCGCTGAATTGGCAATCATGGATTTCATATAATGTCGCCAACAGATTGCGAAAATACGTAAGTACCCAAAATTGTAACAAAAACAAAATGATACTCTCTCTTATATAATTTTCTCTCTACGAACACTTTTTTAGATTACAGTAACACTTTTTTTTTAATAATAAGAACAGTACAGGAAATTATTAACTATGAACTTTGTATAAATGATCTATCAAAATTGTTTGATAAAAACAACTGTCTAGAGAATTTTTTTTTTTAAATTAAGTAATGAATTTGCGATTTCTAGATGTTCAAAAATGATACTATTCTAATATGGAGTTTGGCATCTTTGTTGAGTGCAGTGACGCTTCTCCGGGTTGTTCTAGCGAATTTCTCCATTTTCGACTAATCTCCTTGACACATCCTCCCCCCTTATTACAATTTTACTTAAACCTCAAAGGAGAGTTTTTCAAATTTATGAGTATTTGACGTAGCACATGCGAAATAATGGTACTTACGAATAAAACAATCCAAATCAATCAATCAGTTGTTATCTTACTCTTGTAACTTCCACACGAGTGGTTTTTTTATTTGTTTTAGAATGCAAAATTCCCCTTTATATCCCATACTCTTTGAGTTGCAGTTATCGAGAATACTTGTTATTGTTGTTACTAATATCCCGTTGGGTCAGACGAATTCGGACCAGATCAGTGAAACCGTTGACTAATGAAGTCTGATATTGGAAGTAGACTATGATGGATATCTTCCCAGTCCAGTCCAAGATGTGCTGAGGTGAAGACTGGCATTTAGGCAGTGCTTCTCAAACTTTCAATACTGGCGCCCCCTTTTCAATCACAATTTTTATCGCCCCCTTATACATTAATAATGTACTGAATGCAATAATAATGCACTTTGACGCTAAAGCAACAATCTTTATTATAAACCGTACAAATTCATGACAAAAGTATTAAATTTCGTACATGTTACTTTTGAGTTAAAAAAAAAATTAAGTGATAGGATAATTATATTATGTTATTTTTCCTTTCTCTAATTTTTAAATTGGAACATATTGCAAAATGCGGTGGTTGCTTAGAAGACAAAATATAGATATAAGCTAAATGTAGAAAAAGAACTCAGAGGGTCAATTTCTAATCATAAGCATTCCTTTGAAAAACTTTGCTCTGTAAGACAAGCCCATGGAAGTACCGACTGAAGTACCCGCTCTTGGCACGAGTTCATTTATAAGAAAATAAAACATTATTGATATAATCGCTTAATTGTAAGGAGAATAAAGCCAAGTGTGCGACAATGTTTACAAGAATGTAAACTGATTTTTTTTTAAATGATTGCTCAAATTATAATTAGTTTTAAGCGAACTGTAATTTTAAGTCTCAAAGAATTAGCATTTAGAATTGATGTTGAATAATGAACAATAAAAAAAATTCCGATGAAGAATAATTGTATTATTTTTAATATTTAGTTATTTGAGTCACCCCAATCATCCTTTTTTATAATTATTTTTACAGTACACAATAAATATCGTAATTCCAGTGAATAATTTCATAAAGAGAAAATATACTCACCTACTTTTAAGGACACAGAAAACATTTCGGAAAAAAAGTTAACACACTGGGAACTCAGACAAAACAAGTACCTAAAGATCGTAAAAAAAAACGTCTGTCACTCCCAAAAAAGAGGGAGATATGTGACAAATATATTTTAGTTCACGTTAAGATTGTCAAACAGGAGGATAGTGTCAGGGCCATTGGTAACAATTAAACAATTTTGCCTGAATTACCGATTTCGTGCACTGTGTGATCGACATGACCGCTCCCGGATTAAAAGTGTATTTATTACGATATGAATGTTCTAAAAAATTATGTAAAACGTTTTTCATTATGCTTGGCTTAGTAATCCTTCAAACTTCCCTAAATGAAAAAACAAATACATAAGAGCAGGGTCGTAACTAACCGTACAAGTAAGCTCGAAGGTCAAACCGCAGCAAATACATTCTGCTGCCTACAGCTGATGGCAATAATATATAACAGTGATGAAAACTTTTTATCTTCATAAAATGTTTTTTGATTATGGCTCTGGATTTTGTCTTTCCTCTAAAAGAGTAGCATTTTCGCTTTGAAAAGGAAACGTAATAAAAAAATCTCTCATTATGGGATTACAGCAAATCGAATAAAACGTTTTTTATTTGGTTATAGTATCAAAGATAGCTAAAAAATGAGGTTTTGAAGTAAAAGCTTTTTTTTCGATTATGTAAAATCGCAGATAATATATATATATATATGTATATTATTTCCGTGTAAATGTGTATATTTTTTATTATGTCAGAAATTTTTTGATTTTTCTTCATTCTAGTAAATAAATTTTTTGAAACTTTTTATTTTCGATATTCTCGCGCCCCCTTGTAGGTGTATCGCGCCCCCTCAGGGGGCGCGCCCCACAGTTTGAGAAACACTGATTTAGGGTAAATAGAAAACCTTTCACCAAATAGGAAATCTCGCAACCTTAGAGCAAACATGAGACTTTTTAAGTGCCCACTAGCAATAAACTGTTGGACTGTCTATCACAAAGAAGAGATAAATGAAGCCTTAATCTTTTGCTTTTATACTATTTATGAAATGGAGGTTTTAAGCATTTTCTTTATTTTGGGCCTATTGCCTTGAGAATAATTCTAAACAGGTGAGCTCTGAGTTGAAAGAGACAAAATGGTCTAGTCCAAGGGTGGCGAACCTTTATGAATCAAAGTGCCATTTTTTCTAAAGAAATGCTTTATGAGGTATAGACGTGCGGTCAAATAAATTTGTGACAGGGGAAAATAATTGAAATAAATACCAGCACAACACAAAACTCGTTATTTACTACAGAAAAATACATTTAGTATTTTATAGTAGTAAATGTGTTTCAGTTAAAGTGTAATTCAAATTATATAAAGTAGCATTAGTGTGATTTTTGCTGTTGCAGACTAGATGGCACTAGATGTTACTTTTAGCAAAATGCATTCTGAACTCGAGTCATCTGCCAAATGTTTTCTAAGCGAGTCTTTAATGTTATTCATCTCTGAAAATAATGACTGGTAGGCATAGGTCGATGAAAATATAGTTATAATAGCTTGACCTTGCTTCCTCAAACAGTTAAACGTATCTGCAATCAAATTTAATGTTTCCAAAATTTCTTTACTGTCATTTTTACCTACATTGCTTGCTATAATCCTTCTGTTTCAATCAATTTTAACTTTTAACTTGTTTCAATAAATTTTTGGATCCATATTGAACTAGACTAGAAATCAATAAGTTGCATTTCAAATTCTTCAATTTCCAACCAATCGAACTGGGGCAAGTTAAATTTATCAAATGATGTCATATCAAGGGACATAATAAACTTGGGCGTTTCTGATAATTCTTTGAACTCACAGAAAATCTGATTGAAAATTCCCCTCGCCCCCTCCATACAATAACTGTATTAAATTCAATAATACTATACTTTGAAGCTAAACCTACAATACAACTTTAACCTCTTAAGTCCCCCCCCGACGTATATAAACGCCGCATTCAGCTAGTGTGTTACTTGTCTCAGTCGTATATATACGTCTTTCGGAAGTACTATCTTTTCTGAGAACTGCTATCCATAAAATTATTCTGAAGGCTTTGGAAGGCAAAAAAATGACCTTGAAAGTGTTTGCTAAGGATTTACTTATTTCAGAGTATTATATTATTTATTCCCCTTTTCTACCCCCTCCCCACTTCAATACACCACATACACTTACCTACGAGCTAAACGGTGGAATTGGGGGTGGTATTTTTAATCGCCGTTTAAGGGATTTATTATAATAAACTGTGCAAATTATCAAGGTAAGTGTTAATGTTGGCATATAATTTTATATATGTCAAATCCATGAGGTCACTGGTAATTATTAAACTGGTCCTTAACTTAGTATTGTTAAATTAATTATAAAATAGATTGTGCAGTACTGATACATTTATAAGTGTATTATAATGTAAATGATTATTTTATTCTTTATTATGTCAGATTGTATTTGTTTGTTTACTTTCCCTAAGTTAATGATTTTTTTAAATAATCATTTGTTTTCGACTTTTCAATATGCTTGCGCCCCCCTCGTAGGGTTATCACACCCCCTAGCGGTGCACGCCCCACAGTTTGAGAAACACTGGCCTACATGGTTGAGTGGTCATGGCCCCAAAGCCTCGGAAGATATTGCTTATGTTGAATCGTTGGTTCGAATTTTAGTACCACAAAAGACCTGCCGTGTTGAGGGGATGATGCTGATTCTGTCGAAGCTTAGGTACCTCACGTTGGTGTGGTACGGAGGCATGGATAGTATAGTTGTAGCTCAATT
Organism: Trichonephila clavipes; assembly: GCA_019973935.1. Classification (NCBI taxonomy): domain Eukaryota; kingdom Metazoa; phylum Arthropoda; class Arachnida; order Araneae; family Nephilidae; genus Trichonephila; species Trichonephila clavipes. Next base: position 434,116 of record BMAU01017213.1, on the reverse strand, counting down.
GTCGTCACTTGACAATGATTTAATCTTATGAAATCATTTGTCAAAAGTCCAATTGCTTTTTTGAAGTGTTAAATATAAATAAATAATTAATCAATCAATATTATCATATGCAGAATTTATGTGTTTCATTTAGAAACTTTAAAAATATTTGAGATTTTAATTGTTTCGGCAAATAATGTTCAAGTTACCTGACATAGTATTAGACAATACACTAAAATTTTAAAATTCCGCTAGCAGACTAAGAGAAAAACACAAAAATCTATTTCAATATTTGTTTAAACCTGACAAAACGTAATAATTAAATGTAACAGGATTAACAAAATCTAATGAAAATGGATTCTAATTAAAACAGTTGAATAACATATTTTTAAAAATTCATACAACTTGATATAAAAGGAACATGCGAGTATATAGAGATTAAAGGAAAAATTACTTTCAAGTAACGATAGTATAGCTTAATACTAATTATTTTACATAAAAACAACAATACGTTTATAAAAAAAGGTAAAGTTTGAGCAGATAATTGGTGTATACTTTTTTTCTACAAAACTACAAATTAACAATCGAAAATTTAAAAATACATCACTATAAACACGAAATAACTTTTCAAACACTTCTATGCACAATAGGAGATACACATTTTAATAAAATAAAAATAAATTTGACAACTGAGCTAAGAATTATTGAAGAACAAAATACATTCTTAGAGAAACGATTAAGTCCTTTTTAAATCAAGATTTTTCTCTAACTTTCCGCGATTGCCTTCATTACGGAAAGTCTTCAAATTTGCATTTAATGAATATGTTATGAAACATCCTCTCTTCGAGTCTATAAATTGGTCGTTTAATCTGGCGTGTGGAAGAAAATTATTAGACATAACGGTTCAGTAATTCTTTTTCGATAAAATAATTCTTTTTATCTACATTGACGTTAATTGCGCTGCAACTTCTTTCTAATTTATAACTGAGGACAGCGTTCATAAGTCGTTGAACTTTTGGGATTTGGATAGAGTTGGAATGATGGAACATTTGTCTTATACTGAGGATACTGACCAATTATGCTCAATATTTTATTCTTTGTGATTAAGTAGTCTTTATCCTAATTTTGCTGGTTTCAACTCCTAGAGAGTTAAAAAAAAGGGACTATTTTCGATGTTTTGCTCCCTGGATTAGATTTTAGTCTATTTTTATTGTTTCATTATTGTATAAGCCGTGATTGGAAAAAAAACTGATGATAAATATTTAACGTAAATTCGAAAAAATTCGTTCCTTTTTTGAAATAATGAAATCTTAAGAGTACAGTTTATAAATAACTAGCTGGTATACCCGTTTTTCGCACGGGTGAACTGAAAAATTAAACACAGATTGAAGGATAAAGAAGTTTTTAATGAGTTAATTTTACGTGAATTTCAAATTAAACACAAAAAGCTTTTTGCATATCTCAGCTAAACAAAAAAAAAAAAAAAAAAAGAAAAAAAAACACCTTTGTTAAATTTTAAGTCTGTAGGTCTAATAGCTGATAAAAAGGATTTTTTTATTTATAACTCCCCGTAACACTCTTGAGGGTCAATTTTTGAAAATACCTCCCTAAGCTGAGCAAAAGTAACACATTGTTAAAAGTTTTGTGTGATGAACGCTGAAAATAGTGTAAATAATTTATATCTGAAAGTGTAATACATCAATATTACTTTCTGTTGTATTTATTTTATGTTAACATTGTAATATTCACAAGCAACGCCGTTTTTAAATTATAATGGTGATTCAATGAAAAACATAGCGAAATGTTAACGATAGAGTCAAGTTGGCAAATGTCTAAATACTGTCATAGCTCGAGCTTTATTAGAGCTTTATAAGACCCGCCGTGCAGGGAGCGACGAACGTTAATACTTTATCCACCGCATTATAATTTACTGCAGTTTTTATCATACAATATTTTTTTTTGAATCACTGCTTTGAAAATTAAGGGATATACATAAACAAAATACTCCACTTTGGGAAATGTAATCCATTAGAGCTAATAAATTAATTAAAGCTATTCCATTGTAAAATTAATTATATACACCGTTCACTTAAAATAAATAGTCAAATCGTTTTCTGAGGTCTTCATTAACATACAAATACATAACACACTTAAATTTTAACATTAACTATTTTTTCGGGACAAAAATGATAATCTTTGCAATCCAAAAACGCAATATCTGCTACAAAACAATTCGCCTTCCCCGCTAAAATACTCATCATAGAACCCATGCTGCCATATATCTTGGAAGAGTGGATTTCAAAGAATAATCCTGCTAAGTAATGGTAGAATATTCTTTCTAAGTTGGTGTGGTGTGGTAGTTAGGAGAAGGGGTTGCCAGCTCAGGTGTCGTCCACGTCACTTGACCATGGTTCAAAATTGCGTGGTCCGTTGCCAAAAGCCCTTATGTAGCTGAACAGTGTTAATTGAAGTGAACCTGTTAATATTCACTCACTCACTCATTCCAAAAAATACAGTACAGTAGTTATAGTTATTTTTATACTTAAAAATGCAATATCTGCCTTTTTAATTAGAATTATAGCGTTATTATTAACTACTAACCACAAACAAATTTTGAAAATATGTCCAAATGATGTAGTGTGAAAGAGAAAGTTTATTTACTTTAAGTACCAGAATCGATAAAAGCATATATTTTGAAAAAAGATCAATTTCTTACTGCCAAATGTGCATAATAAAATCATAAAAGAAAATATTCAAATCAAGAGAGATTTATAACAACCTCTTCCTTCAAATTTTAGTTTTATTCTGAAATTTAAAAAAAATTAGGGATTATGCTGATTACAGGAATTAATTAGAAGCAAGCGCCTTGCGTAGCCAAAACAAAAAGGGTTTCTTCACAAACAAAAGATAAATATTTGCTGCCATTGGCTTTTTTGCAGCGCACGCCAGAATTGCTTGCAGATGGCAGAATTTTTTCCTCCTTTCTCGACAAATATCGTTATATTTTGGACACTTCACACAATATCTTTATAAATTATAGCCTAAGCTATAAATTATAGTCTATGCGTTATTCTGATATATAAGCTATATTACTGTAAAGTTTCATTAAAATCTATTCAGTGGTTTTTGCGTGAAAGACAGCCAAACATCCTCACAAAATTTCGCCTTTATAATATATATCTAGATTTATGAATATGCTAGTGCGTGTAATTTAAAAAAAATAATCGTTTAATTTTAGATACGGAAAATGCAAATTAAAAATATCTGAATAGGATCTAGTGGTCTGTCTGGAGTCAATGTAATTAAGATGTTGGGTCTAAATTTCTTTCAATTTTTAGTGCAGGTTTGATATTAGGGGCAATGCACCTAGCGCTGCTTGGCACGATCAAGAAATCACGCCAATCAACGCTAGTTGTCATTGGAATGGAATCCAAGATGGCGGCCTAGCAGTATCAAATCGTCAGGAAGATATTTTTATTAAATTGTTTTGAAATACATTTCAAAAGAATATTATAAGGAGAGATTGAGAATATATATAACCAAGTTCAATCAATAAATAATATAACAATATAATGCAATGAAAAGTTACATGTAGTAATAATATTATGTAGTATATAATAATAATCTTACAATATAATTTAATAGTAATTATATATAATATTCATATAGTATGATTTAATAATAATTATTACATACAATAATAATAATATAATATATTTAGTAGTAATTACAAAATGAATGAATAATCATGGTATTGTAGTATAAAAATTATTCATAAGAATACGCATATAACGTAATAATTATAAATAAATAACATAATTATCAGTAAAGAACAAAATAATTATAAATAAAGAACACAAAATGTAACAATATTTATAAGTAAATATAATAAAACTATTATAAATAACAAATATTACATGATTATTACATATAGTAAAAATTGTATTTTATATTATTAGTAAAATAATTACATAATATGTATTAAAATTAATAATGAATATCAATTAAAAAGTACTGAAAACTTGCAATATTGCCAAAACTGCAAAAATATCAAGGTAACCATATTATAATGTTATCGCCCATCTTGACGAACATAAACAACAACCTGGCGCGTGCCCCGTGATATCAAACTAGTTCCCAATTTTTTCTCTTATGAATAGCCTCAACATGATATGATTTTAATTTACTTCGTACTGTGAGGCTACTTACAACTGTTCTCTTAATTTTGAACCACATCACCTCCTCTGAAACTTCAACCCCATACAATGGGAAGACTTTCAATCTCAACAGATTTAACGTGCATCAGTCTTTCTACATTTTGGGTTTTCAGTGGCATTAGGTAGCCGAGATAGACTAGTGGTCAAAGTCGCAGTGTCGTGGGTGGCATGTCATGAGTTTAAGCCTGTACAGCAGAAGAACCACCGTGCTGATGGGGACGATGCACTTTAAATATGTCCAGGGTCAAACGTCCTTCCGTTGTGTGGTGTGGAAGTTAGGAGAGGGTGCGTCAGTTTAAATGTCATCCTCGTCAATTGATCAAGGTTCAATTACGGTTACGAGGTCCGTCGTCAATATCCATTGTGTATAGTGAGTAGTAAATTTTGCACTAACCAACTCTAATTCAGCGTTGTTAGGTTTTGAACCCATGACCACTAGGCTACCGCGCTATAAAACGCCTTCTGCTACTATGCTAACCATTTTCTAACAGAAATGTTTTTGAAAAGTATTGTTTTACTTGTCGATGCCTTGTTGAAATAATTTTTAATTTTAATGTATGATTAAAAAATATTTAATTTTTAATCAAACCCAAACATTTTTGCACATATTGGTTGCTAAAACAAAATCATTTATGATCAATTACTGATGCTTAACAGTTGTTGTTGTTGGCATGTGTTTTTTATCCTGGGAACATATGAAATACAAGTGGAGAAAGCATACAATACAACAGAAGAAGAACAAAAAGCATATAATACAACAGAAGAATATACACATTTATTACAGATGATGATCCCAGCATATAACAAAAAGGGGTGCGCTGCTTTCCTTTCGAGAAGGGAATCCATTACAGGTGAAAGACCGACTTCTTTCCCGATGAAGATACAACCATGTCAAACTCGGTTTTCGAGCCCAAACCCACTCGGTTACAAGCCGAGGGTCATAGCCACCATACTGGCTGGGCAACCTTAACAGTTTTGAGGTATATTTAGAATTTGTGGTATTTAAGTAATACAAAACCTTTTACAGAATTTCTAATTGATTAAAATTTGGCAGAAGAATAATTGTATCATTTGGTAATTTGGCATAATTTGGTAAACTAAAATATCACTCAAACATTTATATTTTATAAATGAAATATTTATACTCCTGTTTGTGAAAATTGCAACACCACAAAGGACCTACGCGAGTGAGCTGAAATTTTCAGGAAATGTAAAGTAGGGCATGATATGCAAATGATTAGAATTGCAGACGGGAGCGCATGCGTATGCTGAGCAGCGCCCTCTGAAGGGTAGATCAAACCGAATATAAATAGACAGCTGTAGCGAGGCGTGTATTATTATCGGTGGTTATATGCTAGTGTAAACGTTATCTGAATCTTTACTATGCCTCGTCGATGAAAGAGAGTGAAATTTGAGTAAATTTCGGTGTTTGAACGGGGCAGAATCGTCGGCCTTGGTGAAGCTGGATTGTCTTATCGTGCAGTAGCCGCTCGTGTGCAGCGTAACAGCAGCACAATCATGCGTGTTTCGAAGCAGTGGACGGACGAGGGTCGGACAGCTCGGAAATCCGGGAGTGGACCCCGAAATGTGACGTCAGCTCGCGAAGACAGACGCCTGGTGCGAATGGCTCAGATGGACCGCACAGCGTTTTCTAGACAACTGGCAGCACAGTGGATAACAGCTACACGTGTTTCATTGTGTGCTTCATCAATTCGGAGACGTCTGCTGCAACGTGGGCTGCGCGCAAGGATTCCTTTATACAAGATTCCTCTCACGCAAAACCATCGCCACCTGCGGCTACACTGGGCCAATGTGCATAGGAGCTGGCGTGCTGATTGGCAGCAGGTCGTCTTTTCTGACAAATCCCGCTTCAATTTGTGGCACCATGATGGCCGAATTCGAGTCAGGCTCTATGCCGGTGAACGGCGCATTCCGGAGTGCATTATCGAACGCCACAGTGGACGAACACCCGGAGTTATGGTCTGGGGTGCCATAGCATATCATGGATGATCACAATTGCTAAGAATTGTGGGAAATTTGAACAGTACTCGATACATAAACGAGGTTTTACAGCCCTAAGATATTCCTTTCCTGCAAGGATTGCCAGGGGCTGTATTCCAGCAGGATAATGCACGTCCACATGTCGCCAAGACTGTCAAATCCTATCTTGATTCGCAGCAGGTACAGCTTCTTCTTTGGCCGGCGTATTCGCCGGATATGTCACCGATTGAACATGAGTGGGATATCGTTGGGCGGCGTATCGCTCGTGATCTTCGTCCTGTTGCTTCGACAGACGAACTTTGGTTGCGCATACAAACAATATGGAATACTCTTCCGCAGACAGATATTAAAAATTTGTTTAACTCCATGCCGCGTCGTGTAGCAGCTCTTATTGCGGCGCGTGGTGACCACACAAAATACTAATTTCTGTCTCTTTTAATTGTTTATTTGGTTTGAAAATGTATAATCATTTATTTGTACCATTACCACTCAACTGTGTATTAAATTTCATTCAACTATGATGCTTCCTTCATGGTGTTGCAATTTTCACAAACAGGAGTTTATATGGTATCATTGTAAAATCATGATATTTTACATTAATTCATTTCTTAACAATTCTTTAGCGAAATGATGAAGTTGATTTTATAAATATGATCGTGTCTCACAAGATATAAGTGAACTCAGTTTTGATTTTAGGGTTGGGATATTAAAAGCATGTGTACATTAATAATATGTAGGTATAAGAACTAGGAATGTAACAACTTTTTAATCCTTTTCGTGCATTTTGTGTGTGAGAGTAAGTGAATGTAGGGTTTAATAGCGCAAGAGCAATTTTGGATAAACTACGCCAAAAATTTGCTATATATGTATACGCGAAAGTTTTAAAATGAATATGAAGTTATGAATGCAATCAATGTAAAGGAGGTTTAAATGATCAATTTTTAAATTAAATATAGATACCCAACTTTAAAAATAAAGCAACTATATTTTGAGGGGTTTCTGTGTATTTTCTTTGGACGGTTTTAGTTTCGTGGAACTTTTAAACAACAAAACTTTCCACCGTTGTTTGTATAAAGTGAACCGCAATAGATTGTGTTATTATTTGTGCAGAGATATAACTCACCAGGATACAACCTCACGTGAACTGGAATTAATGACTCTAAAATTTACATTGTCTCTTAAACTGCGGTTTTAGTATCATTTTTACTTCCACATGCGAAGATACAGAGTGTTTTTTTTCCAGGTATAGAAGTTTAAGTTGGCATTACTTTCCAAGATGGCGACCGTTTTAACAGCTGTCATGTGATTTATTCTCAGTTTGGTTTGGCAATTCATCATGAATAGACTCACGCCTGAACAACTCTTTCAAATTGTGCAATTTTATTTCGAAAATAATGGTCGATTTTCATAAGCGAATTTTGTTTAGCGATGAAGCGCACTTCTGGTTGAATGGATACGTCAACAAACAAAACTGCCGCATTTGGAGTGAAGCTAATCCACAAGTGTATGTCGAAAGACCGTTACATCCAGAAAAACTGACTGTTTGGTGCGCTTTAGGGGCTGGTGGAATCCTTCTTCAAAAACGATGAAGGCCACAACGTTACAGTTAATGGTGATCGGTATAGAGCCATGATTACTAACTTTTTCATTCCTGAATCGAACAATCATGATGTCCAGGAGCTGTGGTTCCAACAAGACGGCGCAACATGTCACACAGCTCGTGCCACAATCGATTTATTGAAAGACACGTTTGGTGACCGTCTAATTTCTCGTTTTGGACCTGTGAATTGGCCTCCAAGATCTTGTGATTTAACACGGCTAGACTATTTTCTGTGGGACTATGCAAAGTCATTGGTCTATGCGGAAAAGCCACAAACGCTTGACCATTTGGAAGACAACATTCGCCGTGTTATTGCCGATATACGGCCACAAATGTTGGGAAAAGTCATCGAAAATTGGACGTCCAAATTGGACTACATCCGAGCCGGCCGTGGCAGTCCTATGCCAGAAATCATATTTAAAATGTAATGCCATAAGATTATCTTTCGAATAAAAAAAAATTCATGTCAATCGAATAATGCATCGTTGTTTTATTGCAATTTAAAGTTCTATACCTCTGAAAAAAACACCCTTATATATAAACTCTATAAGTTCAGATTCGGAAAGTGTAATATATTATTTTGTTCACGTTTCAAAAACAGATAGTTTGTGTTAAGTGGTGTCTTTATTGTCGTTAAGTAATCAAGTTATTAACTTTTTTGTGAAACTATTGCTTATTTCAAAACTTTTTGTGTGGCAATTAGTTATACTTTAAAATCTGAATGTAATGCATTAATAATTAACTCATTCATTTTTTGTTGTCTATGATTGATTAAAAAGAATTTATAAATTTTATATTAGTAGTCATAAATATATTTTTATAGTAATGCGCAATTTAAGCGTATAAGTAAGGTTTCTTGTGACGGAAACTAATTTTACTCTCTTAAATAGCTTTATTACATAATAAAGGATTTTAACTTTTAGCTTTCCACCTTAGAGGATTTATCGAGTTTTAAAGTGACACTGCACTTTTGTCAAATAATTGCAGCACATCAAAATGAGCCTTTTATAAACTTAGTAATGCTTAATAAGCCTTATGCTAAACAATGAACCTTGAAAAATAATTTTATTCATTAGAGAATGAAACTTAGGGAAAAGTAAAAAGCATTTTCGTGTAAAGAATATCAATAGGTATTTTAATAATTATTAAGTTAATTGTTAATACACTTAAATACTTAAGCGCTTATGTTATCCTAACACCTGACATACATCACTGTCTAAATTTTAGAAAGTTTATTAATAATTAAATATAAACGACAATTAATTGCAAGCGAACTAATTGAGTAGAATAATGAAGAATATTTTTAAATAAAAATGGACTTTAAAGTCCATATATGCCCCTCCCCCTCCTTCTCACTGGAGTTCATATTAACAACTAAGCCTTTACAGACACGGCAAGTTCCCAAATGTGAAAACCATTTCATATTGGCACCATATAGTAGCATCTCTCGAAACCAAATTTGGATATTGAATGAAATTTTAATTCAAACACTCGTTGGATTCTAGTAAATAATGAGGTGATTTAATTTTGCTGAGTGTGTAATAGAACCAAATTGATACTCAAGAAGTTTTTTATACGTCTCAAAATCATTCGGCATGTGTGCCTACGATTTTGACACTCAGAAAATCTATAGAATCCACTCAGGATCAAACCCACAACATTTGACTTGCAAAGACGGCATGCTACCTCTAAACCATCGAGCCAATTTAGAATTGACATATTGAGTGGTGTGAAAACTAAAGAAATACACTGCTTTTGTTGTAGGATTATCATTTGACCCTGGCTAAAAGTTAAGTGACACAACTCTCAAAATATGTGCATCGTGTATATTAAATGTATGTATTAACAAAGTTGATGCGGTAGCCTAGTGTTTATGGTCCCAAATTCATAGCTGGAGTACCATGAGTTCGAGTCATAGAGACACAGAAGACAGGCTTATAGAGTGGCTGAAGTGCATTAAATCTTTTGAGGCTCCAACTCATCTTTTTTGCATAGTTTGGTAGTTTGGAGGTCACTCCTCTAAACTCTCCTTGTCACTTGACCGAGGTTCAAAATTACGAGGTCGGGTTCCAATAGCCCTCGTGTTGCTTTATAATGTGGCGTTAATAAACACCCAATCACGTATTTATAGATACGTATATAAAAATAGTTTTTTGCATAGCCAGCTCTATTTATATGATATTGAAAGTATTTAGCAGGGTTAAACCTTTCGTAACCTTGGGAAGATTACTTCCCATCTACATGATCTTACAAAATACACCGTTGAGAAGCGCAAAATCCATTATAATATATTAGTTCTGCTATTATAACGATGGGGAGACAGATTCCCGCTTCAGTTTTGTGCTCTACTGCACGTAATCCACCTATTACGACATCTCTAAATTGGGCTAAAAAAGATGGTACTGAAGAAGAAGTACCTTGTCCAAAAGCTGCCGCTGTATATAATGATGTCAAGGGAGGGGTTGATTACTTCTATCTAAGAAAAGAAAGATACCAAATAAAAAGATCTGTAAAACCATGGCATCGTATCTTATATTTTCTTATTGATCTTTCCAACATAAATAGTTTCATACAGTGGCAAGTGAACAAAAGAAACAGAAGTTTAGAACAGCTAACATCCCTACAGCCTTAGCTCTTCACATAATGAACACATATTTCTCAAGAAAAAGGAAAGGACATCCTGCTGGCTTCCAAGCAAAGAAGTGTGTAGTTCCGGATGATGTGCGCTTAGCCAGTGTGGGAAATTATTTACCGAAGATGACTTATTACTATAGACGATGTAGGAAATGTAACAGAAAAGGACAAGAGAAACCGCTACATGTGTGCAGAATGTGATATCGTCTGGTGCATTGCAACATATTTTTATCTTTTCATGGCAAATAATCATCATTAAATTTAATTATCTTTATGAATGTGAATGGTTCTTTGGAAATAATTCATCCCATCCCTAAAATTAAAATGTAAACATAAAATTCGTAAAATAAAATATATTTCCTTAAATGCTATTGTTTAATTGTTAATGAAACATAAAAAACCGACGAGAATTTCAAAAGAGAAGTAAATAACCGACAAAAAGGTTAAGAAGTTGTCCTTATCAATATTATCTAGAAAAAAAAATCTTATCTGGAAAAAGTTTTTTATTCCTTATATTAAATTCCTTTAAAAAATTAATTTTAAATACTAATAAAGAATTTAGTGATAAGAATTATTTAGGTTCCTTTCATAAAGAATCAAATTATGGCTATATGTTTAGCATCAATTACCTCCTTTATTAAGGTACACGTTATGTGTCTTTTTATTGTTACTTTTAATGAAAGAGGCTCTAGAATTTCATTGAGAGATTTATTGATGTTCTAAAACACTCCCTCCGCTCCGCATTCTTTGTTGTGATTGCCATTGGTTGTTAAGGAAAAAAAGAAGATTGTAGGCTTAACTTTATTTTCCCAAAATATCCCCTCATGTATCTTCATGTCATGTATCATCAAGTATCCCACACATCTTGTATCGCTATTTTTGGTGTTAAAGGCAGTGACAATCACTTATTGGAAAAAGCCGTCGGGTAGAGTTTACTTAATATATATATTATATAAATGGGTTGTTATTGGGGAACTCAAAACCATGTCTTTTTATTTAGAAAGAAGATGTGATAATATTAATATCAGTGTCAGGAACCACCCTGGAACATTTAAATTGTATATATATATATGTGTGTGTGTTTCTGTCTGTCTGTGTTTTACATGCAAAATACCACGAAATTATAAATTACATTTTTAACTGAAGAAAATTAAAAACGAGCCAAATATATTCAAATATATACTTTCACATAAATTAAATGAATTCTAAAAATTAAAAGAAAACGAAAGACTGAGACTAATTATGTTGAGTTCCTTGTGTGAAAAAGAGTTTTATAACGAATGATTGTTTCCCAACATTTAAAAGATGTGAACAGAGAACAAGACTGTTAACTTTATTCCACTTGGTACAGGTCTGGCGACAAATTTGGCGAAATATTATATTATCAATGAACTAACGAGAAGTCTCCGGAATCGACTCTTGTGGAAATTTCCGTGAGGCTTTATAAGAAATCCTTGAGACACACACACAGGTCAAGTCAGTCATTTGAGATCAGAGTCTGCTTAGTGCAGTGCTTCTCAAACTGTGGGGCGCGCCCCCTGGGGGGGCGCGATAACCCTTCGAGGGGGGCGCGAGCATCTTGAAAATATAAAAGGCTTAAAAAATTATTTTTTGGAATGAAGTAAAACAAAATGCTTTCTGACAAAATAAAAAAATACACATTTACACTGATATAAATTATATATATCATCTGGTTTTTCACTTTCAAAAGATTCCACTTCAAACGCTCATTAGCTATCTTTGATCCCAAAACCAAATAAAAAAAGATATTTTGTTTTTTTTTGCTGTAATCCCGCGATGAGAGATTTTTTACTACGTTTCTTGTAACCTCTAGAATAGTGCTTTTGATTATCATCTCTTTGACCTTCAAACTTACTGGTATGCTTAACTCTGTCTACTTTTCTTTTGGGAAAGTTGTAAATAATATTTTTCTGTTGCTTTTCCCCACGTAAATGAGTTTTATGATGTATGGATAAGCATATTGAGCACTTTGAAGGATTAATTGACCAAGATGTATTTTATGAGTAATCTGAAATTGCATTATAAAAAACGTTTTACATAATTATTTTTTTATAACTGACATCGATGTTTTTGTATCGAATACATTTTTTTCATGGGAGCGGTCGCATGAGGCGCTGAATCACTCCAAATTCTGGTAAAACTGTTTATTCGTTAACAATTTCTTGACAGTATCCTCCGATATGACAGTCTTAATGGAAACTAAAATGAATTTGTCACATTTATGCCTCTTTTTTGAGAGTGGCAAACGGTTTTTTACAATCAAGGTACTTGTTTTGATCGAGTTCCCTTCACGACCACTTTTGTTCAGAAATATTTTCTATGAATATGCTATACTTTCCCCTACGATTAACTTTGTGGTTTTAATTGCTGTGTTGTACAACTTATTATGGTTTATAAATGTAAATGAGCAGAATATAAAAAAAATGGGCATCTGTGATCTCTCTATTGAAGGAAGATGAAACTGATCAAGCAATTGAAGAACCTGATGAAATAATGCATATTAATCGTGATAGCGAAAGTAAATATGACAAAAGTGATAGACATGAAACGTTTGAGTTGAATTGTAATTTTCAAATGCTGCCTAAAGAACTCTATCAAGAAAATTAAGATATCAAGAAAACTAAGAAGCCATAAATGTAACACTTCGCCTTGTCAAAAAGACACAAGCAAGAAAAGGTTACACATGCTATTTGTAGATCATCAAAGAATAGAAAAATTACAATAACGTGAGCAAAATATGACAGTTTTGATTGCAAATAACGTTCTTGTATTGTTAGTGAAAAGTGTCTGTGATTTATGTTCTTTATTAAGGTCACGCACATTTGGAACGGTTTCATTAGTTTTATTGGATTTTTTCTCAAATCATCAAAGAAAAATTAAAAAGTCCTTTAAAGTAGGTAAGTACATTTTCTCTTAGTTAAATTATTCGCTGCAATTGTGATTTTTATCGAGCACAGAAAAAAATAATTATAAAAAAAAAAAAAAGATTGGGGTGACTTGGTGAAGTGATCGCCTGCTTCCGGGTTAAAACATTTTGAAGGTTTCTCGCTTTAAATAATAAAAATAACACAATTATTCTTCATTGGAATTTTTCATGCGTTTTCCTTATTTAATATTAATTCTAAAATCATTTTATATTTTTGTATGCATTGTTGTGCACTTGGTTTTACTCTTCTTACAATTAAGCTATTATATCAAGAATAATGCATTATTTTTTAAAAAATAATCGCAGAACGGGTATTTCAGCCAGTCTACTTATAAATGTATCAGTACTGCACAATGTATTTTATAACTAATTTATTAATACTAATTTAAGGCGACTTGGTACCCTAAAAATCACTAACCTATCGTTTTTTTTATTTTCATTTAATCTTATTCTTTGCATTATTATCTTTCGATTGATATATCACTTGTGCATGTCGGAAAGTTAGAAGTTGAATAAAACTTCATTTGAAAACAAATTAGGTAATTCAGCCACACCCCCTTTTTAGAAAAAAAAAGCTAAAAAATGTGTTATGATAAAAAAAAAAAATCTATTTTATAAATAGAAATAATAACTATAAAAAGAATGTGTAGTATTAAAAGCAGAATATTTCCGAGGCAATACAATAATGTTAATTTTTCTCCCTTGTGAAATGTGTGCATGTAAAATTTTTAAATTAAGGCATTTTATATTAATAATTTTATAATTTCAGTTCTTATTCCTGATATATTTTTCATACAAATGTAATACTTTAATATTATAAGAAGAAAAACAGCTAAAATTTCTGTCGTGACAGAAAAAATTTTTTTGAAGTTTTTCTTGAGTTTTTTTTGTGCAATTAGTACTCTCTAAAAGTTGATCATTTATAAAAATGTGTGGGTTGAAAACATATGAAAATGCAATTATTTTAAAGAAAAAACGTATAAGTAATATCTTAAAGTGGTAATTTAAGTTTAATTAAGCTTATAATAATTTTTTTTCCGAATTATAAACTTTAAAGTGGTTTTTCTCAGTTTGTGTTTTTGAAACCTTAGTGCATTCAAAATGCTACTCCTTCGACAATTATTTACCAATCACTTCAATTTTTTCCAGCGTGTTAAAAATAAAGCATGTAATAAAATTAGGGATCCGTTTTGCTATAAACTGAATGCTTTTTTTAAAAAAATAAAATGTAAGACATGTTGGCTTTTCGTTGATTTTTAGCTTGTATATCAACATTTTATTTTTTTTCTCGAAAACGAATGAAATTATTCTAAAATCGATCCCTAAAGTTAAGAACACCCATAAGAAAATTATAAAAAATTTCAGGTCAAAAATTAATTTTTACAAAAGGAGTAGGATTTTAAAATAATTTTCCCAATTTTCTTCAAAAAATTTAAATTTTTAAAATTGTGTGAATAATATATGAAAATTTTCATCTGGTAACATTTTCTTGAATAGAAACATTGTATAAAATGTTAAAATATAATTTTTAAATACGTAAATAAAGAAGTTTGCTCAAAGGGTGCCAAGTCCCATTAAGAGCAAGTTTAATTATTATTAGTGACTTCCATGGGCTTGTCTTGCAGAGCAAAGGTTTTCAAATGAAGGCTTAATATTAGAAATTGACACTCTGAGTTCTTTTTCTATATTTAGCTGAGATCTATATTTTGTCTTCAAAGCAGCCACCGCAGAAAATCCGGTTTCACAAAGGTACGATGTTGAAAACGGTATAAGTATACGAAATGCTTTTGTTTTCAGTTCAGAAAATTCATCATCTACTTCTGCCCAAAATTGAAAGAGAGTTTTATTACAAAATTGTCTTTTAATTTCGCCACTAGATGTGAAATCTATGAAACTTTCTTCTTCGGTAGTGGAGAATCCTTCTGGGGTATTTTGAAATGGATCTCTCACCCATTCGTAACTTGCTATCAAGTTGTCCTCAGCAAAAAATATTTTTTAAAATTTTTTGCTTACTTAGCTAAATGATATTCAATAGTTTTATAAACAACTTCCACATGTTGTTCTTCAGTTTTGTAAGTTTTTACACATTTATCCGCATTTTCAAGCATTTCTAGGTTTTTTTGCTTTAAATTTCGGCTCCATAATTGTAATTTTCTACAAAAAGCATTAATTTTATCACGAGTGTCAAACATATGTACATTTGATTCTTGAAGTTGAAGATTCAATATATTTAATTTCTCAAATATATCGACTAAGTAGCTCAACTTCATCAGAAATAAACCATCTCGCGAAATTTCTCAGCTTCCGGTAGGTTTTCCTCTTCTAGAAAAATGGTAATTTCATTTCTTAATTCATAAATACGTTGTAAAAATTTCCCGCGTGATAACCATCTTGCTTCACAATAAAATAGCAACGATGAATGCACTGTGCCCATGTCTTTGCAAAGTCCAGAAAAGATTCTTGATTTTAGGGGGGTCTCATTTTTATGTAATTTACTACAGTCACAACTGTCATTAGCACAATATTCAGGCCAGGACTAATTTCTTTGGAAGCCAGAGCTTCTCTGTGGATCATACAATGTGTCCAGATGCAAAGTGGAGTTTTTTGTTTCACAAGTGCTTGTATACTTTTAAATCTTCCTGACATTATACGAGCACCATCGGTGCATATTCCGACACAATTTTTCCACTCTATATTTGCCTCGTTTATAAAATTATTTAAAATATCAAATAATGCCATTGCTGTTGCTTTAAGTTTTATTGGTTTACAAAAAAGTAGTTTTTACCGCTGACATACCATCCCAAAATCGAACATACGCAATGAAATGAGCATCTTTATTGCTATCTGTTGCCTCGTCAAGCTGAATTGAAAACAATTTATCACGCAACTTACCGAAAAGCTGTTGCTCTACATCTTCAGCGATATCATCAATTCGACGTGAAACAGTATCATTTGATAAGGGTATGGACTGCAACTCTTTGGCAAAATTGCCTCCAAACATAGTTTCTACAATCTCAATTGCTGCAGGCAAAATAAGCTCTTCGGCAATAGTGTGAGGCTTTTTACATCTGGCTATTTTATATGATACTTTGTAAGAAGTAAGTAAAGCTTTTCATTCACTGACAAAGTTTTTTAAAAAAATGTTTTTTGTTTTCCGTATGATTTTAATTTTGATTCAAAGAACTCGAGGTTTGTTAATGTACTCACCATGAAGCGTTTCGAAATGTCTTTTAAGTTTATTAGGTTTCATATTGTCTGCTGCCAATATTTTTGAGCAAATAACACACAGGGGCTTTTCTTCTCCATTTACTTCAGTAATGGTAAACCCAAAATTCAAGTATTCTTGAGAATATTTCCTTGATTTAATTTTCGGAACTATGCTCGTCTGTGCACTTGTTGATGCTTTATTATCGTCGAATGTTCGCTTATGACTTAAAAATTTATCCATGATTTTTTTGTTCCAATTTTCTGCAGTAATACTTAATAGTGTGAATTACAACTAACGCGCAAATTATAAAATGTACATTCAAGATCGATTTGGTAGCTATAGAAGCATCGAATGGACCAAGACTGATTGGAATTGTACGAGGTACAGCATTATTACATGTTTAGCGCAGACGTCCGATAGTTTGGCCAGACTCACGCAGACGCTCGCGAGAATGCCAGATGTGATGGATATGAGAGAGCGCAACATAAAGTAGACTATTTTTCAATTTCTACTATAAGTTCCCTCTCATATATATCTTGTTCAAATTTTCACAATCGTTGATAAAATACTTTCTATTCATTCATTCAAGTTCAAATACATTTTTAAAACTTGTAGTGGGTGACACTTCATGTTAATACAGTTCTTTCCAAATTTTAATTCATTAATTAAATTAAAAAAAAATGAATAAATAGTAACAAACAAAAATTATAGTCCAAAAGTATTTATAGAATGGAAAACTTTTCGTGCTGTCCCCTGTAACGCAATGGATAGCGCGCTGGGCTTCTAATCTTAAGGATGGTAGTTCGAATTCCATCCGAGATGGCCTAATTTCTAAGAATGTGTGTGATTTCTTCTTTACTTTACTATTTTCTTACACTAATTAAATTTAATTAATGAATAAATAGTAACGAAAAAAAGAATATTCCAATACCCCATATATAGAAAAGAAAAGGAAAAATTGCAAGGAAATTCGCTTTCTCTTTTGTCGCTTAACATTGTGATTCTGTCATATGTATTACATATTTGTATTAATTGAAACTATTTAATAGAAAGTAACTAAAATAAGTTTTTCTTTGTTGGCCTAAGTAGGAATTGACTTAAAATTTATTTTTTATATTACTTGTTCTAATGACATTTGTACTTTTAGAAATGCATGATGGACGAAATAAATTTTTAATTAAATGTCATTTTGCAATCTGTCCCAATTTAAAAAATGAGAAAGAAAAATAACATAACATTATAATTATTACTTAAAAGTAATTTGCTTTTTTTAAAATATATATTATATAAAAGTAACGTATACAAAATTTAATACTCAAAGTGCATTATTATTGCATTCAGTACATTATTATTGAGGGAGGGGGGTGGCGATGAAAATTATGATTGAAAATTGGGTCACCAGTAGTGAAAGTTTGAGAAGCACTGTCTTACTTTATTTATTTTGCAAAAAAGTAGTATACACACAAACTGTAATACTTATGCTATTAATTTGTATGGTTTATAATTAAGATCGCGTATAGTAGCTTTAGCGTCAAAGAGCATTATTATTACATTCAGTACATTATTAATGTATAAGGGGGGCGCGATAAAAATTGTGATTGAAAAGGGGGGCGCCAGTATTGAAAGTTTGAGAAGCACTGGCTTAGTGTGTTGATTGTGATAAGACAAAACGACTTCACCTGTTCGAGTTTTTGCCTGTGGAACTGTGACAGAAAGTTGTTTTTGGAGCATTGTGAAGTTTGTTTATAACGAGTGTGTTTTCCATTACTGTAAATAATGTATTATAATATTTCTTTGTGTATATACGTTGATTTATCTTCGTGTAGTCGTCTGTACGGATTTTCCCATTAGTAAATGTATTATTATTGAATTAATTGGAGTTGTCGGAGGCAATTTGTAACATCATATAACATTATATACATAAAACATTGAAGTATGAAGTTTACAAAAGTCATATTTCAATATACAGGAACTTTTACATAAAGATACATGGAAACTTTTGCATAAAGTTCTATGAAAATTATGTATAAAATTATTTATTTCAATGTATATCAATAAATTTTACTACAACTATAAAAATTTGTTGTACTAAATAAATTATGAGTTTTTAATTAAATATGTACTTGAAAGTTTTATTATAATTGTATATAAAGCTTCATTGTGTAAGTAGTATTAAAATTCGCCTCTAACTTTTTTTATTAAGTAGATTTTCTTTTTATAAAACTAAACAAAAATCACTAAAAATCTAAAGCTATAAATTTCGTCTCGAGATAGAAAAGATTGTTAAATATATGCACCGACTTTTGTCTGCAAAATTGCTTATACTATTTTTTTAAAAGTTTAAATAACCCTAGGAATATACAACATAAATTTAACTAAAAACTAAAGAATATCAGACTGCGTATCATATTATGATGAAGGAAAGGGTGAAGAATCGCATAAATTATTCGCAAATGCAATGACATGAGTAAGTTAAGGTACTTTATGTTAACTATAGGCTCTAGTTCATGTTCTAACAATGTGAAGTATTAAAAAATCAAAGGGATTTTGAACACATAAGTAAGTTGTTCATTATGTAAATTAAATACAAGTTTTTTTTTCGTAAATTTTGATAACAAATTAAGAATTTTATCTAATTCTCGAAAACACGCGTAAATTATTTTAGTGACATATTAAGTATGTTCAATGATTGTGCACGTAGACTACCGCAGTATAAAAATTAATAACGTGCATTATATATTTATAATGATTTTATTTTCCTTGTTAATTTCTTGAAGTAATTTCTAAACCTATTGATGATAATATTTGATTATATTTTAAATATATATTTATGATAAATATTTGATTAATAATACTATTAAAATTAAATCGTAATTTAATGTATAATTCAGCGTTTCTCAAACTGGCGGGGGGCATGCCCTCCTAGGAGGGGGTGGTAATTCAATGAGGGGGCGCGAACATATTGAAAAGTCGAAAACAAAATATTATTTAAAGAAAAAAATATTAATTTATTGAAAGTAAACAAACAAACTCAATTATTGCATCATAAAAAATAAAATAAACATTTACACTGATATAAGGCACTTACAAATGCATCACTACTGCACAACGTATTGTTAGTTAATTTAACAATACTAAATTAAATATAACATTAATAATTACCGATGACCAGATTAGATTGTCATATATAAAATTATATACAAAAATTAACACATCTTGATAATGTGTACGGTTTATAGTAGCTATTCCCTTAACTGCTGAGTTAAAGTTACGCTCCCTACCCCCCATTTTCCAAGTAGGTGCGAGTATGCGATGTATTGGAAAAGGGGAGAAGGAGGAGAAAGGGAATAAATAAGCAAATACTCTGAAATAAAAGTCTTTCTCAAACACTATAAAGGTAATCTTATTGCATTCAAAAGTCTTCAAAATAATTTTATGGATAGCGCAGTGCACAGAAAAGGTCGTACTTCGGAAAGACGTATATATACGTCAGAGCCAATTAACTCTTTGGCTGAGTGAGATGTTTATATACGCTGATGGCACTTAAGAGGTTTAACTCGGGATGTACTTATAGCTTTAGTTTCAAAGTGTACTATTGAATTAAATAAATCGTTATTGTGTGGAGGGGGGCGATGAAAATTATGATTGATTTTTGGGGCGCAAATATTGAAACTTTGAGAAGCACTGATATAATTCATAAAGCTATTCAATCGATTTCTGTTCCTGAAACTTGGTAGTTTCCTTTTGTGGTAATTCAATTGATTTTCCGCTCGATATCTTCTAAACTGTTTTGTTTACCTAAATATTTACATAGCGAACATTGATATAATCCATAATAAAAGTAATGTATTAGAATTTTTTTTCTCTGTTATGCACACATGCATTTTTTAATTAGTTTCCACCTTAAAACATGATCTACTCTTTTCTTTGTAGGTTTACGTTTTATGATTTTCAGATCATTAGCCCAATATTAGAAACATTTAATTCAATATAAATTACACGAGAATGACGCTGAAAATAAATGTTTCGAATAACCTTAGCATAGCAATAAATTTTATAAACATAAATAAACATGATTGATAAAACATTTTTATTTCGAATATTCTTCCCCCTTTTGTATAAATATAAAAAACACACACATTTGCATTTTTACTTGTGTAATCATTTTCAATTTTTCTCAATAAATAGTTAATTCAAATACTTTAAACCTTTTTCTCACATCAGAAAACTTCCAACATCGGTAATAATACTACAATAAGTTTTTTTTCCTCCGAAACTGTCCTACGTTTATTGCCTTTATATGTAAAAAATTTAGTCATGTATTGTTTTTTTATTAACTTTTTAAAAAAATGTTGATATTGGGTAATGTCCACCCAATGTTATGTAGTTAATTTTGATAATAAATACCAGTATCACTTTTTTCAAATTTTCTAATTTAGATAGGATGAGAGAGAATTTGCATTAAATCTAGTGTTAATGATAAGGGTTTAAAATTAGGTAATACACTCATGGACAAAAAAAATTAGTGCACCAAGAAATAATTGCGGGATCGTAACGAAACTTGGCATGAAGGTACATGTCGGAGACATATGTAAATGATTAGAAATGTAGCGTGATTGCGCATTACATATAGCCAGTAGAGGGCATTTAACGTTATTCTCCATGGAGTGAAAAACAGGTAACAAAAGCTTGTTTGAGTGTGCTTAATCGTTTGCAAAGGAAGAGCTGAGGTAGACATGCCATTACGTCGTTTTCGAAGACAATATGAGCAGCTGTCGCAGTTTGAGAGGGGAAGAATCATCGAC
Source organism: Trichonephila clavipes (assembly GCA_019973935.1). Classification (NCBI taxonomy): domain Eukaryota; kingdom Metazoa; phylum Arthropoda; class Arachnida; order Araneae; family Nephilidae; genus Trichonephila; species Trichonephila clavipes. The sequence goes on along the minus strand of BMAU01017213.1, from coordinate 412,725 downwards.
ATGATGGAAGCTAGGTGAGTAGCTCGTCAATTAGGCCGCCCTGATTGTGTTGTGAGGAGGTTTGGGGACTAGTGCATCCGAGAGATGTCATTTACACGAAGACCAGGCTCAGGAAGTCCTCGACAGTCCAGTCATCGAGAAGATCACCACATCGTAATAAATGCACGCGAACAGCCAACTGCTTCATCGGCCGCCATCTAGGCACTGGTAGCTCCATCACTCGGGGCCCCTGTGTCTTCTGGAATCATACGAAGGCGCCTGGCTGAAGAACATTTGTGATCGCGGCGCCCATTACGTGTGCTGACCTTGACGCCCACCTATCGACGTCTCCGTTTGGAGTGGTGCCGTGCACGAGGAAATTGGAATGCAGTGGAATGGAACCAGGTCATCTTTAGCGACGAATCCAGATTCAATCTCAGCAGTTATGACAATCGTGTTCGTGTGTGGAGACCCCGTGGTGAACGCCTCAATCCTGCCTTTGCTTCACAGCGACACACCGCACCCACAGCTGGTGTGATAGAATCGGGGGCCATTGCCTACAATACACGGTCACCCCTAGTATGGATCCGTAGCACCATGACAGCCCAGCGGTATGTCCATGACATCCTGAAACCATATGTGTTGTCACTCATGCAACGGCTCCCAGGAGCCGTTTTTCAACAAGACAATGCTCGGTCTCACACGGCAAGGGAATCACAAGACCATCTCTACTATCTACTATTGCTACTATCTTTCCTTGGCCTGCCTGATCGCCAGATTTTTCTCCAATCGAGCATATCTGGGATCATTTGGGACGTGGGCATTCCAAGAGCTTGAACGAACTATAGGCAAGCTTACAGCAAATATGGAACGAAATGTCTCAAGACATCATACAGAAATTGTATGCCTCAATGCTCGATAGTATCGCATCGTGCATTCGCGCTAGAGGGGGTTCAACAGGGTATTAAATCCTCCGTTCTTTTGCCTTTTTCTCTGAAATAAAGGATCATTTTTCTTTGATTTTCTAATCATTTACTTATATCAAAGTAGTCATTAAGTATGAAAAAATTCGTTTCATTTTGACTGCTCCTTCTTGGTGGGCTAGTTTTTTTTTTGTCCATGAGTGTATTTCAAAATTCTTTCACATACTTGCTTCAATTATTTTACTTTAACATACTAGGAAGTTTAGGAAAGAATGTTACTGCTTTAATTAATAAGCTATTCTAAGTATATTTTGTTTGACTTAAAATATTTTTAATGCGTCTTGTGTGTGTGTGTGGGTGTGTGTGTGTGTGTGTGTGTGTGTGTGTGCAGAGATCCAGTATAAAAGAAGACTTGGTTACATAAATTTTACAACTTGTAGACATTTTATCTCAAAATATCTATTCTTTATAATATGCTTTAATTATTGTTCAATAACAGAAGTTCATAATTGTATTTTTTTTTATGAATTATTCCTTTTTTTAGTAAAAAAGAATCCGTACTTTTATATTTTATTCCAGAATGAGGTATATAGACTAATGTATTTATTTAATGAATTCCAATTATTATGTTAGTTAATATAATTATCGAAACAAATGAAAGAAAATACGGGAGAAAGTAAAAAAGTAAGGGGACTTTTTTAATTTCTCTTTTCAAAGCTTGGCAACAGCGCTAGTATCCAGCGCTGAATGAGGGGTACTTGGCAACACTTCTATACAACGTGTCACTCGTCTTCCCTCGTAGTCGTTGGAGTGGTGTAGCAGACCATTCAACATGGCTATGTTGTTGTTGTTGTTTCTAATGCCACCTGTCTGACGTAGTCAGATCGAGGCCCACGAAATTCATCGTGGCGTGGGGCTAGAGGTACGCCTGTCGTTGGTCTTGAGCACCATACAGGTGACAGTACGATTTAACTCGGCGAAATTCCCCGAAGGGACGATAGATGGCAACACCACCTCTATCTCCACCTCCACAATTTCTGCATGGGCACTGAAGGGGAGGGAAATATTCTCTAGTCCCTGCGCTCACAAGAATACGGACCCACTTATTTAACGAGCACGTACTCCGTGGGTACTCGGAGGGTATTTGGGGGCATCGGGCATCGAACCCAGGTCATCCGGTCTGGAGTCCGATGCTCTAACCACTAGGCTACCCACGGCCCCAACATGGCTATTCATTGTCGATATCCTCCAAGGAGGAAAGGAGGGTAGAGATCCGGTTTTTGCGTGCAAAAGTTGTGATACGTACCTTGGATACTATCCGTCCCTTCCAGCTCTATACTCTTCCCGTCAACGACTTGTTAATTGTCCTCAGTGGTTGACATTAATAGCCTGCCCGATCTCTTTCGTCATCACATGGAAAAGTTCTTCCCAGTTTTGAGCACTCTATCCCTTTGCAGATCTTGCTTCTCGATAAAAATCTGTCACCATACGTCGTTTAGCTGCGACGAATAATTTCCGCAGGTTTCACACTTTCCTCAGGCAGAAAGTGAATCACTGTCCTCCTTGGTGCATATCGATAATCGAGTTGCCATGTTGAATGGTGAGCTGCAGCCAAACGACCACGAGGGAAGACGAGTGACACGATGTATAGAAGTGTTGCCGACTACCCATCATTCAGCGCTTGATATCAGCGTTGTTGCCAAACCTTGGAAAGAGAAATTGCAAAAATCCCTATACTTTTTGACTTTCCCTCGTAGTTTTTCACGTAAAATTTTTAATTTTGTGAACAAATAAATTAATAAATCTAATGATGCAACTTTAATACAAGTGTAACTTATAAATGTTAAAATAATGTTGATCTATCCATTATGTATGAGTACAGAACATTGGTTACATTGGCTATGATTCTGAGAATACTTAAGTGTTTGCCTATTTAGGGACGTTTTAATAATTTTAGACATTTAAGAAAGCATTTTATGTTATTATTCCTTAGATGGGCTCTAAAACTCGCATTATTTAAATTAATAGCATTTCACGTAAAGTTTTTAATTTTGTGAACAAATAAATTAATAAATTTATTGATGCAGTTTTAATACAAGTGTAACTTATAAATGTTAAAATAATGTTGATATATCCATTATGCATGAAAGAAATAAAATTAAACTATTTTAACATATAATTTCTCTAATTTAATTTTGAAACTAGTACATAAGACATAAAATATAGAAGCTTTTTTTAATAACGTTAATTTAATGAATACTACAACTTTTTTTCGCATTTCATCTTTTTCAACACTTTAGTTACCTGTACGAATAATCTCTAAAGTTGAAATACGTTTTAATTTTTTGCTAAAATGTAATATATACGGTTTTGAGCATTTTTAACTATACTATACATCTAAATTAATGTGTTTCAATGCTCATGAGTACAGAGCATTGGTTACATTGGCTATATATGATTCTGAGAATACTTAAGTTTTTGCCTATTTAGGGACGTTTTAATAGTTTTAGACATTTAAGAAAGCCTTTTATGTTATTCTTTCTTAGATGTGTTCTAAAACTCGCATTATTTAAATTAATAGTATTTCATCTGAAAATTAACAAAAAATATTAATAAGCAACTCTTAAAGTATAAACAATTTTTTGGCTTTTATGTCACCAACACTTTAATACGACTACAAAATAAGAGGGAAGAAAAACTATCTTCAACAAAAACGAAAAAATCGTACATTAAACAAAGTTACCATGAATATTTTTCCACCAAAACGTTTGAAAAATAGCTGAGTTTATTATTTTTTCGCCTACTTTTCCCGTTTTCTAAGAGGATGTTTAAAATCCCTTCCGGTATTTCCCTTCTGGTGGCCCTCGTCCAAAATAGCAGTAATTATTTATTCAAAATTACTTTTTTTTTATAAAAGTAGCAGCACTATTTTCTGAAACTCCAACGAAAAATTTTTTTTTCATGTAGTAAGTCTAAAGTGAATAAAGTGTTAATCATATATATCCTTATAACGCCGAATGCTTTTTCCTCCCCAAATCTTTGCGGAGATACGCTTCACTGATGCCAGTAAAAAGATACTGATGATAATTTATTTTGATTTTATTTTTAAGTGAATGGATTTTGTGCTGGAAAAATTGAAGGTAATGGAGTGATGATACAAACATCGTTCCGACAACTGTTTCCTTTTTTAAGATTATTTAACCAATTAATTGCAATTGACGAGCATAATCGTCATGGAGAAGTTACAGAATTTTGTTTATGTCCGAGTATAATTGTCATGTGTAAAAACTAGTGACCATATTGCCTATTTAAAATTCAATATTCACAAATTTCAAGATGTTTAGAATGTTTTGCGTCTGGCAGAATAAAGCAAAACGATTAAACATATGTAAAGTTTAAGGTGAAGTCATGCATCCCGTATGCACCGGCTGAAAAAGAGTATAAGTTTTTAGCGAAGTTATTTATGTGCGATGATGATGTTTTTAGATGTTAGTCTAAAAGTGGCAAAGTCAAAAGTCCCAAGAAATTTATTGAAGTACGTTATTCTGCAATATAAAATATGCATTTAAAATACCCAATCTTAAAAAAAAAAAAGAAATAAAAAATAGATAGTCTTAATATTGTTCGTAGTTTTCCAACACTACACCCAGATAAATTTTGTATTTTTGATAATAGTTAAATCAGAACTAAATTTTATGCTTGCATGCAAATTAATTTATAATAAACATAGTTAATTAATTTTTATCAAATAATTTTATTAGTACAGTTACAATATTTTGAGAGTGATTTTTCAACATAGAAGGAGACTATTCATACTTCGTAAAATTCTGATGGAAATTTTCCACTTAAAAGATCAAATTCATAATTAAAGATTTAGAATGTTGGAAACTGTTCTGCGATTAGTACTATGCAACTCATATGATCGAAACTACCTTCAAGTAGTTTATAGCTGTCTATCGATTATGTGTTATTCGAGACGGCTGACGACAAAGTTTGAGTTTCAGAATGGCTGAGAAGATTGAAGAGATTATTTCAATCCGGGGATTAAATTTAAATAGAGTGCGATATGCATGAGTTTATGTAGAAGATGCTATTTCGCTTGTTAAGTGACTAAAATTGAGCATTTCGTGTTATTAAAGCTCCTTTGCGTTGTTTAGGGATTTATTGAATGATTATTCGAGGGGAAGATATATTTCAGTTTCTGCGAGAGTAAATTAGAAACGCAATTAAAAGATTTAGGCTACTTAATACGAAAAAATTTAGTTACTTTTAATTACTGCTGTTAGCTTACAATGCATGATGTTTTCATATTACTCTCGATGTGTTTTTATTAAGTTAGAAGTTACAAATCCTCAAACATTTGTTCTTGATGTTGATTTTATATAGATATCGAACTTAATTTATACTAAGAATTATAGTATGAATTAGGAAAAAACTAAGTATTGTGTTAGTATTAAGTGTTAACTAGTACAAGTACTTGTGATTGAGCCACTTCTATCGTACTGAATACTTGTTTCGTAATGTTTATATCTGTGTTGATTTTGTTTTATTAACCTGGCACAATAAGGCAACACAAGAGCTATTGGCAACGGTCCTCAAAATTTTGAACTATGGTCAAAGGACGAGGTTCGCACCTGAGTTGACATCCCCTCTCCGAACTTCTACACCACGCCAATGGGAAGGCTTCGAGTCACAGCAAATTTAACATACATCGATCCCCTCTACAGGGTGGCACTTCGCTCGAATTCACGGCACGCGGTCAACCAATCACTTATCTTGCCCACTAGTCTACCATGGCTAATATATTTTATTGAAATGTGTAGTTTTAATGTTTTACTACGAATTGTTTTGGTCGTAGTACTAATTAACATAATTAAAGTTTTATTCACAACTCTCAGTTTCCCTATTTAAGTTGCCCAATACCTAAATAGTTCTCTAAATTTCCGTAATTTTCAAGCTGAATAGTGGATTCAGGTTTGGAATTTAAACATATAAAAAATCCTTTTTTATAAGCAAAATTGCTAAACTGCTGACTCATTCCTTTTATTTATTTATATTTTTTTGCATGTCTTTAGACTTAAAGTTTTAAAATAAAGTTATTTTGACATTTGATTATACTGCTAGTACAAATGTATTTTCATTTTCTTAAAAAAGCATGTGATCACCAATATTTCATACACAACTTGATGAAAATAATTGAAAAGAATTACTAAATAAATAAAATTATATTTGTATTTCCCTAATTAATTATAATTGATTTAGTTAAAAGTGGACGTATTTAAAATTTGATAATCGATTTTCAAGTTTTATATTTACACTTTACGTAGATTATTGAATTAAAAAATAATATTCAGCTGTTCTTTACTTTTGCAGAGAACAGATTAAAGATTTTTTACAGATAATTTTTAAACTTAACTTTAAAAAATTAGAGCCTTCTTTAATCTGAAGATTTTTTTTATTAAATCACGTTTCTCGTTCAATAAAGGCAAGACGTTATCGCTCTAAAATATGAAAAAGGCCAATCATTAAAAGGCGAGTCTCTGGAAAATTAATAACTGTTAAGTATATATAATTAAGTCTTAACATTATTAATCAACCAAAATATTTTAATCTTCCTTCATGTTCAGAGTAATATATTCTACAGTATACCAGATTTTTCATCCATCGATTGCTCGTTTTTACCTTCTCATTGATCGCTATGAATTAAAACGTTGGTGGTGGAGGCGAAATTAGTCCTCCACGTACTAATTATAACATAATTTACAGCCCTCTAAATAACTTGAGGGTGTTGGATCGTGGCCAAGAAAGGAGGTTGTTAGGTTCCTGTAATAGGAAAAGAGGAAAGAGTGTTCGATATATGCATTGGAATTCGATAAGCTGAAGAAATTCGATTGTGTAAGGTTGGTCAGCTGGGCATTTATTTCTTGGAACAGAAATTAGATATAAAGGGAATCATCGCTTCATTAAGTGTATATTCAATTAAGTATAATTACACATCAAAATTGATTAGATATTTGCAAAGCCTTGATTATGATATTTTTTTCAATCGATATTGGCTTCGATATTTTTGTTGAATCAAGATTGTTAATATCGTCTGAGCCTTTTTTTTCTTTGAAAATTACTCATTTATATGCTAATGATTTTTTGAAAATAATTAAGTTGACTGACTGCATTCGAAATCCATCATTTTGAAAAAGTGCAAAAATGAATATATTTTGATATTTGTGTTTGTTAAATTAGAATATACATGCAAAAATGTTTTAAGAATAATATTACAAGAAAAATTTATTTAAATGTAAATTTTTGGCAACGAAGAAATAAATTTTTTTTTCGTTTTATTTTTGGTTAATCAGGTTTATTATAGTAACTCTATCTTCTTCATTAGAACATGACTCCAAATTTTTTGAAATCTTTGAAAAAAACCTTACTGAATCATTTAGAATTATTTAAAACAAAACACACGCAGTCATTAGTATTCAGGATAATATTAATTATTTTCTTTTCCTGATAGTTATCAATACTATTTCATGGAAATAAACTAAAAATAATCACTCAAATGAATCTTTGAAAAAAATATATATTTATTTACAAATTATTTCGATAAATAATGTTTCTATTCGAATCTAAACCACCCCCCACCACCACCATCATAGTCTCAACACGTTTTTGTGAAAAAAAATAAGAATAAATAAAAATAGTGTATTGCAGGGTTTGCAATCCCGTGTCATATTTTAAATCCTGGGATTTTGATATTACATTATCCAAATCCTACGATTAGGATTGAACTATTTATGAAAAATGCTTACGCTTTAGCATAGTTGAAATTAAAGAAGAAAACTGAAAATATAATTAAAAAAAATTGTTTGATATTATTGTTTTTTATTGAAACGAATCAAAACAAAAAATTTATTCCTTCGTAAAAAACAAATAAAAATAGTATATAATAAAATTTTATAAAAGTTCTTCACATTCCTTGAGTTTCTGTAATTAAAGTTTTAAAAAACACAGTTAATCCAGCGTTTCACCGTTTACACAGATTCTTATTCAATTTCTACTATTAGTTGAAACTATTTATCTTGGTGGAATTTTCAATCGTTAATATAAAATACATTTTAAAGTGCTCCATTGAGCTTAAATTTTACATACGTGATTATTTTGGATGACAATACAATAATTTAATTATAATGAATAAAAATTAATGCATTAAAACTAATTATTTAAAGAATTACAAATACAGCCACGTTGGCGACTTCGCGACCTTTTTGGCGACTTGTGTCAAAACTTGAAATGGTTTTTTTTTAGTAAGCGTTAAATCATTCAGTTGAACTGAAATTTTATATACACGTATGTTTTGGATGACAATACGATACTTTAATGATAATTAATAAAAATTAATTACCACTTAATGTGATTCTGTCATATGTACATACATATTTATATTAATTGTAACTATTTAATAAAAAGTAGCTAAAATAAACTTTTTATTTGTTGAGCTAAGTAGGAATTGACTTAATAATTTTTTTTATATTACTTGTTTTTGTTATAAATTGTACTACCGAAGAAAATACTTGTTCGGACTCTACACTAGTAAGCTTTGTTGTCATCAAATATGAGTATGTTCTTTTCAGGTAGTAATCACGTCTCCCACTGTTTTGTAAAAGTTGCATTTATTTTTGAATATTTGATAACAGTGTCTTAAATCTAATAGGCGGCATCGGAACACACAAATATCCTTCTTTGATAAGTTTATCAAGTTCTGCTACACTTAGTGGTTTTACTGTACAAATTGAATCAGTAACTGAATAAGAATGTGAGTCAATTTCAAGTGTTGCCTCATTTGAAAGAGATGATCCAGTTACATGAGCTGTTAGTCATACAGTCGGATTTGAAGCGTCAAGTCTCTCAAGTAGTTCTACTATTAATTTACGACATTTAATTCAAGAAGGAACCATGACAAAATACACTCTGTCGCAAAAAAATATATGCACCCAGAAGAAATTGAGCTACATTCACGAAATTTGGTATGCATGTAGTGTATATGAAAATAAACAAATGATTAAAAATTCAGAACAAAATATCATTTTATTAAGCGGTTACAGCTTGCAAAAGGTTAAAAATCAGTAAGTAGTAAAGCCACCTCTGGCAGCTATACAAGCCGAAATTCTGCGTGGCATCGATTCAATTAGATCACTTATGACCCCCTGTGGAAGATCCTGCCATAGTCTTTGCATCTGCGCAGTTAATTCTCCTGTATCTCGGGACGGCTGCAGTTGCCTTCCCAGCGCGTCCAGACATGCTCTATTGGCGAAAGATCTGGTGACCTGGCAGGCCATGGTAGGACGTCATATTCTTGAAGACATTGTTGGGAGAGTCGCGCAGTATGTGGACGAGCATTATCCTTTTGATAAATGGCACCTGGGTGACTTGATAGCATGGGTAGCACAATCGGCGTTAAAATATCGTCCACGCATCTGCGAGCTGTCAAAGTGCCTTGAAGGACCACTAAAGATGATCGTGTGTCCCAAGAAATTGCTCCCCACACTGTCACACCTTGTGAAATTGCTGTATGCCGCTCGACAATAAATGCCGGATCGGACCGCTGGCCGGTGCGCCTCCAGACACGTGTGCGGTGGTCATCAGCACTGAGACTGAATCGGGATTCATCACTGAAGATGACACGTCTCCAGTCTGTCACACTCCAAGTTGCCCGAGGTCGGCAAAAATCCAGTCGACACTGCCTATGATGTGGGGTCAGTGGTAAGCGTTTTAGCGGACGTCGGCTCCTCAAGCCAACTTCGGTCAGTCGTCACCTTATGGTTTCTCTTGATGGCACTGGATGTCTGGAAGGAGGTAAGTGGCGTTGAATCGATGCTAGCGACGTTGTTGGTGCCGAAGTGGCCACTCTTCTTATTGCACGATCCTCGCGATCATTTGTGTTCCTGGGACGTCCTGACCCTCCGCGACGGTACACTCTACCTTCTGTGATCCACTGTTGCCAACACCGAGCAACTACCATATCGCTCCGACCGAGGTGGCGGCCGATACGTCTATTCGACCAACCTGCTTCTCTGAGGCCTATTATACGGCCCCTATCAAAGTCCGTCAGCTGCTCGTACTGCCGCCGGTTACGTCTTAGAGGCATCCTAAGTCTCAATATCGTCTATCAAAGTCATCAGATTCGTTTGGATAGCCGTACGGCGCTCGTACTAATGCTTTTAAACTCTCCCAGTTGCGCAACTAATATGCGCATAGCACACTTAGCCTTGTCTCATTGGCTTCGAAATTTTAATCATTTGCATATCTCTTACCAGACTACATTCTTGCCGAGTTTCGTGATTGTAGCTTGATTTCTTCTGGGTGCATATATTTTTTTGCGACAGAGTGTATATTCCAGAGACGTTGCTTATACCGTTGTGTAAGTATTGCAGCAAACTACTTAGGTTTGTGAGACGTTCTCCCGTACGAGAAATGAGAGCTGCAAATATACATACTTTTTACTTATAGCTCTTATAATTGCAAAAAGAATTATACGTACATATTTCATATAAAAATCTTTTATGAGAGTTAAATTCTTAGAAAATTTTGATAAGAAAGAACATTTCAAAATATAATTCAGAGGAAAATTAAATCCTGGGACTAGGTATTTTAATCCGGGGAGTTTGGGATTTGAAGAAACACTGGGATCCCGGGGCTTCAAACCCTAGTTTATTAAGATTCATAGATATTCGATATTTACAAAATTTAAAAAAAAATTAATGAGAACTAATAAAATGTGAATAAGTAATTTTTTTTACCTGTATTAAAATCTTTTAAAGGCCTACATGAACCTGCAATTACTCTAACCATCAGTATCATGTTCAATTTCCTCTATCGCGGAAAATTTCCTGTTTTTGATTCTAAACCTCACTGGATTTTAAATAGTATTATTATTGCTAATAAGTTATATAAAATAAATTTTTTAATGTCAATTCTCCTACTTAAGTCAACAAATAAAAATCCATCGATCTTTTGTAATGCTTGAAAAGCAGATTAAACTTCTCATACCTGGTAGTTGGATAAACAATGTATACGGTCGCCATCTATTGCCTTCAATCGGAACAAATTTAATTTTTCTCTCATACAAAACAAAAATTAATTAATTAAATTTCATTTATGAATTAATACTCGAAAAAAAAACTATATTAGCATCAAGTGCCATCTACTACAAGTTTAAAAAATGTATTTGTGTGAACTTGAGTGGAAGAATAAAATGTATTTTATTAACAATTGAAAATTTGAAAAAGATATATAGATAAATAAATATATATATAGGGAGAGAGTGAACTAACAGTAGGAATTGAAAAAGTTCAGCTTAGATTCGAATGAATACGGTATTTATATCAGCGTATTTGATTAAATGAAGCAAGTATTTTTCAATATTCCAGTTTTGATATTTTAATACAAAAAGTAATATTCACATATATAGATAAGTAAAAATATTACTAAGTAAATCTAAAAATAATATATACTTAGAACATGATAAATAGAAGAATAAATTTATGAATAACTATATATATAAAATAACTTTCAAATGCTTTTTCAGTATTCAATTTATTCTGTATTTTCATTTTTTCAATTATGCATAAGAATTCGTATTAGGCTTGCTCAGAAACTAACTTAAAAACAGAAAATAAATCACCGTTAATTTTTATTTATTTTATTTGAAATATTTCTATCATAAACTTTCACGAATTTCCTAAAAAATAAATATTTCTGCAAAACAAAATAAATGGTAAAGTATTTTTATTATGAAATATTGTGACGATTTTTCTTTGAGTTTCTTGCCACAGAGACTTGATAAAGATTGATTTGAAGAAAAATCAAGTTTCTATACCTGGCTTGCTTCTTATTGTTTAGAAAAACGGCCCTGTTCTGCCGAAAACAATTTATTATTGTGAGGGCTGAATAAAGTGTTTCAAAATTATCAAATCTGTTCAGATTTAAAAAATAAATAAAAGTAGTTTATATCTTGAAAATAGACATTTTTATGAAAGTCAATAAAGATATATTATTTACATGTATATCCGTTTTATTTATTTTTTCAATGTGAATCATTGAATTTTGTTTCCAAGTATTTAAATTACTCAAGAAGAATCAACGTTAGATTTTTAGTGAGACATGAATGGTAAAAATAAACTAACAGTAAACTATTATGGATAAAAGCGAAGAATATACATTGCATACGCATGCATTTTGTTGTGCTTACGCAATCTATTAGCACTTAATGGGAAGATTGTAGTAAGAATACAATATAACCACGGCAGCCTAGTGTTTATGGTCATGGACTAATGGTCGGCTTGTCATGAGTTCTAACCCAAGTGCCACTGAAAACCCTCTGTGTAGAAAACCTGATGCCCGTTATATTTTTCAAAGCTCAAAGTCCTCCCGTTGGCGTGGTGTTGAAGCTTGGAGAGAGAGGATAGCTCAAATGCCATCCTTTTTACTTGACCATGATTCAAAATTATAAGGTCATTTGCCAAAATGCTTCGCGTTGCTTTCTAGTGCAATGTTAATATATACTCACGCATGTAAGAATTCCACGCATTTGTATTCACAAGCTATTAGAATTTTTTTCCCGATTGTTTTCTTATTGGCAACAAAGCCTTTGCAGACATACAGTCCCAGAAGTATCATCCAAAAGAATAATGCTCTCTCTGATCCAGGGTAAAAAATTCATACTTCAACTTGTGACTTTTTTTCTTCCACGGGTTTATTAGAAATTTTCCTATTGAACATAGTAATTATAGTTGTTTAGTTACTTTCAAATGTTATTTAGATATCCAAATGTACCGATGATAGTTGAATTATGCGAAGAGTTAACACATCTCACTTTTTTTTCTAAGTTTCGTTTTTGCTTTCTTTTTCTATTTTGCTTGCAAATGTATTATCAGAGATTACTTTTTCGATGCATTAATTTGGTTATATTTTAACAAATCCATCCTTAAAACCCAGTTTCCTTTATTTATTTCTTTTTTTTTTTTACTCTTTATAATTTTTAGTAATGAGACAATATTTATGCTAAGCTAGCTAGTATACCTGTTCTTCGCCCGGGTGAATTGAAAAAAATTAAACAATACAGATTGAAGGATAAAGAAGTTTTTATTGAGTTAATTTTACGTGAATTGCCAATTAAACAAAAAAAATGCATTTTGCATTTCTCAGTTAAACAAAACAAACACCATAGTAAATTTTAAGTCTGTAGATCTAATAAATGATAAAAAGTGGGGTTTTTTATAACGCCCCGTAACCCTCTTGTGAGTCGATTTTTGAAAACACCTTCCTAAGCTCATCTCTACTCAGCACAAGTAACACTTTGTTACACATTTTGTGTAACGAACACTTAAAATAGGGTAAATAACTTTTATCTGCATGCATAAAAGGTTAATAGTACTTTCTGTTGCATTTATTTCATGTTAAATTTGTAATATTCGCAAGCAACGCCATTTCTTGCATTATGATGACGATTCAGTAGAAACATAGCGAAATGTTGATGGTAGAGTCTAATTGACATCATTTCAATCAACTTGGCGATTGATTGAATGGTGCAGAAGCTGATATGCTGTAGAGCCACCTGGTGGGGAGCTGCAGCAAGGAGAATAGTACAAAAACCTTCTCCACAAACAAATACATGTACATGCCAATTTTCAAAGTGATCGGTTGCCTGGTGTTGGAGTGATGCTATATACAAACATCCATATCATATATACAAATATCCATATATATATATATATATATATATATATATATATATATATATATATATATATATATATATATATATATATATGTTCTCTAATGGGGCTGCGTATTGGTATTTCTTCTTTTTCAGACCTAGTACAATTCCAATGAGCTGGTATCACATTTTCGTGCGGAACCATTTAGGCGATACGAATTACCGCAAATATAATTTTGACGCCCGTTTCTTCCCCAGAGGAAGGCACCTGAGCCCTACCAATGTGAAATATGAACTTAGGAATTTAATTTTGCCGAGAGCATCCAAGCCAAACAGACACTCAAGAGATCTTTTGCATGCCGTATAATCATACGGAATGGCCACTGTCAATTTTCTGCATGAAAATCCATCAACTTAGGCCAGGGTCGAACCCGCAACTATGGGTACAGAAGTACCACGACAAATCAACTACGGCACCCAGTCGACATATATATATAGATAGATAGATACAGGAAAAGCCTGAAGAGCATCATCAAGCCCAGGAACTAATTAAGAGCACTTTCAGATTTTTTTTTAATACTTTGCAAAATTCCGTTTTAACTTCGTCTCATTTTCTAAAAGTACTTGAGGGCTTGCTAAGAACTATTTTTACATCGCAGACAAGAGTGAAAAAATTGTAATTCTACTACATTTTAGGCTCACGTATGACTTGTAGGACTCACGTAAATATACCAGTATTTTAAATGAATTCTTTATCAAATTACCTTAGTGGAGAACTAAGAGCTCCTTTGACACACACACATCACAGCTTATTTTAAATTACTATAAATCATCATTAATTCTTAGCAAGGAGGACCAATATTCTGCATACCTTTTCAAATCTTATTTACGCGTAGCAACAATGTCTTGAGAACATTTTCGATAACACTTATAATAAACAAACATTTTTACTTTGCTAAAGAATATCAGAGTCATTTGTTTGTTATTTCGCCAAGAAAATTAGCCATGTAATAGGAAATGAAAGCCTGTTGTGTCATGGTCAAATATGTTGATTAGTACTAAATTCTTCCTTTGATTTACTTGTTTCCCAACCAAATATTAGAAATAGTGACGTAACACGAGGGAATTCTTAGACTCTCATTTTATTGAGAGAGAGATAACAAAACATCTTAGGTATTTAAAATAACAGGGAGAACTCACACTGCACTTCATAAAATTATTATTCCATTCCTACTATTAGCTCACATTCTCTATTTATTTATTTATTTATCTTGGTGGAATTTTCAATCGTTAATAAAATATATTTTGAAGCTCTCAATTGAGCTGAAAGTTTATATACATGATTATTTTGGATGACAGTACAATAATTTAATTATAATTAATAAAACTTAATTAAATAAATCTTATTATTCAAAGAATTACAAATACAGCCACGTTGGCATCATCATTTTTGGTGACTTGTGTCAAAACATGAAAAGGTTTTTTCCTTACATTTTAAAGCACTCATTTGAGCTGCAATTTTCTTATTGTTTTGGGTAAAAATACGATAGCTTAATTACAATGAATTAAAATTAATTCATTCTAATTTAATATATTATTAACTTAAGTAGGAATTGACTTTAAAAAAATTTTATATTACTTGTTTATTATATACATCGCTATATTCTGTATTTCTAATACATAAAGCTACATTTAATTGTATCAAATAATCGTAAAATTAGACAATGTAATAAAGAATAATTAATTTAGTAGTTTAGTATTAGAATTAATTATCTAATTAAATGAATGTCTCTTTAGAAGGCTAATTAGTATGAATTGATTCAAAAGCTTGTTACTATTAACCTGGCACTTCTCGCGCAGTGTAGGTCATATGACCTCCTAACTTTTTTCAAGACTCCATCTAAACCTTTTTCGGAAAATGAATAGTTTCTCGTGTAGCTGACTTTAAGGTCATATCCTTTGACAAGCTTTAGATTGTAGGCGAATTCTAAATATATATTTTTGGATACCGCCTCTTTGGATGTGTCATAATCAGCGCGTGAATTGCCGTTACAGATCTAAATGCATTAGTGTTATTTAAAATCTTTCTTATACAATGGCGTATTCTTGTAGTTATGACAGTGGTTCTCAAACTTTCAATACTTACGACCCAGTATTCAAACATAATTTTCATCGCTCCCCTCTCCATACCATAACAATTTATTGAATTCAATAATACGATACTTTGATGCTAAATCTACAACAGGATTTAAATCTCTTAAGTTCCACTCGTGCATGTAAACCACTCGCTCAGCTGAAACGTTATTTTCCCCCGACGTATATATACGTCTGTCAAAAGTACGATCTTTTCTGTGCACTTTTAATATTCCACAGGCTTTGGAATACAATAAAAGGACAGTGTTTGCGAAGGATGTACTTATATTTCAGAGGATTTGCTTATTTTTTTCCTTATCCTCCCCCAATATATCATAAAGGGTGTTTTTTTAGAGGTATAGAACTTTAAATTCCAATAAAACAACGATGTATTATATTCGATTGACATGAATGTGTTTTTATTCGAAAGATAATGTTGTGGCATTACATTTAAAATATGATTTCTGACATAGGACTGCCACGGCTGGCTCGGATGTAGTCCAATCTGGACGTCCAATTTTCGATGACTTTTTCCAACATTTGTGGCCGTATATCGGCAATAACACGGCGAATGTTGTCTTCCAAATGGTCAAGCGTTTGTGGCTTATCCGCATAGACCAATGACTTTACATAGCCCCACAGAAAATAGTCCAGCGGTGTTAAATCACAAGATCTTGGAGGCCAATTCACATGTCCAAAACGTGAAATTAGGCGGTCACCAAACGTGTCTTTCAATAAATCGATTGTGGCACGAGCTATGTGACATGTTGCGCCGTCTTGTTGGAACCACAGCTCCTGGACATCATGATTGTTCAATTCAGGAATGAAAAAGTTAGTAATCATGGCTCTATACCGATCACGTTGTGGCCTTCATCGTTTTTGAAGAAGGATTCCACCAGCCCATAAAGCGCTCCAAACAGTCAGTTTTTCTAGATGTAACGGTGTTTCGACATACACTTGTGGATTAGCTTCACTCCAAATGCGGCCGTTTTGTTTGTTGACGTAGCCATTCAAACCAGAAGTGCGCTTCATCGCTAAACAAAATTCGCTTATGAAAATCGACCATTATTTTCGAAATAAAACTGCACAATTTGAAAGCGTTGTTCAGGCGTGAGTCTATTCATGATGAACCAAACTGAGAATAAATCACTTGACAGCTGTTAAATCGGTCGCCATGTTGGAAAGTAATGCCAACTTAAACTTCTATACCTGAAAAAAAAACACTCTGTATAAGCACTCCTACGTGGAAAACGGTGGCTTTCGGGAGCAAATCGCATAACTTTTAATCGGCAGTTAAAGGGTTCATTATAAACCGCACAAATTATCAAGATAAGTATTAATTTTTTATAGTGACACAGTAATTATTATACTTATTCTTAACTTAGTATTGTTAAATTAATTACGAAATACACTATGCAGTACTGATACATTTATAAGTGCATTGTATCAGTATAAATGTTTATTCTATTTTTTATTATGTCATTATGTATTTTTCTTTGTTTACTTTCAGTGTGTAAACTAGTAATTTTTTCTTAAAATAATCTTTTGTTTTCCACTTTCCAATACGCTTCTGCCCCCTCCCCTTGTAGAATTATCACGCCCCCGAAGGGGGACGCGCCCCACAGCTTGAGAAACGCTGAGTTATGATGAAGAAATGTGATATTTAAGTAATTTAATTGATATAATTCAACAGTATTTTCGTATGAAGAGAGTCTCTTTGCGGGGATTAAGAGGAAGAATGGAATGATGAAGAGTATAATAGCAAATATGATTCCTCTACTGAAATCTATTCAAATAATTTAAATGAGGGGGCAATTATCGGCTTTAATAAAATGACCAAATTATATTCAATGGCTAGAAAATGTAATCGTTAGCCTATGACTATATTTTTTGTGTTGTCGAACGTTGTGACAATAAATGCGGAAATTATTTTGTTAAGCATTCAGAAACCACCTACTAAACATCGAACCAGACGCTGATCACTAAAGTGTTTTTAATTTTATTTTATATAAGAACGTAAAGAATGTAGAAAACAACAAGCTCTTCTACGAAATTAAAAAAAATTAAGATCCAATGAAAACATCGCACTTACTCTCGCTACAAAGACTCAAGAAGTGTTATGAACAAAGTACTGAATGCCCTACTAAAAAGATCAGGAATGTTAAATTTGCGTGTGAAAAGTGTAATAAACACATTGCATTTCCTATTTTCTTCCTTTTTCACATTTGTATGCAAATTTTACAGTAAAAACAGTATGTAAACACTCTTGAGATGTCCTGCGCATGAAGTTCCGTTAATTTTTTTCGCGCATGAAGTACCGGGTTGAGTGAGTAAGTGAATAAATATTAACATCGGTCACACTGTTTAGCTACAAGAGGGCTTTTGGTGACAGACCACGTAATTTTAAACCATAGTCAAGTGACGTGGACGACACCTGACCTCGCACCCCCTCTCCTAACTACCACACCACAACAAAAAGTACCAGGTAAATATAAAACGGAATTTTAAATGCTTTCTAATTTATAATCGTATCATCATTTTTATGTTTTCCCCAGGTATTTCTTGGAATATTGGAATCACACAGTAAAACACTGAAACACGAGCAAGAAATATGAAAACACGCCAAATTCTATTTCTGTTGTTGTGCTAGCGGTAAATCTAACTTATCGGATAATATCGCCAATATTCGCGTAAGCAACAACTCTAAAAAACAGTTGCCTACCTTTGATTGACAGTTGATTACCCTTTTTCACATTTACATTTGTATCAAATGTTATTCTCACTACATACCTTTCACATATTTTGGAGTCAGTCGATTTTATTATTTATGTTCTAAGGAAAAAGGAAAAGAAAGTATTTTAAATTTTGATTAAATAGTTATCGGCATTCTTTTTCCATCTATTTAAATGTATTTCAATAAGTTGAAATAATTTTTGGTTGCAATATACAACTGAGTTGAAACTTAAATATTTCTTCTATATGATAATATATTTTCTCTGTTTAAATTCAATAAAGTTTTACATACCACATATTGCCGAATATAAGCTGATTCGTGTATAAGCCAAGAGTGTGCTTTTCTTTAAAAAAAATTACCTCAAAATCAAAAACCGAATATATGCCTTACTGAAATAAAAGCTTCTTTAACTTTCAAACATGCCTCCATGAGGATAAAGCTGTTTCTAAATGGAAAATGGAAAGGAAGATTTTTGGATCAAATTGATGTAAAGAAAAACGCTAACTATATACATACAATAGTTTTATTTCTTGTAATTCTGTTTGAAGAGCTAATACATTTTTTCACTCTTAATATTTTTTAACAAACAAAATTTCTTTAAAAAATATGTTAATGCAAAGTACATGAATTTTTGTCTAATGCATTACATTTTATTAAATAAATAAACCTTATCTCGAATATACAAGGTGTGACAAACACAAAAAAACGAGAATGGTCCAATAAATCATTGTACGTACAGAAGCAGTTATTAGTGATAGTTATCACCTTTCAAAGTAGTTTCCTTCAGTAACCACACACTTCTGCTTTCGGTGCTGCAATTGCTGGTAACAGTTCTGGAACGAGGTTTTCTGGAAGGCCCTTGAGGAGAGTTAAAATGAGGTGACATGGGTTCCTTTTAAGCAAGATTTAACTGTAGTAAATAAAAAGGTCACATGGCACCAAACCAGGAGAATTAATAGGATGTTCAATCACAGTAATGTTTTTGCTGGTCAGAAACTGGTTGAAAGATAGGACCGTGTGAGCGAGTGCATTGTCTTGGTGCAACAACCATTCATCACTCATCGATTCTGTACTTTTCCCCTAAATTTTTCACGAAGTATTTTTATTACTCAAATGTAGTAGTGTTAATTCATAATCTGATCGCTGATATGAGTGGCAACCCACTCAGTTGAATGTGTTCACTCAATGACTCAATACTCCCAACTAGCGGGGTCGATTAAGGCGAGATTGGCCACATGGATGGAGTGCAATGCGTGGGATGACGTCACCAAAACATTTGTCACCAACTCAACTCTTTTTTCAAGTTACACAGTTAGTCTCGTTTTTTGTGTGTGCCACACCTTGTATAGATACTGTCGCGTACGCAGATTTTGTGCAATCCGTTTTAAATTCCAAAACAGCTCTTCAGAAGCGATGAAAACTTGTTGTAGAAAACCAATCCTTAAAATACAGGATACAGCACTGAAATTCTCTTGATAAATCCCATTATGT
The DNA here is from genome assembly GCA_019973935.1 of Trichonephila clavipes. Lineage (NCBI taxonomy): Eukaryota > Metazoa > Arthropoda > Arachnida > Araneae > Nephilidae > Trichonephila > Trichonephila clavipes. The sequence continues at coordinate 392,753 of BMAU01017213.1, read as the reverse complement.
TTTATATTCAACTATAAATGTCTAAAAATACAAGTACGTAGCATTTAAATATTTTCTGATGCAGTCTCTCATCCGTAAACAAATCAACAATTCAACAGCTGAAATAAAACTGACCCAGTTTCAGCAAGTGACTGCTATTTATATCCTGCATAACTGCCTACGAGTACTTTCTCGAAAGATTCTCTTTCGCAATAGATCGCGATGTTATAAATTTATCCTTTATTTTCCAGAAGTATCCGTATGGTCACAAGACGCTGAAGTCGGTCACCAAAAATGATGCCAACTTGGCTTTATCTCCAATATTTCATCAAATGTCTATTGAAACTCCATTTCAATGAAATGAGTGGCGTTGCTTGCGAATATTACAATTTTTACCATAAAATAAATGTATCAGAAAGTAATATTTACGTATTAAACATACAGATATAAATTATTTTCACTAATTTAAGATACAATTAAGCATTGATTTTACAAAATTCGCAACAATATAATAGGACGAATATTATTTGTGGGTATCCCATGAGGTCTATCTTCTCTAAATTGGGTTTTATTCCTTTCAGCCAAATTGGCACTATGAGCTGAATAACTCAACCCTCCGCAATTTAATTGTATTTCTAAATATCATATAAATAGTCAGAGAATAGGATATAGAGAACAGAAGTTATGGGCAATATAGCCACTCTAGTGAGTTCCTGAATTATAATCGCTTAGCTATTAAATATATTACATTTCTTTTTTGGCGAGTTTCAGAGGTTGCATCTCATTTATAATAACGAGATCTTCGCCTCAAGCAACATGAGGAGGAGGTACCGTAACACGTTTAAAAATATATAAATTAATTATTATTTGTTTTAAAATGATGTTATTATGGAAAAGGCAATTTCATTTCTCGCATCTATAATCGAAAATTGCAAATGTAAAGAATTGTAACTGCGTTAACAACGTAACAAATGTAGTCTTTTTTAACTCCATTAGCAACAAATATAACCTTTGTTAACTCCATTAACAACAAATATAACCTTTGTAAACTTCATTACCGACAAATGCAATCTTTGTTAACTTCATTAGAAACGTATATAGTACTCCATTAACAATGTAAACAGAAAATTAAACTCAAAATGACATTTAATTGAAATATGCTGCAAAACATTTTCCTAATCCTTAAAAGACATTTTATGCAATGTTTATCTTTCAGAAAAATGTAGTTTTTTGATTTTTAAATACAAATAGAGTTTTGGAATAAAAAAATCAAAGTAGTCAAAATTGAATTGAAATTCTGTCTTTCTAAATGTCTTAAAGGGAAGATTGCTGATGCGTTAGCTTTTACATAAAGATATTAAAATCTTAAATATGATTATTTAAAGTTCTTAGCAATCGTATTTCCCATTCCATGCTTTACCGAGTAGAATTAAGTAATTATATTACGTTCAGATCCATTTTCCTTATTTCTTAACACATTATTGAATGAACTTAGCGTTTACTGCATGTGTGTGTTCTGATATTTATTTTCACCTTGGTATTTCAAAATGCTGAAAAGGATTTTTCTCTCTTTCTTTAAACTATTAAAAATGTTTCTAAAACTCAAAGCGTTTCTGTTTCCGTGTACAGATTCACTTAAAAATTATTGGCAAAATATTTTTGAATTATTGCATTCCAAAAACTTTGCTGTAAATGAAATGTAAAACTAATAAATATTCCATTTTATACAGTAAATGGTATTAAAGTACAGATCATTTGCATTTCAAACTACTAAAGTATTTCATTTTCTGTAAATGTTGTTGAACAGCATTTTCAAATTTTTCAGAAAAACTTTAGAATGATCAAATTATTTTTTTAAAAAAATTGGTAATTATTACAATATGTTTGTTTTTGTCATTTCTGGGAAACATTTCTATTTTCTCCTTTATAAATTTTATGTATCTCTTCAATTAAAATTTTTTTTTTTTATTTTTTGCTTTTACTTTCCATGCTTATTTGATTTTTTAATAGTGCACTCATAATATCAATAACAATAATCATAATATCAATAATAATAATCATAATATCAATAATAATAATCATAATATCAATAATAATAATAATCATAATATCAATAATAATAATCATAATATCAATAATAATAATCATAATATCAATAACAATAATCATAATATCAATAATAATAATCGTAATATCAATAATAATAATCATAATATGAATAATAATAAACATAATATCAATAATAATAATCATAATATCAATAATAATAATCATAATATCAATAATAATAATCATAATATCAATAATAATAATCATAGTATCAATAATAATAATCATAATATCAATAATAATAATCGTAATCTCAATAATAATAATCATAATATCAATAATAATAATCATAATATCAATAATAATAATCATAATATCAATAATAATAATCATAACATTTATATCAATAATAATAATCATAACATTTATATCAATAATAATAATCATAACATTTATATCAATAATATTAATCATAACATTTATATCAATAATAATAATCATAATATCAATAATAATAATCATAACATTTATATCAATAATAATAACACAGGGATACAAAATTAAAGTTTTTAAAAAATAAAAAAAATGTTTTCAGTGATTTTTGTATTATTTAGTGTGCTGATTTCGAAAATGATTTCTATTTTTTCCCATCACGTCAGGATTTTTTGTAAAGTCGATATCAAAATTTTTGCTAAAGCCTTATTTGAAAAGGAATTCTCTTGAACAATTTAACCTGGACAATTTTGCGACAGTGGTTTTGGTTCAATTAAATCTATGCAAATATTGTATCTTGGTGAGGCAAATTAATTTCACAATAATTAGATGAAAACCATTGTTTCTAGACCTCACAGGCTGTCCTTGATCGGAAGAAAAACAAAGAAATTTCTTTAAGATTTATACATTTTACAACTAATTATAGTGTAATTTTTCTAAAAGAAAATCACCAACACACTATTTTAATTTGTTTGTATTAAGGTATTTACATGAAATAGACGAATGAAACTATGCTTGTGTACATACAAATTTAAGGCATATTTTAAAATGCGCAAGAAAGCAAAACAAATATAGTTTCTCCTTGGATACGTTCTCTTTTTCCTTTGAACCTTCTTTTCGATGTTATTTTATATTTAGTCTCAGACCTGTCTCTTTAACATCCAACAATAGTCGGCTAGTATGTTCTTGTCCTTTCTTCCTTGATATTTGCACTCCATATCTTTGATACCTTGTTGGAACCTTTCCCCCTATTCTTCACTGACTAATACTAAATGTTTTGGGGGAAAGTCGACATGTGAGTGAAGGAAATGTATTTTCACACTCATGGAGCAACCTAACTCTTTGAAATTTCTCCAGATTTTTCATTGCATTTATTTTACAGCCAGGATCATTGCAATTGCCAAGAAACTTCCTAACGACATCTTTGAAAAAAAAACCATGCTTTTTTCCCCCTCTGCTGTCAAGTAATTCTCAAATTCGTTATCCTACATAAGCTTGTGAATATCTGGACCAACAAAGATTCCCTCTTTCAACTTAACTTCGGATATATTTGAGCATTTTTGCAACTCAGTTGGAGTCAAATGCTCAGGATAGTTAGGTTCATGAGGAACGAAGCTTATAGCTTATGGAATATTATCAGGATAAGATATAAGCTTTAGATTTTTACGATTATACCTATGGATAAAACAGGAACAAAAGAAGAAATCATCAAACTGGTTTTTCGGCTCCCTCTATGTCATAGAAACTCCCAATCGTGCAGCAGTCTTTTTCCTTTGAGCCAGAAGCGTAGATTGTTGAGGCACTACGTAGGTTTTATGATGAACTCATGATTTGTCTTGGTCTCCAAGTTTCACGCCAAAATACGCAAATAAAGCTGTTTTACATGATCTGTAATACTTCTCGTGCAATTTTTAATTAAACTATATTTACCGTATATGTAATAAAAGTCATCTGGCAAATTTTCGCAACGTCTCGAACTCAAAGCCATGTTTCACGAAACGTACAGAAAAAAACACTAGTGTTAAAACTGTTTCTGAGACGCTGCGTAAGTGGGAGCTTCACTATAGTAAATTAAAATACAATTCAATACACATACACTACAATAAATTAACAACACATAAAAGAAAAATTGAAACCAAGTTCGAAATTTCAGCATTTTACGTTCAGAATCATTCCAGACGAGTAACAGTTTCTGCGTTATAAAGCTATGATAAGGATCTAGTGAATGATTCGCGTGACACTATTGGTACAGAAATATTATGATTTTTATCAAAGGAAGACAAAGTAAAGATGTCCCAGAGTGGTATTCTGTACTTTTCACGAAGGTTGATTGAAGGTCAGTCACGGAAGAAAGAAATTCAACGCTGTAAAAAATTTTTGGTAAATGTACATAAAAATCTAAGAAAAACGAAATTTTTCAAAAAAATGGGACGTGATGGAAAATTTTCATTATTATTTCTGAAATCAGCACCAAAAAATACTTTTAAGTTCCGCAACGACTGTTTTATATTTTTTTCATTGTATCCCTGTGTAATCATAACATCTATATCAGAGCCTCTCAAACTGTGGGGGGTGCCCCCTAGGGGGCGTGATAACCATAGAAGGGGGCACGAGCATATTGAAAAATCCAAAACGAAGGATTATTCAAAAAATATTAATAATTTTTTGAAAGTAAACAAACAAAATGCATTATGACACAATATATATATATATATATATATATATATATATATATATATATATATATATATATATATATATATATAAATATATATATACACTGCTGGACAATTGCTAAGGACGGATAACACTATCATCCATAGCAACCACAAAATGAAAGGAAGCAAAATGTGGAAAATTAGAATAAGTGCGGGATATTAGTAAGAAGAAGTATGAGTATGCAAATTTTTTCCACGTCTGTTCATAAAGTGATAGCGTTCATAAAAGCTTTAAAGGTTTTGACGCGTGTGGTCAGTTGTTGTTTCAAGTCAAAGTTTTACAGAAAAGATTTAATAGACGAACTTAAAATTTTTGGCATGTCTTCCCGACATCACATAGATGATTTTATGCGTGGCCGAATTATTGGAAAGATCGAAGAAGGGCGAAAAGTAACAGATGTTGCCAGAGAGTTCGACATCGCTCACAGCGTTGTTTCACGGCTGTGGAAGTCATTTAAAACTACTGGAATGTGTAGTAGACGGCACGGGGAAGGTCGTGTTAGAAGTACGACGCTTGCAGAATACAAATGTATCGTCCTATCAGCAAAAAGGAACAGGCGCACCACAGCTCGGCAGGTGGCAAATCAGTTTCTTGCTGCCTCAGGAAAGCAGATCTCCCGAAAAACTGTTGCCAGACGTTTGAGGGGACGAGGACTATACGCACGCAGACCTGTTGTGTGTATCCCATTGACCAGACAGCACCGTACTGCCCGTTTGCCATGATGTCGTGAGCATCACAATTGGATTGAACAGGACTGGGCATGCGTACTATTCTCGGATGAGAGTAGGTTTAGTCTGTCATCGGATTGTAGACGCCAACTGATCTGGCGCGAGAGTGGTACTGCTTATCGTCCAGAAAATATCCAGGAAAAGGACCGATATCCGACATGCAGTATCATGGTGTGGGCCGGTATCATGATCAATGGCCGCACGCGCCTACATGTGGTTGCGAATGGGACTATGACGGGCCAACGATACTTTGATGAAGTTCTACTTCCTCATGTTCGTCTTTTCCGTTGTGCTGTCGGTGATAAATTTGTTTTTATGGACGACAACGCAACATGTCATCGAACACTCGCTGTTAAGGATTGTCTAGACAGCGAGGGTATTCAACGTCTCGTATGGCCAGCGCGTTCTCCAGATCTAAATCCCATTGAAAATGTGTGGGATGCTTTGGGGAGGCAAGTTGCTGGTCGAAACTATCCTCCGACAAACAAGAACACCCTCTTCCGTGCACTCACAGAGGAATGGGATAAATTGCCTCAACATCTGCTGGATAATGTTGCGCAAAGTATGGTACGACGTGTGGAATGTTGCATCACACTCCACGGTGGACATATCCCGTACTGATACCTTTCTTTAAGGTGCCTGCTGACTTTTATAGATGCATTGTTTCATTTCTCCTTACGCAGATCAAATGAACATTGTTTTTTCTTTCAGATGTTTCACAGCTTTTGTACTTTCCAGAACAATAAATATTCTTTATTCTAATGTCTGAACAGTGTGGCAACCATATTTTATCCTAATAGGCCTCATGTCTCGCTTAATGTTATGCTACATAGAAATTTGTGATCCGTCCTTAGCAATTGTCCAGCAGTGTATATACGCTCATATAATACACTTATAAATGTTTCAGTACTGCACAGTGTATTTTATAATTAATTTAACAATTCTAAGTTAAGAACAAGTTTAATAATTATCAGTGACCCCACGGGCTTGTCATATGTATACGTAAAATTATACGCCAATATTAACACTTATCTAAATAATTTTTACGGTTTATAATTAATCCCTTAACTGCCGATTAAAATTTACTTGATTCGCTCTCCAATGCCACCGTTTTGTACGTTTGCAAGCGTATGTTGTGTACTGACGGGCAAGGGTAAAGGGAATAAATGAGAAAATCCTCTGAAAAAAGTAAATCCTTCGCAAAGACGGAAAGACGTAGATATACGTCCGGAGCAATTTGTGCACTCGCTATGAGACGTTTATATACGCCGGAGGCAATTAAGATGTAAAAGTGGTTTTGTAGCTTTAGCGTCAGAGTATCTTATCGAAATTCATGTATTGTTAAGTATGAAGGGGGGCGCGATGAAAATTATGATTGAATATTGGGTCGCAGGTAGTGAAAGTTTGAGAAGCACTAATCTATATCAATATAAATAAAACTTTAATATACATTTGCCTAAGGTGTTTGTATAAATATATATAAATGAATAAATATGAGTTAATTATATAAATGAATAAATATGAGTTAATTAAATGAATGAATAAATATGAGTTAATTATATGAATGAATAAATATGAGTTAATTAAATGAATGAATAAATATGAGTTAATTAAATGAATGAATAAATATGAGTTAATTATATGAATGAATAAATATGAGTTAATTAAATGAATGAATAAATATGAGTTAATTATATAAATGAATAAATATGAGTTAATTATATAAATGAATAAATATGAGTTAATTAAATGAATGAAAAAATATGAGTTAATTATATGAATGAATAAATATGAGTTAATTAAATGAATGAATAAATATGAGTTAATTAAATGAATGAATAAATATGAGTTAATTATATAAATGAATAAATATGAGTTAATTAAATGAATGAATAAATATGAGTTCATTATATAAATGAATAAATATGAGTTAATTATATAAATGAATAAACATGAGTTAATTAAATGAATGAATAAATATGAGTTAATTAAATGAATGAATAAATATGAGTTAATTAAATGAATGAATAAATATGAGTTAATTAAATGAATGAATAAATATGAGTTAATTTTATAAATGAATAAATATGAGTTAATTAAATGAATGAATAAATATGAGTTAATTATATAAATGAATAAATATGAGTTAATTATATAAATGAATAAATATAAGTTATTTAAATGAATGAATAAATATGAGTTAATTAAATGAATGAATAAATATGAATTAATTAAATGAATGATTAAATATGAGTTAAATATATAAATGAATAAATATTTGTTAAATATATAAATATGAGAATGTTAAAATTCTAATTATTTTTACTAATATCATCTTGGAGTTTAAAACAACATGCGAAGAAAAATATAATAATGTAGTGTAAAACAAAAATCTCTTATAAAAAATTATAAGGAAATATTTATTCATAAATCTAAAGTAAACAATAATTAATATTTTGAAGTTTGTAAAAAATAAACGAAAATAATTTATTTTTGCGTAAATTTTTAGAAGGGCATAGAAATAAATACTAATGTTATTAAAAGATAGATGAAAAATTCCTTTAAATGCATCAGCCAATTTATTATAACAGAAAAACAAAGAAAAACAAGTCACTTTATTGGATCAAAATCCATCTCCAAGACTAGAGCAAGCGATGAAAAAATTTGTGAAGGTAATCAATTTCTGATTTAACGTTTGCTTTTATGGAATGGGATGTTTTTTCTAAAGCACTAGGATTTGACATTATTGCTTTTTAGAATCAATTCTTTCAATTTATCTTGAAAACAATTTTCAAATAAAAGGAAATGTTATAATGTTCAAGATTGCGTGAGAAATAAATCGCACTTTGGATTTGAGCTTAGAAAACACAGGAGCGAGATCAAAAGCACATTTGTCGAAATCTGTCTTTGTCTAAGGCTGAAAATTGAGTATATATATAAAATGTTGTATAAAAAAATTAATATTTCTTTATCTGTACCATTGGTATAAACTGTATACACCTCTTTAGAGCAGATATGCAGGTGAGTGTAAACGAACTTAAGAAATTATGTTTTCGAAACTACACTGCATGCATTACAATAAGTCATACATGAATGTAAAGAGAAATATAACAAGTTCTTTATCCACCATTAATAAACAACAGCACATTCAACATCACTCTGATTAAAATCCAAACATGGTGGCAATGACAGAGACGTGTTTTTGCGTAGTAGGGTATGCACTGGGTTTTCGGTTATTTCGGTGCAACGTGCATTTAAAAAACGGAACAAAAGAAAAGCACCAACCATCAAGAACTTTCTGTGATGGTGTCATCAATTTACAAAACAGGTTATTTATGTAAAAAAAAAAGCACCAGAGTTAAAAAAGTCGCGGAAAAAGCAGTGGAGAGGGTGAGGAAGAGAATTATTTGAAGACCACGGGAATCTACGAGAGTTCCCGCCTGTAAACTTAAAATGCCCCAGAAAACATTATGGGAAATTTTACGAAGAAAATTAAATTTCAAACCATGTTATATATATATATATATATAATTTACTCCATTTCACGTAGGATCTCATCGCAGTAGGTTGCCTTTTTGAGTTCAGGATTTTTGTTTAACAAGTAAGTTTTTCCTAATATTCTCTATATTTTTTTTATTTATTTACTATTCCTCTCCTTGAGAGATTCTTTATTGTTCTCTTTTCTCAATTTATTTTTACGATTTTATATTAGGTTCTTCATCCACGTGTTGTATTAGGCTTAACTTTTCAACTTGGCTTTTTTTCTCCCCCTCTATTATGCTGTACGGGAAAGGTTGGATCCACAAAGCATTGCTTAACCCTAATTCGCTGGCCTAATTCAGCGACAGCTTTGGAAATCATAATAGGTCTCCAGTTTAGTCCAATGGCTTTTTTGTATCTACAGTTGGTGTGTCTGCTGAATTCCAATTTCTTACTTTTTAGCACTGTAATAGTATTTCTTCACTTTTATTTTATTATACTATATATATATATATATATATATATATATATATATATATATATATATATTTGCAATTGACACAACAAATAACAGAGGAGGACAAGTAAGCCTTTGTGCAGCATTACGAACTATTCATAGAGTGATGCAACAAAATGAATGTACTGGATTACTGCTTGGATGTATGCCGTGTAAGAAGAGGGTCGGACATCGAACATCAATAACAGAAAAAAAACCTTGATATATTTCTCTTTACATTCATGCATCATGTATTGTAATATAAACAGTAGTTTCGATGATATGATTTTTTAAAATCGGGTCCATCATTTGTACTCACCATGCATTAAAAAGGACAGGCTAGTTCATAATTCCCTCCGAGGATTCGTAGCGCTTTTGTAAAATAATTAAGACGAACACATCAAAAAAGAACATTTGAAATCCTAGAGAAAAATTTCAACTATCATTTGCATACTTTACAGGTGTTCTATACGTGAAACCTTGGGCCGTGTAGGGAAGCGATGCACGTTAAATCTGTCGAGAGCTGAAACGTTCTTCCGTTGGTGTGTGGTAGTTAGGAGAGGGAGGCCATCTCAGGTGTCGTCCAAGTCACTTGACCATGGTTTAAATTTACGTGGTTCGTCACAAAAAGCCCTCGTGTAGCTGAACAGTGCGTCGTTAATATTCACTCACTCACGTGAAACATTGGTGACACGGTTTACATCAAATGCGGTAAACTCAACTCAACATGGCATCATCAACATTACTGATAGCATGTGCTATCATTTCATGTTCTACTACATCACGCGGCAAAGGAGGTACAGAAACTTGGTCTTATGTAAAACACAAAGTCTTCGGAAAACACGGGAAATATATCACATGCTGGTAATGACGTTGATAGTACCATGTTGAGAAGAGTGTAGCAGGAACTGTGGACTATCACATTGATGCACGCCATAAAACCAATATTTCACCCTCAGCACACTTGCAGAAGTATGTAAATAAAACTTGAAATGTGTGTGTTTCTGTATCCTTCCAAATGTTTCTTTTGTTGTATCTGTCCATGTTTTTTTACACAGCGCTTCCAAACCCAGAAGAGAATTATGAAAACCCTGTATATTATTTTATTATTTTTAATATAAATAAATACTCAATATTCTCCTGAATTGAGGTATTGTATTTTTACTGGTTTTTGTGTGTCAGCAAGAAATATGCAATCCATTTCATTTTTAAAAAAAGTTGGATTACTAAAAATATCTTGAATGTGTTTCAATGCGTTTTGCTGTTTAAAAACAAAAACGGCGTCAAATTACAAACATGAAACCATTTTAAAACAAATTTGGGGTATATTAGCGTATGGAATAACGTTTTATAAATGTCAGATTTTGTTAAAATCAAATCCTGCAATTAAAAATGTATACACTCCCCCATTCAAACACCACAGTTTCTTTCATATTTCACACACACACACATTTAAAAATAATAAACCCATTGTAGAGGGTTCTCACGCGTTTTCAACAAACCTCAAAGGAAATCTATTTGTTCGTATCCTGGTTTGCGAGCTTCGCTTTGTGAAAGAGCCATGGTACAAAGATTAAGATCACTATTTAAAGAGATCTTGAGTAAGAAATTAAGATCATGGGATTGTAATTGTACGGAGGATGAGTTCGTAGCTGTAAAGTGTGAACTAGTGATTATATTTTAATTAGACACCACAAATTAGTAGTGAGTGTGCGTAATTTTTGATAGTGCTACATAAATGTTGTGTAGTCTCAAGAGTTTGAATCATGAATGTGCCTCGAAACAGTCTTTTAAGATTTAAACGAATTTTAATCTTTAGTTAGGATTTGAAGCTTAATTCATTTTTAGTGCATATTAGTGGTGATTATATATGCATGTACATTAAGTAAAAGTTATTGAGCTTTGCAATGTTTGTCGATCATTTAACACAGAGCTCTAGTAGGAAATGGAATTCATCTCACCACTTGTACACTTTCAGCCACTTTATTTTTTGAAAGCCATTGCCCTCAAAGCAATGAACATTATTGGAAACGAAATGATTTTTTAAAAAGCATGTGCATAATCATTTTCGAAAAAAAGGGTTAGATTTTCGTCTCTGAAAGTGAAGTTGTCAATGTGGCGCATTCATAGTCCAACTTGGCATTTTTTTTTTTGCTTGCCAAAAAAGGGAGAACTAAAATGGAATCCAAATAATGTTTATTAAATCCAAAGTCTTCAATCCCTACTTGGAATTTTGGTCCTTATTTAATCCTGTGTAGCTGTTTTTGTAGTAAGAAGACAATATTACTTCACGATAAATCAAATTGGGTTCGTCTTAAACTTGCTAAATGTATTAAAAATGGTAAAATTGTCTTTTTATTATCTTTCTGAAAAACAATTTTTTCTCAAAAAAGAGTTATCAGTAAAGTACTAAAAACTTGGACATTAATTTTATTATTTGAATGCGCGAACAGAATTGCGTATGGGCCTCGAATATTGGATGTATTTTTTCCAGTTCTTAAAATTTGCTTGGAGAAGAATTTTCTTAAATTGAATGATATTATGTAAATGTTATTAAATAGCAAAAGTTCAACAGATATGCACTTTTTTGTGATTCCTATTTTAAATTATACTGAGTGATTTTTTTAAAGAAAAGCTGTAATTTTTTCCCCACTAAAAATTACATTATTGCGACAATGGTTTTAAAACTCACACACTCGTATCATCAGCAATGTACTTCAGCAATGTATAACTTCATGTAGCTCTTTAATCAAAATTGCTCTGTCTAACCAATTTTTATTGATTTTGGTTCTATTTTCCTGTGAATGAGGACTAATATAGAAAAATAATCGATATTAGAAAAGTTTTTATTTATCAATTGTTTATTGCATTCGTTAGTTTTGCTTCATTTGAGAACCTGAATTCCCACTTTTCTCTCTCCGGATTTAAATTAAACTTTGGAAGTTACTTAGTTTGGGAGTTCATTGACTCTTTACTTATTAGACTGCGCAAGTATCTAGCATTGAAGAACGAGAAACAAATATTTTCCGATTGTTCTATATTCAACTCGTAACTCTATGGAGGTACAACACAAACAAAAATAAATATGTCTTCTGAAAGAGGTTATTATTTCAAGAATTTATATATATCACTGCTTCTCTGTAACCTCTACAACTGGCGGACACTGTGTGTTGGCCAATCAGATAGCTTTTTCTCACCACAAACTCAACTTAGAAAAGACTTCCAAGTTTTTAACTTGGTTATCTTTTTTTTCCATCCAAATTGGCTAAACTATAAACCTCATCCACCCTTTTGGAATAATCTAAATATTTAGTGCTTACTCTTAAATATTTTCAACTTAATTCTAAAATAAATTCCAGATTCTTATTATTATGGCTTAAAATTTTCAGAGTTTAAAGTATATTTTTTACTAAAAGGCAAGTAGTTAAGTTGTCAAAGTCGGTACTGGAGGTTAGAGCCAAACAGGATTAACTACTACATGTAAAAAACTACCAACGAGTATGTATATTATTCGCTTGATGGTAAAGCCTATATTTTAAAGCAGTTACCCAATTAAGGCTACACAGTAACCTAAAAGTTTCATTTTTACCGAAATTGTTTTTGCATGTTTTGGTGGCCCATAATCATTGAGATGCTTGCCACGAAATTTCGGATCTATTAGCAAATTAGTTTTTAAGATATTTGAAGTTTTATAAGCTACGGTTTTAGTTTCGGTTTCCTTTCAAAGCATTTTTTCACACTTAATCTTTATTAATTAATTATGAGAACTCAAAAAACTCAAAACATAATCAAGCAGAAATGATTTTAGTAAGGAAAATTGGAATTAATAACCATTTCAAACTAAAAGCTCAAAAATATTTTTAATTAATTCAACTTAATTTCATGGCCAATTTTTGCTTTAAAAATAGTTTATATAACTTAAAAGCTTTATCATTAATTTTTTTTCCAGTGCAGAAAATGCCATGGCAAATGCGTTCTGGGTTTCTGTGAGAAACAATATTTCGAAGAGATGGAATATTACTGAAAATGATGTATATAAAAATCAGTCCTCAGCTGATTCTGCACTTAGACTTCGGAATACAAGTATTCTGAATTCAAATGCTGCAGATATATATGAATATTTCCTTGATGTATACCAAACTACATTATACTAAACATATTGTAGTACTATATTTTAGTATTTTAAAGTCGTACGACAAGAGCTAAAACTTCCTAAACTGCCCCAATTTAAAACAGAAAAAATTAAATTTTATGAGCAAACATGGATATTTTTATCTTAAGTTAGTATAATTATTATTTTGTACATAAATGCTTCGTGTTTGAAAACTTTTGTGAATTATTAGGTTAAGATAAAGCTGGATAAACTGATGTTTTAACAAATGGCTATCAATATTATGCAAAAATATATTTTGAATTAAAAATATAATTTTCAGTCATATTTAATAAAAATAGTGTTTTAATGTAGAACATACATTGGAAAATAACATATTAAAAATTAGAGTTTTACGGGCATTATATGTTTTTGTTTTATGACTTTACAAACTTTAAATGCGTTTTTCTCAGACTTTTAATTTTGAAGGTATAAGTGTTTTCTAATCCCTAAGGCTCTTTTCCTGTTCAAGATAGAGCATTGAATTGTTTGTATATACTCCCAAATGTATGTTCTATAAAAGTTAGTATGGATTTAGGGCTGAGAACTAGTTATTTTTTTTCTAAAAAATGCTAAAGTTGATTTTTTAAAAAGTTTTCGTCTTTTTTCCAGGTTTTTCTAGAAAAATAATTATTAAAAATCAACAAGGGAATAGATTTTCAAATCCATACTAAATATTGTTTGTAATAGTCTAAGAATCATAAATAACTTAAAATTACTAAAAAATTTAAAAATTGAGTGCTTTATAAAAATTTGAAAAAAATTCAAAAATTCCTAATTTTTTAAAATTGTAAAATAATAGCTGGTCAAACTGACTTTTTGCTTACAGAATCAGCTTAATAATATAATCTAAATATAAAACATCAATTATTTTTACTGTAACTGTCTCCATAAAAAATTTTTGAAAAAGGGTACCGTGTAGACTTAAGTTTCACATTTTGAAGTTAGTATTTGAATATTTTTTACATATATATATCTTAGTTATCCTCTGAGTAACCTATTTTATAGTCCATAGTAATCCATACATAAATGATTTGATAACTTTCTGTATTTTTCGTATTGTTACAACCAAGACGAGCAGCGAAGTATGACTTGAAATATTTTCAAACTTAAATCATTACCCACTTTAATTACGGAAAGTACTCCAAAGTGGAGTCTTAGATACCAACTTTGTTCAAGAAACAAATTTCGGAGAGAGATTTCTCATCACATAACAATACACAAGTTCAATAAATCTCCCCATAGTGTTTGCTTTATTTGAGCTAGTTTACCGCATTTTTTTTATTTGTTGTATGTCTAAGATCGAGAGATATTATAGCCTGTTTGATCAGTAATTTGATTTTGACCTAGATCACAAGCTAAACAAACTGAAATCTGGAAACTTCGTCGAGTGCTGTTCACTCCGAACCAGACGATGGACGATTAGTTTTATTTTCATTGAAGCTTAGAACCGAAAATAAATCTTCACTTGACAGTGGATGGTGCTTCACTTGACTTCACTGTACTTCACTTGACAATGGATGGTGCCGCGCAGTTTCTTCACCTTTAATCAAAGTTAAGTCAGTTACTAAACCTGCCAACAGGGAACCTGAAGAAGAGCAATAAAATAACTCAGGCGAGTGACAGCAAAATGTCAGATACGTGCCAATGTTGTCTTAAAAAAGATATGATCGGTGTTTCTAGGAAAGGCTTAACTTTTTATATCGAATAACTTAAAAAAACGCAAGTAGAGAAATTATATATGGAGTTAAGAAATAATGAAGGAGAAAAAATGAAAATCGAAATAGTGATGTTATTGGAAACGACACCTTTATATTAGCTGTTAAACAAAAAAGGGGTTAGCACAGGCATATTATTATGCATAAAAGATTAAAAGTATTTTTTGATGAATATCTATTTCATTACAAAATCTCTTTTCTGATAAAATTATCAATGAATAATTTGAAAGCTTTTTGTTTCATAACGATTTACTACGTACATCAAATTAAAGAGTAAACCATATTTTCCTCCAGGTTTCTGAATTTTATAAACAAAAATGAAGTAAGGACATTTAAATAAATTATAGTCTAGGAAAATAAAAAAACACGTTTTTATGGTTAATCGAACTAATAAGTAATAAAGAAATTCTTAATATAAGAATAAAACGATTAACGAGAAAATGAATGTCATTAGGGTAAAAGCGTGGGTTGCTCTATTTCAATTGTTGTAATTTCTTACTAGTTCTGTTCCGAAATGCTGAGTAAGTGTAAAAACGGAGAACAAAGCACTCCACGCTTTTATCCCAATGCCATTATTTTTTTTCGTTAATCATTTTATTCTTATATTAACAATTATTATTTTTATTTTTAGTTCAATTAACCATAAAAGCATGTTTTTTTTTTTAAAAATTACAATTGATTTTTCATTTTTATTTCAATCTACAATAAAATCATGCATTCATTTGTTTTTTAAACTATTATTTACTCATTGATGAATTAATCTTAACTGCATCATTTTTTAGAATCGGGAATACCCATTGACATCATATCAGTGCGTTGATACGGCCTGGTTTTTTCACATGCGCGAGTCTTTCTTTTTATTTTCATTTTCAGAAAAATTAGACAATTGCTTACATTATGATAAGAAATTGCTGACGCAGTTTTCGCTTTTAAGATTGTAACTTGATCTTTTAGTCACCAAATCTGGAAATGGGATTTGAAATTAGTCGCCAAATCTGGAAATAGCATAAGGAATTAGTCACCAAATCAGGAAATTGTTATTCCTAATGATCCTGATCAGGAAAATGAAACAAAATTATTAAGTTATTGTATTGTCATCGATCCTTGACCAGTGTGCAAAATTTCAATTTAATCTGACCTTTTAAAGTGGGTAAAAATCGAATTCAAAGTAGAAATTTTTTTTTACTCACTTAACCTAATAATCAAGTGGATTTCCACCAAAGCAACTTTCAGTGGATCTCTACTCCATAAAATAAACATGCGTGCTGAATTTCAAGTCTAAATCTAACAGAGCAAAAACAGAATTATTATCATCAATACCTCGTTGACAGCATTCTTAGCGGATTCCAATTCAACAAAAGAGACATGCAAACCAAATTTTATTATTATTGTCTTAGCAGTTCAAAAACGGGAATTTTGTCTATCAATACGCCCCAATAACTTTCCCCGCTTCCCCCTGGAGTTGATGTCCGTAATATCCATTCTTAGTGGAACTCTATTCAACTAAAGAAAAAAGTGCTCAACAAATTTCAAGTAAGTGAGTTAAATTCAAAAACAGGAATTTTTCTATAACATGCCTTAAACTCGCAAACTCACTCCTTTGGGGGTCCGTTTTCGCAAAAAATCTTTGTAAAAGGAACTTTATTCCATGAACGGAACACACCTTCTAATTTTCAAGCAGGTGGCTCTATTAGTTGAAACGCGGGAATATTTATCTATTATACGCCCCTTAATCACCCTCAGTGACCCTTGGGGATCACTTTTCCCCCAAACTATTTTGTAGCGGATCTCTACACCATGAAAGGAATTAGCTTATACCAAATTTCAAGACTGTACGTCTAATAGTTTAAAAATGGAAATAATTATGTATAACGCCCCTTAAGCGCCCTCAACGCCCCTTGGAGGTCGATTTTTGTAAAAATCCTTATGTAGGGAATCTCTACTTTATGAAAGAAATCTGTGTACCGAGTTTCACGACTTTACATCTAATAGTTTAGTAAAGGAAATAATTATCTATAACGCCCCTTATAAACCCTCGTAACGCCCCTTGGGGTTTGGACTTTGTAAAATCCGTTCTTAGCTGACGTCTTCACCATGAAGGGAACCTACCTACCAAATTTCAAGTTTGTAGGTTTAATAGTTCCGGAGATATCGTGATTAGTCAGTCAGTGAGTGAGTGAGTCGCTTTTCTCCTTTATATGTATAGATCTGTGTGTGTAGCGTATTGGCCGAGAAGTATATTTTTTGAATGTTAGTAGGGTTTCATGAAACATCTTCGGAGTAGACGTTCATCCATTTATTTTCACATGACACATCAAAGGCGTTAAAACAATGCAAAAGAATACGAACACACAAAGACAAAGAGAGCTGCAGTTATTTACATTTTTACGTGGACGAGGCTGAGGCACAAAAGCATACGGCGACGATTACATGAAGGCAAGCAGACAAAGAGAGCGATTACACAAGATTTTCGCTTTTATACCAGCAGTGACAAGCTCATGACTATTATGTAATAGTAGTCAGATTGGATAGAATGGGCAGGACAGGGATTTCGGACTAGTTAATTACGATTAAAATTAAAGTGTTATTTTCGAACCAAAGAATTAAAGCTTGTTTAAATATTAGTAAAATGAGTTAACAAAAAGGATGTTAAAGGGAATTATATATATATATATATATATATATATATATATATATATATATATATATATATATATATATATATATATATATATATATATATATATATAGTCTAATTCTCTGCAAACGAGAGATGAGCATTCAACAATCAAAATCGAAAAACACAGACAGTAAGCAAACCACACAATGAAAGACACATGAGTAATCCAAGTTTTAAAAAATGGATACTTCAGTATTATAAACATTTCTGACTTAGGACAGCTTATATATAAAATAATTTTTATAAAAAAGTGGGGTTGAACATGTTTTGTGTCTAGCAACCTTTCCCCTTTATGTTAATAATACTGAGCAAAGTCCTGTTGAAAATAATGGATAGGAATATATAAATCCATTACTATATAGACGTAACTTACCTAAAAATTGCACTTAAAAAGGCAGAGCCTGCATTAAATTTAAGTGCAATTAATAAGTTAATGCCAGTTATATATATATGCGTGTATGTAATTTAGTTTTTATATATATTTCTTTAAAAAAATAAATGAGTATATGAAGAGGAGAACAATATT
Source organism: Trichonephila clavipes (assembly GCA_019973935.1). Lineage (NCBI taxonomy): Eukaryota > Metazoa > Arthropoda > Arachnida > Araneae > Nephilidae > Trichonephila > Trichonephila clavipes. The sequence continues at coordinate 374,235 of BMAU01017213.1, read as the reverse complement.
TTAGAATTTTGTAAAAAAAGTTTAATTAATAATGCATTTGTAATTATTTTTCGGGTGATAAGAGAGTAAACTTAAGTATAAAATTATTCTTTGTTTGAAGGAATGCGTATATCCTTTCATTATTAAGTAGGTGTTTTACCGAAAAAAATACAACTATTAATAAATATCTACTTTACAAATGTTCTTTTTAGTTTGTTTCTTGAATTATCGGGAAATACATTCCAAAAATAAGAGTTATTATTCATGTTGAGGATTACATCTTGGAGGCTGAATGAGAAAGTACTCTCATTTATCTTCACTCTCATTTCTGCGTTAACACCCACAAACTTTTAAAAGTCAAGAATTTATTTTCAAGATTAATGTTATTTTGATCTGAAATGTGATTTAAAAGTTTCTACCGTAAACCATATTTCCTTAAAAAGTTTAAAGAAATACTTTTCCAGCATATGTATAATCAATCAAAAAATTCATTACAGAAATAAAATATCTTAGATATTATCTGAAATATCTAATTGTTTTTACTCGGAAATTTCAAGCAGTTTCTACTGAAATGCATATTTCTATAAAGTTTTGTTCCTATTGTATGCAGGAGGATTATATGCAAAAATTATAAATGAGTTCTTTATCTTTAAATTGAACAATTATGTTGCTGAAATTTCGCCTGGTCGGCATTTTTTCTCCTTTCTTGAATATAATTTTGCTATGAACACGTTTAAATATGGTTACAATAAAAAAGGAGTACATTTGCTTACTAAGGTACTCCTTTTCAGGTATTATAATTAATTTCCTTTTTAAAATTGAAATGTTTGCAAGTACCGTAAAATCCAGTGTATAAAACGCACTTTCAACATTAAAAATAAGATTGAAATTTATGGGTACGCAGGGTATATAAAATGTTAGCTTTCGAAATGAAAAAGATAAGCATAGAAAAAATGTTTGGTATGTATGTGTCGCAATAATATTTATTTAAAAGAAATGACATACCTAAGGAACTTAAAGGGTTTGTAGATCTAGAAGTGTACTACTTTTTTCTAAAACTTGGAATAATACCTGTATTAAGGGACTTCAAACATGAAGAGTATTGCACAGATTTATTTCAGATTTCTTCATGCAAAAGTGAGTGGTGTTACACGATGAACATACCTAGAAATTAAAGATTGCGACCTAAAAGTATAAGGGCGCTTTATACGCCGGAATTCATGGTATTTCTTACAAAACATAAATTTTACGGGGCATGCATCTATTTTAAAATTTTGTCTTGTTCTTTGTGTACCAAGAGGCGTTGTCCATGAGAATATCTTCAATGCATTTGATCCTTTAATGTTATAGGATTTTAATTATTAAAAAACAATATATAATTATTATTTTAAAAATAAATAGTTATACAACATCATAAAATACTGAAGGAAGCGGACGGGTAATAGTTCTTAGTTCCTAGTTTTTAGTCAATTTGATCGCAAAAATGTAATGAGCATTACTTTATAATCCTTTCATTCAACAATTCAAACGCCATACTAAAAAGTAACGAAAATATTAATGTTATTTTTATTATAAGCAATTCTACGAACACAAAAATAATGGAATCATTAATTAATCTTTTTGTATATTTACAAACTTTAGGGCTAATAATTCAATAATTTAAATTTCCTCGTAATTTTAGAATTTTTTTTTACATAATTTAAATTAAATTATTGCTACATAGGTGAATGCTATGCAAAAACACATTGGAACATGTATAGCAAGTCTTTTTTTAAAAACTTGTAACAAATTATTGTCATACCTTTTATTTTGTGTATGTGTGTGTGTGAAAAATTTGGCAATAATTAATATTAATTGTAACATTCCAAGCATTACAATAGTTAAATGATCCTTTTAAAGGATATAATGTATCATATTGTTGATGTTTAGTTTATTTTTATTCATTTGTTTTAAACCAGTTCTATATCAATATTAGCACAAAAACTGCTACAAAATAATTTAAGTAAAGGTCAGATTATAGCATCGAGCATTTTCATTTAGGTTTTCTTTTAACAGAGATTATAACATTTTTATTATTGATGATATGCTGAACATTATCATTATGTAAATCAGTGTTCATATTTATCGTCCCTCAGAGACAAATTATCAAGTTGAAAAAGAAATCTTGGACTCCCTTACGATAGCGTATTTTGCGAAAGCACTTTATTTTGTTTCTATATCCCTAAGAAAAGTATTTAATAATCCTCCAGTAAACTTTCACGTTAAAAAAGAATAAAAAAGGAAAGCATAGAATGATTGATTACAGAAGAGGACAAATGCCTTGTATCACAGTAATACCTACGATATTATGTGTCATTTTTCACTTTTTTTTTTATTACACCGAAAGTCTTTTGATTAATATGCTGCCTTTAGAGAAGTTTTAGGAACACTTCAAATAAATATTTTCTGAGATTGTAGGAGGGAAAGTATATTTTAGTCATTAGATCTGTTTATTCCATTCATACCATATTTAAAATATTTATATTAGTAGGATTAAAAATTTCCCGGAATTTTAATTTTAATTTTAATGGCGGCAAGGGCCAAATTCGTCCAAGCTGCGCCAAACACTCGATAAAAAAAAAAAGGTCTTTTTTTAAATACATAAAAGTACATGCACACATGCATGCATACACACATACATATATAATACTAAAAATGTAATTAAACGCACAAATCACATCAAATATAAAAATCCAATTTTTAAAATAAAGACAAATAGATTTTGGTGGGGAGGTTCTCCCACCAAGTCAGATAAGGTTAAAACAGATGTATTAAAAAAGGTGATGCGATGATGACTAAAAACTGGACAGTCTATTAAAATGTGATAAACAGCATACGGGACTTTGCATGAAGGACATTCTGGGGCATTCTCACCCAATAAAAGATGCCTGTGTAAAACGAGTATGGCCAATGCGAAGCCGAGTCCCGGACTGAGGAAACATTTTGCAGTAGAACGACTACAGTAACAATTCTGCGTTACTGTGTATTCTTCCCCTTTTCTAAAAAAAGTTTGTTACTAATCAAGTGGTTGGTAGGCCTGCACGGCATCGTATTTTGTAGGCGGCTGTATTTAGTCGTCGGCGATTGAAAGAAATTGTGTTTGTTGAGCAGATACTGAATAGTAAATCGTTTGGAAAAAGTAATAAGTGAAGACGAACGAAATTTTGAAGCATGCGTAAGGGTGTGATACGTTATCGCGAACGCAAACTTTAGAGTGGCATCAAAGTTTTAGAGAAGGCAAGGAAAGTGCCGAAGAGGAGAAACGCCCTGGATGGTCGCAGACTTCTCACATCGCTGAAAGCATCGAAAAGATTTCTGCGGCGGTATGTAAAAACAGGCTTCAAACAATGGCAGAATCAGTTGGGAAGTCCTCGGCCACATGTCAATGGATACTGACTAAGGATCTTAACATACATAAGGTGTGTCAACATATCGTTTACCGCATGTTAAACGAAGACCAATCTGCAGTTGAAATTAAAAGTGCCTCTTAGGCTGAATTACAGGACACGGTTAAAAATGGATTCCAGAAATGTTTGGATGACCTTTACAAGCCATGGCCAAAGTGTGTTGTTCCTCGAGGGTTTTATTTCGAATGAGGATGTGTCTCAGCAGTTTAATCGGTAATATTAAGTTATAGACAGTCCGGGAAGTTTTGAATCCTACTACGTATAACTGAGCGACAATATTTTTCAACAAAATTATTTTTTAAAATACGATAATAGATTTTATTTATGCAAGACGGAAAAAAAACCTACTCCTAATCAAGTATGCATCTGTATATTTATAACGATGTGCCTATTTAATTATGCTAATTTTTCTTCTAATATTCCTCAATGAAAATTTTTGTACATAGTTTCCACGGAGGCTTTGTTAATGAAATGTAAGAAAAGTTAAGAAAGAGAAAGACGTACGCGCGCGTGCGTAAAGGGAAGAGGAAGACAAATCAATACTACACACCCTTTTCATGAGTTGAACTTATTTTCATTGCCTGCTGTTTGTGGTCGTAAACTCGTGGCCGTTATGTCACGTGCTAAAGTCCTGGCGCTACTGAAGACCTGCCGTGTAAATTGGGACAATGCATGTTAAATCTGTCGAGGATCAGCGTCTTCCGTTGGTGTCGTGTGGTAGGTAAGAGAGGGAAATACTATCTCAGGTGTCGTCCATGTCACTTGACCGAGGTTCAAAATTATGAGGTCCATCACCAATAGCCCTTGTGTTGTTTAAAACAACGACTTTATAAAACACTTCATCAATCGATCTCATTCTACATTCTGGATTCGAATTAAAATAATGTACTTTTTAGAAATGTATCCTGTAGTCGATTTTTCTGATAAAATTTCATTACTCATTGAATGGGAAGACAGAGATAAGAAAAGAATTATCAACTTATCATTTTCATAAAGAAAAGGATGACGAGAAATTTACCAGTTTTGTAAATACTAATTCCGAATAAAACAGGAAATTGACTGACTTTGAATCGTATTGTATTCATAAATTTTTACATGCACATTTTGCTTACTAAATTAATGGATTATTCATAAATCAATTTTAGAACATTAGAAGGATTTGGATTCAAAATGATGTGCATATATATAACTAAATTCTAACTAATTTATACCGATTTCCTGGCTAAAAATTTACAAAAATTCTCGTATATATATATATGTATCATTTATTTACAAATAAATGCATCATAAGTTGGGAAAGAGAGAAGCGAATTAGTATTTTGTAAAAATCTATGAAAACCCAACAATATAAAACATTCTACTTTTTTAATTAATCCCAACAAGGGCGTGATACATCATCATAAGCTAAATTTAGCATAACTAGAACATAGAATGACAATATAAATTTAGCAAAACCATAATATAGCATCATAATCTAAATTTAGCTTAGCTAGAATATGGTATCATAAAATCTAAATTTAGCAGACTCAGGCCGTAAATGTTGGAATTTGGAGACATTTTTATACAAAATATAGAGGATTTAATATATAGCAAGTCCAAAACAATAAATCCATGCATTCTTGGGAATACATATTATGGGTTCACTGACTCCCTGAAATATACTTCACAATTCGTGTGGATCGCGATGCAGGTTTGTTCCATAGCGATAATTATAAATATGAATTATTATTCCTTTTACTCATAAAAAGATCAAAATAAGTTTACAAAATATTTAATCTCCTACCTCAAACATTCTATGACAACAATAGTTTGGTAGTAAACATCAATAAATCGCATTTTTAAGAATATATTAATTAACTGCTTCCGTCAATAGAGTTTTAATTTTCATGAATATTTTAAAAATATTTCGATATATTTTTATTTTCAACTAAATTTAATTAAGAGCAGCCAAAAGTAATAAACCTGGAACCGTCGTATCTTAGTAAAGTAGGGAAACCTTGAGATAAATAGCACATAAACAAAAGGAGATGCAGTTCTCATCTGCTGAGGTACTGGAAAACAATTAATTAGTTAATATCAAATAGGATATATTTTTCTAGAACGTTCATTTATGTTTCGGGATAATTTTGTATCTTAAATTGAAGAAACACAAACAACTGGTTGTTTATTTGGCAAGTTGCGAGTATCGTAATTATATTGTGAAAAGTATCTCTTTTGGTTATGTGTTGTTAAGTATGAAATATTTTATAGTTTATAAAACTCAAATAATAATAAATTTTGTCGAAATATCGTTCTATTAATTTCACTTTTTTTCAATTCCTACTGTTAGTTCACTCTCTCCCACACACACACACACACACACACACACACACACACACACACACACACACACACACACACACACACACACACACACACACACACACACACACACACACACACACACACACACACACACACACACACACACACACACACACACACACACACACACACACACACACACACACACACACACACACACACACACACACACACACATATATGCAAGTACCTAAGTATGTATATTTATATATATATATATATATATATATATAGGGTGTTTTTAGAGGTATAGAACTTGAAATTGCAATAAAACAACGATGTATTATTCGATTAACATGAATTTTCTTTTATTCGAAAGATAATCTTGTGGCATTACATTTTAAATATGATTTCTGGCATAGGACTGCCACAGCTGGCTCAGATGTAGTCCAATCTGGACGTCCAATTTTCGATGACTTTTTCCAACATTTGTGGCCGTATATCGGCAATAACACGGCGAATGTTGTCTTCCAAATGGCCAAGCGTTTGTAGCTTATCCGCATAGACCAATGACATTACATAGCCCCACAGCTAGCGGTGTTAAATCACAAGATCTTGGAGGCCAATTCACAGGTCCAAAACGTGAAATTAGGCGGTCACCCAACGTGTCTTTCAATCAATCGATTGTGGCACGAGCTGTGTGACATGTTGCGCCGTCTTGTTGGAACCACAGCTCCTGGACATCATGATTGTTCAATTCAAGAAGGAAAAAGTTAGTAATCATGGCTCTATACCGATCACCATTGACTGTAACGTTGTGGCCTTCATCGTTTTTGAAGAAGGATTCCACCATCCCATAAAGCGCACCAAAAAGTCAGTTTTTCTGGATGTAACGGTATTTTGGCATACACTCGTGGATTAGCTTCACTCCAAATGCGGCCGTTTTGTTTGTTGACGTAGCCATTCAACCAGAAGTGCGCTTCATCGCTAAACAAAATTCGCTTATGAAAATCGACCATTATTTTCGAAATAAAATTGCACAATTTGAAAGCGTTGTTCAGGCGTGAGTCTATTCATGATGAATTGCCAAACCAAAATGAGAATAAATCACTTGACAGCTGTTAAATTGGTCGCCATCTTGGAAAGTAATGCCAACTTAAACTTCTATACCTGGAAAAAAACACTCTGTATATATCTTGCTCAAATTTTCAATTGTTAATAAAATACTTTCTATTCATCCACTGAAGTTCAAATACATTTTTTTAACTTGTAGTGGATGACACTAGATGTTAATACTGTTTTTTTAAATATTAATTCATTAATTCAATTTTTATTTTTATTTTTTTTTAATCTGCGTTATTTATGACTAAGCTAGGAGCAATAGATGTCACCAGCAAGTTTTTCTAAAGAATTCTTGGCTTCAAATATATTTTTTTTTAATTTGAATTGGATAACACTTATTGCGCATACAGTTTTTTTTTCAAATTTTAAATCATTAATTAAATTTAATTAACTAAAATGAATTTTTTCTTTGTTGACCTAAGTAGAAATTTATTTATTTATTTATTTTTATTTTACTTGTTTTCAGGACATTTAAATTCTGAAGGAATACCAAAGGTGTATTTATTAAGAACTTTTAAATTTCAAATTAATTTTATATTTCGTACAGGTGGTGTCTATGACTTAAAATATACAGTATTCTTGACTCTGTGACGAAGTTTACAAAAAAAATTGGAATTAATACGGAGAAAAATCAAAATTAAAGAGTTTTTAAGCTAGAAAAAAAAATCAAAAGAGATGAAAAAAAAGCAGAAGAAAGTGTTTCTCAACGCGGATCTGAGCAGTAAAAAGCTCAACAAATTCGCTTGATATGTTTTCATTTAAATTTTAGAACACTCGAGAGAGATTGGTTGTTCTTTAAGGTCACAATTACCAACAGCCAAAATGCCAATGGCGATGAATCTTGCTGTTTTGTGCCAAAGTCAGGTAATTATGATGCTAAATTACTACATCAGGAGTAGGCGGACTTTTACAGGGCTTCGGACTACTTTTAATGTTTTTAAGCTGTTGCAGTCCACCTAGTGACGTAGGTGTAGCCATTCTGCATTACATTTGTATTTTCTTTCTTTAACACTTGTTTTTGACATTGTAATTCTCTTTTTAAAATATGTCAGATTACTATTTTTACTATAAGAACACAAGTAACACAAAATTGTCAAGTTGAATGCCTGAACAGCTATAAGTGATTCCTAGACCATAGAACGTGAACGTATTCAATGCAGCGAGCAAAGAACATACGTGAACCTAAAAATCTGAAACCGACGTATGTGCACTACTGGACATTGAAATTGCTACACCATGAAGAAACGCATATAACAAGATGATATATATTGGATAAATATATTAGAATAGAATAACAAGTGAGAGATTGAATTTTCAAGAAATTTGAGTGCATAAATCCTGAGAAATCAGTACCCAGAACAACCACCTCTAGCAGTAATAACGTCATTTATAAGCAAAAATTGGATGTCATGTACAGGTTCAGATGCCCATGCAGCTTCATCATAGTGCCACAGTTCATCAACCGTAGTGACTTGCTTATAATTACGAGCCAGTGGCTCGGCAACCATGGACCAGGCGTTTTCTATTGGCGAGAGATCTGGTGAACGTGCAGGCCATGACACAATCCAAACATTTTTGGTATCAAGAAAAGTACGTACAATACCGGCAACATGCTGTCAAGCATTATCTTGCTGAAACATAGGGTATTGCTGGGCTCGAATAAAGGGTACAGGCACAGGTCGTAACACACCAGAAATGTAACGTGCACTGTTTAAAGTATCACCAGTACGAACAAGAGGTGATCGAGACGTGTATCCAGCAGTACGTCATACCATCACGCCAGTGATGGGCCAGTATGACGATAAAGAATGCATGCTGTCAATGTGTGTTCTCCACAATGCCGCCAAATACGGATGTAACCATCTTGATGCTGTAAACAGAACATGGATTCATCAGAAAAATGATGCCTCGTCATTCGTGGGCCCAGATTCGTCGTTGATAACACCATTGAAAACGCTTCTGTCTGTGATGCAGCGTCAAGGATAGCTGCAGCTGTAGTTTTTGAACTGAGAGTTCATGTTGCTAGAAACGTCATCGAACTGTTCGTTCAGAGACTTGTTGTCTCTGAACCCCAATTCTGGACTCGTAAAATGGCTGCACGTCACAAGACAGACATGCGGGTGACATGCATGTCTTCTCGTCTGCTAGTGATAGTAGGCCGTTGAGATTCTGCGCAACGTTCGGTATTACCGTCCTGAACCTATTAATTAAATATTCTGCTAACAGTTATTAGATCTCGACCGTTGCGAGCAGCAATACTGCGATACGATAAACTGCAATCCCGGTACACTTCATCTCGACCTTTGTGAAAATCAAACATGCTCGTACAAATTTCTGCTTCTTACAACAACAGATCTTCGCCAGGCAACAACGTTCAAACGCAATTTATGTATGAGAAAATGGCTGAACAATTTCCTCATTTAAGAACATTTTAGATGTCACAACCGGCACCTGCTTTGTCTGAATGCGCTAAAAAGCTAATCATTTGCAACTTCTTCCTGCCGTTTAAATTTCACGTCTATATCATGTCACCTTCTTGGAGTAGCAATTTTAATGGCCAGTAGTGTACTTCATTTGTTCGCTACCGAAACTCACGCCATCGCCGAACATGACATCAACAAAAGAACCCATTTCCGTGGAAGAATGGTGTTTGGGAGGATAACTCAATAACCAATCCCATGCTATCGTGAGAAGATCTGATTACCAGCATTTATTTTCATCTTCAGTCGATGAAAGGAGAATTATTCATTGTTCGGTTGACATAGCAGTGATCGCTTTTTTCCTCTACAGCGACAGTGTGGCCGCGGTAATCGAGTGGTATAGGTATCGGACCGTGGCTTGCTTTGTCACGGGTTCGAGCCCAGTACCACTAAAGACCCACCGTGTAGGGCAGCGATGCACGTTAAATCTGTCGAGAGCTGAAACGTCCTCCCGTTGGTGTGGTGTGGTAGTTAGGAGAGGGGGTGCCAGCTCAGGTGTCGTCCACGTCACTTGACCATGGTTCAAAATTACGTGGTCCGTCGCCAAAAGCCTTCGTGTAGCTGAACAGTGCGACGTTAATATTCAATCAATCAATCTACAGCGACAGTAAACATGTTAAGCGTCATCGTGCGTTTCCAATAAAGTTGCATGTGTCTTCAGCATATTTATCGAATAGTTTTCTTAAGTAAACACATTTGCATCGAATGTAAGTAACAGATTATCTAGCCTGGTAGGCATGAGTGTTCAATAAATATATTTCTTTTTTTTGCGCGTCTTGGTTCTTAGTAAATACGGTCACCCCAAAATGTCTTGGTGGTCCACCAGCGGCAGTAAACGGCTTACGCGTCATAGTTTGCTTCCATGGAAGGTACATGTTTATGTCTACGCGTTCATCGAATAATCACTTGCTTAAGTAAACACAGTCGCATCGATTGTCCATTCTCCAATTTAGCTGGCGTCGGTGTTCCATAAATATTTCAGTGTGTGCGTCGAAGGTCTTATTAAAAGCGGTCACCTCAGAATGTCTTGCGATCCACCGGTCGATCGAGATTGATTTAATGCCATTTGTTGCGTTAAGTCCTTAAATTGGCGTGACGTGGATATGGGTAATGGGATACAAATTATGGTATCGTCTTCGTCAATTGACTATAGTTCAGACATAGGCAATAGTGTGACGTTAATGAACACTCACAAACTTGCTTCAATCTTATATACCAGAGAGTAAAACTGTTTAAAATATTGATGCTCCTTAAAATAATTTTTGTTTAATCGTTTCAAATTAATTTATACAAACAAATTTTGTTTTTTTCAACGGTAAATAACCTATAATTTACTTTTCAAAAATTGTTTTTTTTTGTTCCGCTTTGTAGATTTGTAGAAAAACGCATTTAAATCTCACATTTGTCGTTATTATGTGTAATATAATTTAATCGAAATTCTGCATTATATGTGACGTTAATATAAAACTAAAACTTCAAATATTTCAGCAAAATCATTAAACACATTTTATACTTACAACAAAATTTCAATTTTTGATGCAGTCCGGTTATTTAACTAGTGCGAGATTTTATAAATGAATTCATTGTTTATAAAGGGTGTTTTTTTAGAGGTATAGAACTTTAAATTGCAATAAAACAACGATGTATTATTCGATTGACATGAATTTTTTTTATTCGAAAGATAATCTTGTGGCATTACATTTTAAATATGATTTCTGGCATAGGACTGCCACGGCTGGCTCGGATGCAGTCAATCTAGACGTCAATTTTCGATGACTTTTTCCGACATTTGTGGCCGTATATCGGCAATAAAACGGCGAATGTTGTCTTCCAAATGGTCAAGCGTTTGTGGCGTATCCGCATAGACCAATGACTTTACATAGCCCCACAGAAAATAGTCTAGCGGTGTTAAATCACAAGATCTTGGAGGCCAATTCACAGGTCCAAAACATGAAATTAGGCGGTCACCAAACGTGTCTTTCAATAAATCGATTGTGGCACGAGCTGTGTGACATGTTGCGCCGTCTTGTTGGAACCACAGCTCCTGGACATCATGATTGTTCAATTCAGGAATGAAAAAGTTAGTAATCATGGCTCTATACCGATCACCATTGACTGTAACGTTGTGGCCTTCATCGTTTTTGAAGAAGGATTCCACCAGCCCATAAAGCGCACCAAACAGTCAGTTTTTCTGGATGCAGCGGTGTTTCGACATACACTTGTGGATTAGCTTCACTCCAAATGCGGCAGTTTTGTTTGTTGACGTAGCCATTCAACCAGAAGTGCGCTTCATCGCTAAACAAAATTCGCTTATGAAAATCGGGAACAACGGCAATCTCGGTTTGGGCCCATTCGACGAATCTACGCCTTGCTTGATCATATTTAATATGTAATGCCACAAGATTATCTTTCGAATAAAAAAAATTCATGTCAGTCGAATAATACATCGTTGTTTGATTGCAATTTAAAGTTCTATACCTCTAAAAAACACCCTTTATTTTCTATACAAGTTATTTATCTTGCATTCGTCATTTTTCATTTTTTTAAATTAGATACAATTTAATAATATAGCTTAGTTCACATTTTCATTTCTAGACTTTTTTTTCAGCTATTTAATAAAGAATGCTAACATGTGAAGGTTTAAATATTAAATAATGCTTACTCTCTCTTTACAAGTCTACCTACATATCCTATAAAAGACTTTCTCAAATATTTTTCTAATCCATTTATTTTATTTTTTAAAAGTTACTCTTTAGATGTATTATTATTATATTACCATAAATATGTGAATACTGATGGATGTTTTATAAGAGAGCCCTCATAAAATATCGATGTTTACTGTAACATGCTTAAAATTTTACATTTATCCTAAGACAAGTAAAATAGATAAAAAAAAGTATTTTGTTTAACCATGCATCATTTATTCACAGATCACGAAACAAATTTTGAGAGCATTATTTATTCCGAGATTTTTTTAAAAGAGACGACTGTGTAATATTTAAAGACGAGAAACTATTTCTCGAAATCGATTTAAAATATAATTTACTTCAGATTATATAGGATTTGCAATTGCATACATTTTTACCCTTTAACTGCTGCCATCGTATATATCCATCCCTTTCAAGCAGTGTGCCGGGTACCCCGGACGTACATATACGTCTTTTCACAATATCATTGTTCTTTTTTGCGCTGATATCAATAAAATTACTGCGAAGGCTTTGAAATGCAATAAAATGACCTTGACAGTGTTTGCGAAGGATTTATTTACTTCAGAAGAAAATTTGCTTATTTGTTCCTTTTCTTTCTCCCCCCCCCCAATACATTGCATACGGTGTCCAATACGGTGACACTGGGGAATGAATAGCGTAACTTTCAATCGGTAAATGAGGGGTTAATAGGGGAAAGTTACAATTAATATGCAAAAAATTTGTGCCATAGTCAGGTGACGTGGATGGCATCTGAGCTACCACAACACTATTCAAACTTTCATATCAAACCGCTTGCGAATTTTAACTTTGAAAATACCCAATCACTTTACGTAATAGAAAGAAATGGCATTGGGAATCGAACCTCTATGATTGAAACTTTTCGGCATGAAGGTGACTCTTATTATTATCTCATTATTATGGGTTCAACGTTTTATGAAGAGCTTACAAACACATTGAATGTATTGTAAATTTCTGTTTTGGGGGAAATATTTCTTAATTTATATTCCATTCAGTGGTAAAATTATATTCAGTTATAGGAAATATTTTATAAGCAGACGATCAATTTTATTAGTATTAAAAAACATTGAAAGTTTAATTGATATTTAAAGAGGGAAAAAACATTTAAAGATGTTAAAAGGAACGCTAATATTTAAAGCTAGTTGCGAATTGATTAGAAATGTAGCAAAGTTAAATACGCCAATGACATTATAAGGAAAAGTAACGAGATTGGTTAAAAACACGATCATTTAAATAAATAAAAAGTATTAAAATTAAAATTATTCATTTAAATTAATTAAATTGTTTAAATTAAATACGTACTAATAGCTCCTAAATATAGTCGTAAAAACCATTAATGTTTCTTTTTTTAAATTTTAAATTAATCTTAATTTAATTTAACGTTATTTTCATCGTAATTTTCAAACTTTTAAAAGTTTACACAATTCTTTTCATTTCTGTTTGTGTATTTAAAAACAAATATTTTACAAAAGATTAAATTCTAAATAGGAATTCTCGTTTAATGCTTACGAAATAAGTTTGATAGAAACAAAAATTTAATTTAAAATGTAAGCAACACAAATATTTTTATCCGTATTGTCTCGTATATTTTTAATTAAAAATATTTGGATCCACTTGAATATGAAAAATATATCTGCATAATACACAAGCAAATATAAATTTTTTTATTATATCTAATGCAATAAAATAAAAATATTTCTTATAAACATTTCTCCGAGAATGCGATTTTTATCGTTTGCTTCTACCAATTCCAAAACTTTGAAAGCATGTTTTAATGAAATATTTTTCGGCGGCAATATTATTATTAATTGTTATGGATAAATTATTTTTCTTTACAAGTATGATATTCATATTTAAAAAATAATTTATTTTTATTTATTTGAGATTATCGACTGTTTAGTACTAAAAAAGAAATTCACATAAACTTTAAAAAATCGAACATTATAAGAAAAATTAAAACTATATCGTCGATAAAAATTGATAATTCAATAATTTTCAATATTGAATCTTTTTTGTCTTTAAAAAAACAGTGTTTACGGTAAATTTAGAGACTTATGCAACAGTGAAATATAAAAATTCTTATTTCTCTTTAAATATCAGTACTATTTTAAAGTGCCCTCATATTTAAAGTATGGTTTAATCTTTTTGTGTTTTCTATACAGCATTCATTAAAATAACGGCATACATTTCAGAAAAGATTAAATATTTAAATAATAAATAATACTTAATTTATTTCATTATTTAACTAATTACGCAGTTTCCTCAAACTTTGTTTGATTTGAACTTTTTCATTACTATTCAACTTTTATCATTGAAATATTTACATTACGATTGTATTATGTAATTACTGTAAGTTGTTATAAGTAAAGTAAGTTGTTTTGAGTAAAGTAAAATTTTAATTAATTTAAAAAATATGTTGTATTTTTCGATAGTATTTTATGTGTAATGCACCTTAATATAAATACATTCAGAATTTTTTTTAAATTTTTTTAATTTTTTTATTTTTTTATTGAAAACAATTATAAAATCCCCATTAAATAAATATTAATTATAAAACATTTTGAAGCAAATTTGTAATGCTTTCAAGAACATTCTACATAAAAATATCGCTACTGAAGTATAGTTTCTGAAAATACTAAAGTCATCCATCGGCTGTAAAAGTCATAGCTGTAATCAATCACGGACTTTTCCAGAAGTTTCAAAAATATCATGATATTTATTAAAATGTATGATGCGATCTTCGATTTAAAAAAACGTTAATCTTTCTCATCGACTCACTCAGAATATTAATATTACAAAGTCTCAAAGTATAAGTTACCCTATAAAAGTATATAAAAATTTATAAGTACATAAAATTTCCACGTTTTAAAGCAGGAAAATTTTTATTTTTAAGACCTCTTTCCTTTGCAAAATATCATCGATAGGTACGATGCTGAAATATGTAAAAAAATATTTGCAATTGACTGAAAATATGCGCATATAATATTTTTTGTTATAAATTATACAAACTGTCATATTATATGTTTGTGTATGTGGTTCTTATATGTAGTATGTAAATCACCAGTTCGAGATATATGTGGTAAATAGATTTGAATTTTATTCGAAAAATATCGCTAACTGGATTTATAAATATTAACAAGCAAATTTGTAAACAAATTGGTGCTGCTTAGGCTATAAATGGGGTACAATTTAGACATCTTTTGAAATTGTTTGAAGAAAGCAATCGTTAAAATTTCAGAATATGTCGCATTAAAGATCAAAATTTGAGGGTTTGAATTCGCTTTTTTTTATAATTTGAGAAATGATTACTTACTGAATATAAATTTCATATTGTAATGACATCATGACGTTCGCAAGGATATTTTATGATTGGTTTAATTTTATTTAAATAATGTCACATTGAAGCTATTAATTACAGTTTTCAGACTTATTGTACATGTTTGTTTTTATCGGGAGTACTTATCTGTAACTATCTTGAAGCAATGTACAGTGGCCAACAAAAATGCTGGAATTTTCATTACAAAATATTTTTTCTCAAAATGAAAAAAATTTAATTATTCTTCAAAATTCAGTTCTCTTAAATTTAAATTTGTCTGCATTTTGTGGATAAATTTATATATATTCTAATTATGTAATTAATTATTATAACTAAAAGCTATAATAATTGTTTGAAATATAAATGGAATCACGCCCATAATATATATATATATATATATATATATATATATATATATATATATATATATATAATGCATTATAAAAAGCTCTGAGTCAATGAATTTGCAATTTCCTTTAGCAAATTTGATAACTCCAGACTGTATTCAATTTTACAGACTTTATTACATTACGATTGAAGAGGCAATAATATTTTTTGTGTATATTTGAGTCATATTAGTTCATTTCATAGGAATGATACTTATATTTGGTGACATTGACAGTTTCAGAACTGGTCACAGAGGAAAATATCTTTAATATAACTTGTAGAGATCATTTGAATTCAAAAATTAAGTACGGAGGTAATATGTTCCAGGTTCAAGGAATAATTCTGTGCTCATGATTGCTTCATTGTTATCTCAATCCGAAGGAAAAGAAACTTTACTCTGCTTCAGGTCGTCGAGAAAGACAATATTTGTTATTATAATGCGGAAAAGTTTCACAATGAAGAATTCTAAGCAACATTGTTTTTTGTGTACATGTGTCTTTTTTATCATAGACATAGAAGGTATGGCTTGAGCTGGACAAGAAAACGTGTTACCTGGGGCAGACAAAATGGGCCAGTCATGGACAAATCTCCTTTTACTTTTTGAGAAATCTAATCTGAAGAGGACAGGGAACTGGGTACTACAAATTTACCATTATTGATATAAGCAGTTAACGAGGGGGTGAAATTGTGGTTTTGAAATTTAATATATCGAGAATATATTCTTACTACATGTGTCACATTTGATACAAATGTCATTATTGATGAGGAATTCATACCAACAGATGATAATGTACAACTTCTAATAATTAAATTCATTAATAAATATCCTGATGATCAATGCTTGGAGTAAATAAAATAGCTGGCGTGATCTCCGGTTCTTAAACCAATAGATCAACTTTTAGACTTCCTCAGCAAATAGGCGTTTGCCTTACATGCTCTTTTCAGGTCGTTAAATGAGTTGGAATAAGGAAACGGAGCCAACTTAAGATCATTGGTGGTAAATTTCCTCTTGGAGATGGGAATGTCGATTCAAACATCTCCGGTGGTGATGAATGTTAGAAGGGAATTGTGTCGGATCTGGTAAAATTTGCACCGGATTTGGCCTGAAGAAATATTAAAATGTTATGTTCAATTATGAGTGTTTGTCTTTGATTTTAAAATAATGAAGTTTATTAACAAGAAAGAATAAGGTTCTTCACACGGAAACAGTTAAGTTGGATTTAGTTTACAGTGTCGTAATCTTTTCTTTGAAAGAACGTTGAAACAACTTGGAAAAGAGACATGAAAAAGACAGAGTAGAGGAGGGAACTCTAGACTGTATTCCGTAACCTTAGAATATTACCAGGCTAATCCGAAGTACTGCGAATGCGCGACTGATACAAGGAAGTTCTCTACGATGGTACTGCAGCGTTTCTCAAACTGTGGGGCGCCCTACCCTTGGGGGGGGCGTGATAACCCTATGTGGGGGGTGACCATATCGAAAATCAAATATTATTTAAAAATATATATTAATTTACTGAAAAGAAGCAAAACAAAAAATACATTCTGACATAATAAAAAAAAAAAATACAGTTTTACAATCATATAATATACTTATAAATTTATCAATACTGTTCAATGTATTTGATAATTTATCAATACTAATTTAAGAAAAAGTATAATAATTACTAGTGACTCCCATGGGCTTGTCATATACAAAATTTAATGCTTATTTGATCACTTGTACGGTCTATAATTTAAATCGTATTGTAGCTATTATGTCAAAGTACATTATTGAATTCAATACATTGTTAATGTATAGAGGGGGCGTGAGGAAAATTATGATCGAAAACTCTCTAGGTTGCAAATGTTGAAAGTTTGAGAAGCACTGTTGCACGGGAAAGAGTTTAGCAAGCTCCGCCAGCGAGGTATAAATCCTACAAAACCCCAACACATTTTATATTTTCTTTCTTAAATATGTTATGTTAAATGCCATCATAGACTTTCATTAATAATCCATAATAGCCACAACACATTTTTAAAATCTCAACATTCACTTCAATTTTAATACTTCAAAATAACATGTTTTTGCTTTAAAATTAAACGTATCAAATAAATTTCGAGATTACACGCACGCTGAGATAACAATTCATCATCAGAAAAGCGAGATGACAAAGTTTATAGGACGAACATTAACATTACAGCTTGCCGCTATTCCAAGGGACGGTCATCAAAATAGCAGAGTCAAGTGCTAAACAACCTCGTAAACTGTTTGCCAAGACTTGATGGGACATTTTTATGTCGTTCCTATCTTCCAGCCGAGAAGGGCGAAAGCAGAAGACTTTCTGGCATAACTTCCGGATTCTTGGATAAATTTTTCCGGAGATTGGGAAAGAAGGTGTTTGGAAAGGAGGTGTTCCCTGGTAGTGGTAAACAGCCAGAAGGGGATACGAATTTATAGCAAGATTAAATCAATAGAATATGAAAAAAGAGCTTATGCATCAAGGTTTAGGAGGCCCTCATGTGTTTGGGGAAAAAATTTCGGGGTGCAATATAAAATGTGAATAATAAGAAAATATTTTTGCAGGGCATAGTTCATTACTTTATTAAGTAATAAGAGATTATATTGTTTTAGATATGATTCAATTATCTCATCTGACGACTTTTCAAATTATAGTGCAACGTGTGTGCGTGCGTGCGTTAAAATTCTCAGGTTACGTACATCAAATAGAAGTTCTTGTACTTTCCCTTCCAACTTTTATTTTAGCCCAGTAATATAAGTAAATATAGGAGAAAGTTGATCTTTAGAAACTATGTATAACACAGTAATGATATTCTTAAGCTTAAGAATTTGCTATTATATTACTATGGTTATTCCCCTTTGCTTAGCACTGTTTTGCTCTTTTATTGATTATTGTTTTGCTTAAAGTCAAAATTATAGTAATTAAGCATATTATACATTTTTATTTATCGTGATGATTTTATACAGCAATTAATTTAATACGTAAGAAATCCTCACAGAAAGGAACAAATATAAGTTGCAAGTAAATAGTTTGGTGATTTAATGAGTATAAATTCAATGCAGAATTGAGACGCATTCTCGTTCAATTCAACACAGGGGTTCTTAATTTTTTGGGATACATACCCCATTTTTTTTGTACAAAAATTTTGTGTGACCCCATAAGCATTGCGCAAAGTTTACACACGCTTGGGTACTTGTATATGTGTTTTATTTGCAGTATATTATTTATTTGCTGCAGTAAATAAACCTCAATACATTTTTCTTTGAATATAAGGAAATAGAAATATTAATTAAGCAACAAAAACATTATACAATACATTTAAACGGTAATTAATACTTTAACTATTATCTGTTTATTAAGTTTCGTCATTTTTTTATTTCTGAGATCATCACCTTTAATTAACTACGACATATGCAAGATTTAAGTATTAGTGGAAAGGATGTTATTGTTTGTTTTTAATTATTTTATTAAGTTTTGGAATAATATCGCCAAACAAAATACTACGTCAATATTCCTTAGATTTGATGGATGATTCGATTTTGTAGTTGTTAAAGACTAAAATGTTAGCGAAAAGTTTTGGATGCTAATGAAGGTGTGACTATTGTGCTGAGTGCCGACAATGGAGGTGAGCGTAACGGTTACTTGGTGAAGATGAATGACTAAAGTTAGGATGCTCGTGCTCAGTCACATCCAATACGGTTGCCTTCTCCAAAAAAAGAATCAATAATTAATTAAATTAATAATATTGTTATATTACTAATGATGAACAAGTTGTTTTATGCAAGGAGATATGTCAAAAGCCCCAAAAATTCTTGGCGACCCCAGCAGCATGTATCACTATCCCATTTTGGGTCACGACCTCTAGTTTATAAGAAACCTTGTTGTACCATTACAATAAAGAGTTGAACTTTAATTTTGTGTCTCATTTTGAATTCTTCCATGGAAAATTTTTTTAATAACTGCGATATGCAGTTTTCTTCATTTCTTACCAGTTTGCATAAATCTTCTTTGGAAAATGATCATAGCATTACTTGAAAAGAAAAGAGAAATGGAAAAGAATAAAATCGTGCTAAATTCATACGACCTTCACATAATGTTTTGTTTAAACCCTTTCAAAGCAATGCATTCTTAAAATAACATGCATTGTTTTTTTATATTGATATCTTATATACATATCTATATACTTTTATATTTCTTTCTATCTAAAAGTTTTTCGTAAACTGTAATAAATGTGTTACGTACAATAGCAACAATGACATAGTTCAAGATAACTCGCCAAGTTGGCAACCCCGAATTCGTATGCGTCGTATACGCTGAATTGGCAAACATGTGCTTCGTTTCATATAATGTCACCACGGATGCGATAGTACATTATCGCAAACTATCGTAGAAAAAATATTACAGCGATTGCATGTACGTGAGAAGAAATGCGTTGTTTCATTTGAAACTTATTAACAATCAACGGAACTAAATACTAAACTTTCCAGGAAGCTGCAAGCGCCACAGATTTATCAAAATCTGAGGACTTTATCTATAAAGTGTTGCACGATGTAGCTTCAGGGATGAATTTAATTGAAGAGGGCGCCAAGAACGAATTTTGAGAGAAAAAGAACAAATAAATAGAACTACATAACACATGTTAATTACAGTCTTACAATTTGAGCAATGAATATGAACAGTTGTACAATGGAGGTTAGTCTGCCACTAGGAGGACAGGACACGTACACCCTCCCCTCCTCCTCCCAGTATATCTTACGAGAGGGAACGGCTAAGGAAATTCATTTTTTTCGATCAAGAACCAGAAAAAGAACCGATTGAACCGATTTTATTGATGACAGTGCAGTCGCGTCTCCTATACGCTCTGCACAGACTATACGACTACCTGCCACTACGGCAAATGCTACAGGGCTGCCTGCGCAACCCACCCCCTGCACCCATACTAAAAGAGCATCTGACTTTTTGCAGCCCTTTTCAGGGCTATTTAGTCTAAGCAGACTCTATTATTAATTTTCTCCCTCTCCCTCACGTTGACGACTCGGAAATGGCAAATCTTCCTACTGATATGGAACTGGAATTGGCATTATCACAAAGGAATGAAACTAGGTCACCATCGCCTCAATCCCAGCTCACACCATGCGAGCAGTTAAAGTACAACAAGGCCCAACTGGCAAAAATGGAGACATTCCGTAAATGCAAACAGGCCTGTGTTGACGCATTAAAACAGATGCCGGATCACTACCCAGAGGAGCCATTCTTCGTTCGAGCGCTCACGGAGCTGCAAGAGATCGAAGAAACCATCTCCATGGCGGTAAGTGATATTGACTCATATGACCCATGTACTATCCCTGGCTGCCCACATCACGAAAAAACTCCCCATAATTCTCCTAGCAAGTTGACACAGTCAACCCCTAAAGTTCAAACTCAAAATAATAGTTACGGAAAGAGGAAGGATAGTTCGAACTTCGAATATCCCCCAAATAGGAAAACAGCACGAAAAATTAATCTTGAATCCCCAGATAAAGAGGAGATCACCATAGTAACTCCAAATAAATTCAATATTCCTAAGGAACTTCAACCTAATAACGTAGAAAACCCAGGTTCTACTACCGACGAACGTAACACCAACTCTCAAAGAGTAGAGAACGGCTCGACCAATCAGGTTCCAGCCCAGAATCAGCTCCCCGCCCCCATCATGCTCTTCATCGATGAAGAACTAAGTTACAAAGCTCAAATGGCCGCTATTTCTAAGGAATTCCCGAAAATTAGATCCCGATTAACGGGAGAGTATTTAAAGCTTTACACTGATACTGCAGAAGAACGCAGATCAGCAGTTCAACTGCTGAAAAATTAAAGTACCAATTTTACACCTTCAAGTCAAAAGCCGAACGCCCCATAAAGGTAGTCATAAAAGGCATCCCCGTAAGACCGACCCAGAAGAAATTAAGCAGGACCTAGAGCTACTCGGCTACACGCCGGACAGGGTCAACCAATTAATCGGCAGAAAAACAAAACGCACCCTACCAATGTAACAAATTCAACCATACCTCCGAAAATTGCCATCTTAACCCAAGATGCCTGAAATGTGGCGAGAACCACATAACCCGTGACTGTCCGCTTAAACAAAAACTAGAGACAGCGTATTGCATCAACTGCAATATTTATGGCCACATGGCAAACTACAGAGGATGCCCTTCATTCCCCAAACCCCCCAAAGGAGCCGCCAAAAACAATAGGAACTCCTACACAAATATTTACAACAGCCTGGTTAGGCCAAACATCTCTTATGCCCAAGCAACAACTGGAGCAAATAACGCAGTTAACCCCCCACAGATGGCGACACGAGAACCTGGGTTTTCAGCACAAACTGAGACCAAAAAACCTAACCCCCCAAATAACAGATATAATCATAATAACTTTCCAAATTTTAATAACAGAAATAGCAACTTTAATTTTAATAATTACCAAAACAATAATAACTTTAATGTTCAAGCCACACTGCAAATGACAATGCATTGTCTAATGCAGTTATCTCAAATTCTATGCAATAATAACAATATGAACAATAATCAAAAATTAAACCCAAATCAAATGTACGCCAAATAGAGGCATCTTGTAATAATTCTAATCATGTATAGTTCCTCCCCGATTGGTCTCAGTTTGTGTTCATGGAACGCAAACGGATTGCTAAGAAAATATGCCGAACTTCGTATTTTTATAGAGAAGCACTCCCCAGACGTTCTTCTTATACAAGAAACTCACCTGAGACCTTCTCACAACTTCAATATCGCAAACTACGTATGCCATAGAAATGACAGAATCTCAGAAGGAGCGCGTACCGCAGGTGGAACTCTGATCCTCGTTAAAAATTCTATAAAGCACTACTGCCTCCCCACCCCCCCACTTCGAGCTCTAGAAGCAACTAACATTATACTAACTCCCCACAGCATGACCCCATCTCTATTACTTGTGTTTATATCCCCCTTCTTCCGATGAAAGCTTATTTACAATAGATATCGAGCATTTTATTCAAACTGCTAATAACTGTATTCTCTTCGGAGATTTTAACGCTACTCACAATGCATGGAACTGCAATAATAACACAACTAGAGGAAGGCACCTCTTTAACTTCGCCAATATGCTAAATTTAAATATCGCCTATCCCCCTACTCCTACTAGATTTGGTTATAACTCCGCTAATACAATTGACATAGCACTTATTAAGAACTTCTATTATCCTTTCACCATTAACTCTATCGACGATTTATCATCCGATCATAACCCAGTATTCCTAAACTTCAGCTTTAAATTAGCAATTGAGCCCCCTAACCCCAGAGCGGTCTCCACCGACTGGTATTCTTTCAAAAATAATCTAAATAATAACCTTTCTTTATTTGATTATCACCCAAACGATATTAATAATACTAACGATTTAGAGCAAAAAATCTCAGAGTTCACCGACGCGGTCATCGAAACTCATAGCCACGCCTCCCGACCAATAGAAATCGACAAACGAAACTTCACTCCACTACACATTAATAGACTACTAAAACTCAAAAACCACCTTCGTAAACGTTATCACCAGACACTTAACCCAATTTTTAAAACATACTACAATAGAGCACAATCAGATTTCAAAAAAGAACTCAAAAAATACAACGATGACATTTGGCAAAAAAGGTTAGAAGCACTCAACACCACAGACAACAGCCTATGGCGCACACAAAAATTTTTCAAAAATAAAAGATCCAAAATCCCTTCTCTCAACTGTGCAACTGGTACGGCAGTCACAGATCAGCAAAAAGCTAACCTACTAGCTACTAATCTTAAAAATAACTTTATTGAAAATGAACGCGAAAATGATTCCTATAACCATAATGACGAAAATATTAACTCCACCGTTAACAACTTTCTTTCCACCCCTCCTACCACTAACATTGAACCTGCCCTTCCTGACGAAATTATACACTACATTAAGCATATTAACTCCAAAAAGCTCCTGGTAAAGACTTAATCACTAATCGCATGTTAAAAAATTTCCCCATTAAACTCATCCTTATTTTAACTATTCTAGTCAACAAAATCCTCAAATTTAATCACTTTCCAGAAAACTGGAAAGAAGCTATTATTTTTCCAATTAACAAACCTGGCAAAGATCCTCACTTAGCAACTAGTTACAGGCCTATATCCCTTCTTTCTACAATCGGTAAACTTACCGAATCCATTATTCTCCTTAGATTAAAAAACTTCATTAACTCAAATAATCTTCTCAATCCTAATCAATATGGTTTTACTACCAAACTGTCTACTTTACACCCACTCTTAAGATTAACTGAGCATATCTCGGAAGGTTTCCAGAAAAAGAAAAGCACGGGTGCGGTTTTTCTGGATATCCAGAAAGCCTTCGACCGTGTTTGGATTAATGGACTCACTTTCAAACTAATTTCTTATAATATTCCTCCCCCAATGATTCACCTCATTCACTCTTATCTCACTAACAGATCCTTCAAAGTCAGAATTAACGAGACTCTCTCAAACAAGCACCCTGTAAATGCAGGGTGTCCACAAGGTTCTTTGCTAGGCCCCCTACTATTCAATCTTTACATTAACGATATTCCTGAATATTCACTAACAAAAATTAACCTCTACGCTGATGACACTGCCATTCACGCAACATTCAAAAACCTAACTACAATTTCTTTTGCTATAAACAAACACTTACTACACCTCCAAAACTTCTATGACAAATGGAAAATTAGCATAAACGTAGAAAAATCAACAGCCATAATTTTTACGAAAAAACATTGCCTACCGCCACCAATCACTATGTACAATAAACAGATCCCATGGTCTCAGGAAGCCAAATACCTTGGCATAATTTTCGATACCCACCTTACTTGGAAACAACATATTACATACGTTCGCGATAAGTTCCGGAGAATTATGTTTAAACTCTTCCCCTAATAGGCCGGAACTCACATTTAAGTATAGAAAACAAAGTGCTTCTCTATACAGCCGTTATGCGTCCCATCTTAGCTTATGCAAGTCCAGTCTGGGGTTATGCCGCTAAAACTAATATAAATAAACTAGATACCTTACAAAACTCTCTCATTCGTATGATCGTCAAAGCAACCAGATATATGCGCAATGACGACATTCGCAAAGATCTTAAAATTAATAGCTTTAAAGCATATATTCAGAATAATGCAATTAACTTCTTTAATAATTTGGATTTTATCAATAATGTCAATATTCAAAACTTAATTCCTTATACTGCAAATGACAATACAAAAGGCCAAGAAGAATACTTCTTGATTCTTATAATCCTCCGTAATTTTTAACTTTGTGCAATTTAACATTGCACACCCTATTTGCTAAAATTAATCTTTTAAAATTTATCTCTTAAAATTCTATCTTTTAAATTATTTTGTCATTATTTTTCCTCGGCTCTCCCCACTGGACTTGCTCCTCTCCATTTACAATTTCACAGCCCGATGGGCAGCCAACCTGAGTCAATAATCACTCTACCAGCATCCAATCAGAGAGCAGTCTCTAAGCTCTCAGCCATGCCAAAAAACTTGAACATCACCCATCCCGATGAAGCACGTTAGCCACGCCTCCCTGATTCCATCGACCATCCAATCACCGCCATGCCACAAAGCAGAATGTAGAACTCCACTTTCGCCAAGCCCAACATCACAGCTATCCAGATAAGGGATTGAGGACTGAGACTCAGTCCAGACGCCCATAAATCAATCGTTCAATCGTTCAATCGTTCAATCTAAGGAAATTCATTTGGGGTCGAGACTTGGTGTAATAGTAGAACACCCTTAGGGTGTTCAACCCTCAATGTAATTCCGCCCAATGGCCGATCAATTCGGAGGAGGGGGAAAAATCTTCGAAATTCATGCTTAGCTTTTATAAAATTAAACTTCAATTTCTTCCCGAGATTTCGTAGCTTGGTTGATATATCGTCAGCATACTATGTGCGAGGTCTGAGTTCGATTCATCGGTCAATTTTTTTTCATTTCATTTAATTATTTTTAAAATTAAACTTATTTATGAAATATTTATTAAATATTAAATGATATTTTTTGTAAATATTTGTATTTTATGAAGTAAACAAATTATTGTAATTATATAAATAATTATATTAAATTTTATAAATATATTTTACATTAATAAATAATATTTATAATAAAATATATAATAAATATTAAATATTATACATAAAAATGAGTTAAAAATAGTTTTATAACGTGAAATAAAATATACTATAAACAAAATATATATAATATGAAATAGTTTATAAAGTATATTATTAAATTAATTATTTTATAATTAATTTAATAAAAAATATGTATTTTTATATATTATTAATTTAATCATTTTATAATTTTATAAAACATTTAATAAGTCATTTTTAAATAAATTTAAATATTTTTAAAATGTTTACTTTTAAATCATTTTAAAAAATTAATAATTATTTCAATAATAAATAATAAATTAATAATAATTTTAATAATAAATTAATAATTTTAATAATAAATTAATAATTTTAATAATAAATTAATAAGTTTAATAATAAATTAATAATTTTAAAAATAACTTAATAATTTTAAAAGTAAATTAATTATTTTAATAATATATTAATAATTTTTACAATGATTCTTATTAATAATAATTCCTATTTATTATTATAATAATTAATTTTAATTTTGAATTATTTTAATTAAAAATTATGTTAAATAATTTTAAATAACTATTTTAAATAGTTTTAAATAATAATTATTTTAAATTATTTTAAATAATAATTTGTAAACAATTTTAATCAATAATTATTTTAAACAATTTTAATCAATAATTATTTTAAACAATTTTAATCAATAATTATTTTAAATAATTTTAATTATTAATAATATTTATTATTAAAAATTTTAATTAATAATTATTTTAAATATTTTATTAATAAGTATTTTAAATATTTTATTAATAATTATTTTAAATATTTTATTAATAATTATTTTAAATATTTTAGTAATAATAATTTTAAATAATTTAAATAATAAATTTATTTAATTGTTTTTACTTTATAAAATACAAAATAATTTCATAAAATATCATATATCATTTATCAATATTTAATAAACCTTTCATAAATAAGTTTATTTAATTTTAAAAATAATTAAATCAAATGAAAAAAAAATGGCCGATGAGTCGAACCCAGACCTCGCGCATATTATGTAGACGATATATAAATCAAGCTACGAAATCGTTGGAGGAAATTGAAATTTAATTGTATAAAGACTAAGTATGAATTTCGTTGGCTTATTTCTCCGAATTGACTGGCCATTCGGCGGAATTACACTGAGGGTTTAATATCCTAAGGGAGTTAGTTCTACTATTACACCAAGTCTAGACCACAAAGAAATTCCCTTAGTCGTGCCCTCTCCTTGTTAATATTAATTAATTCTAAATCAGGATTGCATATTTCCTTGTATTAAGGATAAAAAGAAATTTACCAAAAAAACAGGATGTTGTAGGAATTTTCAGTAAGCCATACTCTGGATACATTCTGCTGATAGTGACTTCGTAATAGACAACTTATTCTTCAAAACAGACTACATACCGTATTGTGGAAAGTTGGAGAATAAAATCTAATTGTGTTTAAAAGCATTTACTCGGCATGATGGAAAGCTTAGAAAGTGAGGTTCCTAATCACATCAGATCCCGTTTATTACATTCTTATTCAGTGTCGCCAATTCCATCACTAACTGTCCTTTTACATTCCGTTTGAGACATTAACATGATTAAAGAAGTTAAGAATTGTTGAATGTAATAGATTAAATGTAGCCTAGTGTACAGTAGTAAAAAACATTTATACTTCTGGATAAATTAACAAATCATTCAGATATAAATGAAGCCAAAAAAAAGTACTTGATTTAGCTGTTATAGTACTTGAAGCCAAAAATTAATATTACAATTTTTATAATTTACAACATCGGTGAGATTTTGACAAGTTTCGTAGCCTGATTCTTGTTATGTCATATCTGTACTCAAGTAAAATTCAATACAGCATTGAATCTGTAAAAGCCCACTGATAGATACTTGGTAATGGTCGTAGAAAAAAGTTCAATCGGTTCTCCTAAGTTTTTTTTCAGTTTAATTTTCAACATTTTTTTTATTAATGTTATAATAATTGATATAAAATGGCAACTTTTTTTTTTAAAAAAAAAGCGAAATTTAAAATAAACAGTCGTTGAACTAAATTTGGGCTTTACATCATTTTTAATAATGAACTAATACTTTATTATATCTTAACAAAATGAAAACAAGATTATGAAAATTAATTATTTATTTCGCTAGTTAACACTTTCACTATTTTAATGGTTAAAAACTTTATGTATTATTATTGCTTTATATAGTTAAATGTTTAGGTTCTTCATTTTATAGGAATTTTCAACTTAAAAAGATACTACTAAATTTATTAATGAATTTTTCACATGCTGAAAATCTTCCCACATTATCATTTTCTCTTTTTAATAATCCATTAAGCTTATGAACCTTATATTTTATTTTTACGCGTCTTAAACAAATATTGAACTTTATTATTTAAAAAAGAGCTAGTAGTCTTTATGGAGAAACAGTTTAATAGTTAATAATTGTTATTTTATTTTTCTACTGCCTTGCATATTTTATATTTATTTTTTCACATTGATAAAATTTTTGCATCTTTGATAGTTATATTATTTTTCCTACAAGATAACTAAATGATGTTTAACAAAAATTAATTTTTAAAACTATAAAATCATGCACACAAAAAGTAAATGCAATATTTAAAAATTTAAGTTTCTTTTAAAACATGATACTATTCTTACTTGTAGTGTGTATATCGACTTTAATACTGCTACTACTTGTGAAAAACGTTTAACACTCAACTGAGAAGACTGAAATATTTTTTCGTGTTAAAAATATTGCAAAAGAAAAATTAACACATAAATTTAACAAAATTAAGTTTATTAGAGGTACCATTTTACTTACATAGGTATATATGCATGCATTTAAAAAAAACAAAAACATTCACAAAACTTAATGAAATTTAATACAACATTTTCAAGTTCTTTGAAAAACAAAACATTTATTGAGTTTTTAGAAAGTTAACTGATATTGTTCTTTGTATTGTCTTTTTATGCATCAAATTGTCACCAAGCTGTTCAATGTAGTCCATTTGTTATTCATTTTACCATTGGAATGTGCGTCTAAATAACTGCGCATACTTTTTATGATGTTCTTGCTTTCGGAAGACGCTTGAAAAGGAGCTGCGTTATTCATTTCATTTTCGTCATCGGAATCTGCATCAATGATATATTTTAAGATTTAAACAAACTCAAAAATGCCTTTGCCATAATTGGGGTTGTATACACATTACAATCATCGCCTGGAACAAATTGCTCCGATGATATAGTAGGGCAGTAAAATAATACAGAAACTTTCACACATATTTTATTTTCTTGCAAGTTCAATATCCTCCTTCTCCCCCTTTTCGTATTAAGCGATTTCCGTTTCGTGTTAAGAGAAAAAATGCATGAAAATACATAGTTGTTTGTATGGACTGTTGAATTATTTTGAGTTCACCGATATTTCGTCTTAAGCGTTTTCGCGTTAAACGTATTTCACGGTATATTGATATATGTAGACTTGAATTGATACAAAAATTGCTTTCTTATGTAAGATATTTTATATTTGATTTCTACGAAAAAGAATTTTCTTAAAATATCCATCATACATTTGAGAATATAAGCCAATCCGTGTATGTGAGCCGAGTGAGAGTTTCTTCTTATAAAACTTACCCTAAATTCGAAACCCGTATACAAACCGAATTTTTAAAAAAATCTGCAATTTTCAAACGTATTAGCAGGAGGAGGAGGGGAAACGGGTGGAGTACTTTTCAAAAAAATTGCTGTTGAGTAAAATACCACACGTCGATGAAAATAGTTTTATTCCTGGTAACCCTGCCTGAAACTAACGTATTTTCTTCGATTCATATAATACGAGGGTTGGTATAAGTCATGGCAACTATTTTTTTCTTGTAGATATATAAACGGATCACAAACGTATATGTGTCGTGTGGAAGTTCTGCAGGTATAGTGTGTATGCAGAACATCAAATGGTTCTGTGATAGCTGATAGTAGCATAGCGAGGGCTGTGAAATCAGTTAGTTGGTGAATGCCGTGTCAGATGGAAGTAACCCATGTTGAGCAGCACGCTTACATCAAAATAGCCGTTCTCCGAGAGAGAAATGCGATGGGACGTCACAGTGAATTAGTGGAAGCCCTTGGGAATACTGCCCTACCATACCATATAGTAGCACGGTGAATAGAAAAGTTTCAGCAAGGACGTGTGTCAATCAGTGATGAGCAACGTTCGGGACGACTGGTCAGTGTGTGCAGCGGCTTGGCACGAGCCGTCATCGAGCAGTTCATGGATTGCAATAATGGTCATGGACTACATTAAGGGTCTATAGGCCCAGGTTTGTCATGTCAACTTTATGTGTACTGTGTTGTCATTCTTTTGCACCGTGAAGGCCATATTGTCCTGTATACTACCATAATAAATTAGTGTGTTACGATATTTCAGTGCTATTCATTGTCCACACATGTAGTTAACACCTTGAACTTTCGTCTGTATATGTCACATTTTCCAACCGGACTGGTATCTTCAAGAAAAAAATAGTTGGCATGACTTTTGCCCCAACCCTCGTGTTTAGTACACTTGCGTTGATATTACTTTCTATCCAATTACTTGTGCTAGGGAAACGAGCCGGAAGAGAAATTTGTATTATGGCTAATTACAAATTGTAGTTTCAGGCATTCCAATGAGTGAATATGAATTTTACGAAGTATTCGGGAACTCGGATGCGCTGACACTTACTTTGAAGGATTTATGAGACTTTTCCATCTTTTTGAATAAAAGTTCTATTTTAAACACCCAAAATATTATATGATTAAATTGGCTAGCACATGGCTTCGAAAAATTTAAAAAAAAAAAAATTTTGTCTAAGCTACGTCTTTTCCAAGATTTGCGAATCTGTTCATAAGCCGGCTCTCTTTTAGAAATGCTCCGAAAATTCTCGGTTTATTCAGAGATATATTCTTCAAATATTTTCGTGTGTAAGCTCATACACACTCAAATATCTTTTCAAAAAAATCAATATCATTTTATTGTATAATCAATCAAGATATCATAGCGTGTATGAAATTATTGTTATATTCCTGGTAAAAACTTGGTTTTGATGTTTTAATACATAGCGTAAAATCCGGCGTATAAAGCGCACCCCCTTTTTTTTTAAAGAAACCTGAAATCTCTAGGGGCTTAATGCTCTTATGTTTTGAAGTCATTTATTCTAGGTACTATTCCAAGCTTTGGAAAAAAATAGTATATTTCTAGAAGAGCTATACTCAAACTGCAGCCTGACAGCCGCATGCGGCCCACGGATCCGTTATAAGTGGCCCGGTTATAGCCTATTGCTCTGAGAAATTCATTTATTTATGAAAATCTAGTGGTAAATTCTTTGTTAAAAAATCAAATATGTCAATTTTGCTTTTTGCTGTCGGTGACGTATGGGTGCGAATTGATATATATATATATATATATATATATATTTGATTAGTGATAATAGAAAAAAAGTGGAGTAGCGACTATTTTATGAGTGGAAATAATTTTTAACTACCTTTCATATCTTGTAAGCAAAAAATTTTCTAAGAAAATAGTTTGTTTCAAGACGATTGGGAAGTTGACTATTTTGTACTGAAAAACAAGCATGGTTCAGTAATTGTTTTATTTGTCACGGAAGTGTTGTATTTAAAAAATACCAATGAACAGAAATATTTCAATAACACTTTTCCTAGAAGATCTTTTTCAAGAGGTAGTAAATACTTTCTAGAATAATCTTTACAACAGCAAAAAAGTGTTTTGTCAGTATTCATGTCACAGCGGTAACAAAGCCACCCTATGAAATTTGCTATATTATTGGTAATCATATGAAACCGTTTACTGACGCAGAAACTGTGAAGGAGTGATCCTTAAATGCTTCCAATTTAGAAAAATTTAGTTACAAAAATAAAAAATAATAATTAAAGAAAGCAAAATAGGAGTTTTAATATTTTGATCAATTTTCACATTTTAAATTTACTATTATCTTGGGCTCAAAGCATTTCTGCCCTCTCCCCTTTCATTAATTCTCATGTTACGGCCCACGTGAAAGAACCATCATGTGTATGCGGCCCGGCAGAAAAAAGGGGTTGAGTGCCCCTGTTCCAGAATTACACCCCGTTAGGTTCATAAGGAATGTCAATTCTTTAAAATAAAGAGAATTCCGATCTTTGAAGAAGTCTCAATTTTTATTCTACATGTTCATCATTTTTTTTTATTTTTAAAGATCTAATTTTTATACCCGGCGTATAACGCGCACCTGTAAATTTCGATTTTATTTTTTTGTGTTAAAAGTGCATGTTATACGCCGGATTTCACGGTATATTGTTCACACACGAATCAAAATTTACCCCGTAAATCAAAATTTAAGGCATCTCTTCAGGCATCAGGCTTATCTATTGCAGTAAAAAAAATAAAAATTGTATGTATTGTAAAATTACTCTAAAATACTTTAGTGATTCGGATTTAACGTAATAAAATAAAAGCAAATTAAAGTCAAGAAAATATATCCTTCTTTCGCTCTAAAATGGTTTTATGCAATCGTAAATAAAAATATTTCAAACGAAAGTCGAAGTAAGACTTCAACAATCGTCTTCAGGATACGTTCTGAATTGTATAAAATACAACCAAAATAAAACCATTCTTATTCATTCCATAAATCTTTAAAAACTGCACTCTTTTTCTTTAAATCATCAATACTGTTTTCTATGAGAATATATTTGCTTAAGATAAAAACCTTTTATTTCTGGATAGCTATTTCCTTCTATTTTTCTGTTATAAAAATCCACCATACAAGAATATCTTCAACATACAACTCCATCACTTGGGATTCAAAATGTTTATATCGTTTAAAATATTGATTTGTCCACATCCGCTACTTCCTTACAAAGAACTTGAAGATTTAGAACGGAGATCTTTCTATCTATCCACCGAAGAACAAGCATACAAAAAAGAACTCAGTATTGACTGGCCAAGAACAAGGGAATTTGAGGACGTTTTTTGATGTTGTTGTCGTTAGGTTGTTGAAGTCTTTTTTGGTCAATCACAAAGGGGAAATTGAGAGGAAAATGCTTTTTTTCCCCTCTACACTCAATCGTTTGTCCATCACTACGATCTTTTGAAATTCAGATTTGGGATTTAAATTGAAAGGAGATTCTTTTTGTGTGGCGCTGTTTTTCTGTTTCGTTGGATTTCGCATTCGGTAAAATGTTCCGGTTTCAGTTGAAGGCGGGAAAGAAAGATAAACCGCTGATGTGTTGATTTGTAATGCTTGCTAATGTTACCGATTCCCATAAGTTTTGTTACTTTTTCTTGTTTTATTAAAATTCTGAAATCTGCTATTTAGAACCATTGTAATGTCTTCAAGTAAGAGATTTAGACGAGAGATTAATTCCTCAAAAATATTTCGGGAAGCTTCAGCTTAAAATTATACAGTATACTCGTAATTTGTATTTTTTTTCGTTATTATGTATGTAAAGTGTAGAACAATTCGTTTTTGAAATTAGTTTTACTAAGGTGACTATACGTTTGGAACTGTGAATTTCCAAAAGCGTATAAATGAATACTTTTTTTTTATATTTAGTTCCACTTGAATTAGGATGCATATAAAAATTGTTTTAAAGATGTTATTCCGATAAAAAATTATTTAAAACAATTTTTGTTAATAAATGAAGAAACAATGATGTGTTTTCAAAGCATTTCCTGTTATCAAAAATTCTCCTATAATTATATTTTGCCTATATATAATTGGGACTTCAAAATCGGTGTTGAAATAAAATTTTTGAAAAACATTGCTTAGAAGTGGACTTATTCTTATTTTATTACATTAGAGTAGATAATTTTTTCATAAAAATACACCAGTTATTATCTTAACTGTTCAAAACTGTGAAAATAATGTGAGTTTTTCAAAAATTCTTGTATAGGCCTGGTAATAGAAGTCCTAGAATATACGGGTAAAATATTATTATTATAGAACCATTAATCATAAATATGTCATTATTTCTTCATAATTTGCCTAAAGACTGCATATAAATATTTTGTTCTTGTAATAACATTTCGAAAACAAGTTTATATGTTTACACTAAATATCAAAAAAGCTATTCATTAATTAATTTTTCAAAATTGTGGTTCCGAATGTAGTTGACCACCTTAACCATTAACTACCGACGGTACTTAAAAGTACCACTCACTTTAAAATTGCATAAAATGACCTTTTTACGAATAGTCTGGTTATACTAAGCAAAAATATTCTTTTAAATCCACTCTTCCTAGACATGACAGCACGGGTTCTATGATGAGTATTTTAGCGGGGAAGACGAAGAGTTTTATAGCAGAACTTACGTTTTTAGCTGACATTTTGATCATATTGCAAAGACTGTCATTTTTGTTCCGAAAAAGTAGTTAATGTCAAAAGATAAGTGTTTTATTTGTTGTATGATAATGAAGACCTTGGAAAACGATTTAAATATTAATTTTAAGTGAACAGTGTATATAAATAATTTTACAGCAGAATATCTTTTATTAATGAATTCGCTCTAACGGTTTCAATTTCCCAAAGTTGGGTTTTTGCTTATGTATATCCCTTAATTTTCAATGTAGTGATTAAAAGAAATACTGCATGAAAAATCTACTGTAAAGCATAATGCGGTAGATAAAGGGTTAATTGATATTTTAGATTGCAATATCAATGGCCCAACAATTGCGGTTAAAAATTGTATTTTTTTCTCTTTAGAAATTGTGATTAGCGTTTTAAGACATGAGCTTTCTAAAATATCTAGTGAAGTATTCGATTTATATATTTTAAGAAAGACTGATTATTTTTATAAAAAAAAATTGTTTAAAATGTGTATTGTCAGTATTGCTTTTTTATTTATTACAGACGAGAAATAATTACCTAAGAAAAATAATTGTTTGCTTTATTTTGATAAATTATACACGATCTTAGGTTTTAATATCTTTAATTTATTACGGCAGTCAATTGTAACTCTTATACTTCCCAAATTTTATCTTTTTGTTTACTTATTTTTTTGTTATAGTATTTAGTTTTTGTGCTAATCACGCAGTGAAACAAAAGTTATATAATGTAAAAATTAACAGTTAAAATACATTAATTTTGTCAAAATTTTTATATCATCTGCTAAACACTGTGAAATTTTATCTTATTCTTGATATTTTTAAAGCAACTTTCATTCTATAGTTGATTGATATTGCATAGTACTTTAAACTGCGGGTCTGTAACCTTTTGGCTGTGTGGTGTGCCAATCCAATCTGCCAATAGAATTCAGAGTACCACACAGTAGGGCCTTTTTGAAACAATTCGGTTCCCTCAATAATGTATGAAGAGTTAGGGGATACAGATCAATAATACAGAGAGAGATTTACAGTTTTGTGAAATATTAACTTTTTGCTTCATTTAAAGATATTTCTTAGCCAAAAAAACAGCAGTAAATACAGTCTGACCTCTATATAATGAAGTCGCTAAATCCTGAAAAAAATTATTTATATAGAGGTTAACCTTTCAATATATACTTTATAAACTGCATAAAAATTTTAATTCATAAATACTATATATTATAGAAAAGTGATTATTCAAACCTTTTTGTAAATTAATATACATTTATTTTATGTATCTTACCTATAAAAAAAAGGAAGAAAAATTGCAGGAAAAAAGTTTCTTGACGCTTTTATCCTTCCTGAAGAATTAAAAGTTTTTCTTAGATGCTCAAGCACTTACGTTTTAACATTTTCGAGCTACAAGAAATGAAGCTACCAGTTCGCCTGATGAACATTACAAATGAACGGAGACTAGTTGAATTACACGGGAACACTAGACAACTCCACTGAGTGTGAAAGGGGATATCAAAGATGTTTACATTGAACTGGACAATGGGGGCTAAGGGTTGCACTTCTTGAATGAATGTAGAGGTAATGTAGAGGTTCGTAATGGAGGTTCGACTGTATAACAATTTCTTCAAATAAGAAAAAATATTAAAATTATACATATGTAATGTAATTTTAAACATATTTATTAAAATAGGAAATAGACAACAAAAATATAAATGCTTTCCATCTTTATAGTTAAATAAAAAGATAAATATATAAACTTTAATGCAAACATTGAGCTTGCACCGCTCTATTTTCATATCACAAAAATAAGGGGGGGGGGAGTCAAACATGTGACTTTCAATTTGACAAGATTTTGAGTATTAATTAGTTTCCCTGCGGACTCGAAATATTTTTGGTAAGAGGAAGTTTTTTTTTACTTAGATACGTAATTGCAAAAGTGAAAAGCTGAGTGCATTCATCTTTAACAATTAAATTGCTCCAGCAATGGCATTGCATAATTTACAAAATAGCTGTAAATTTATCTGTAGTTATATTTCATATTATTTCGTGATTCCGTAAATGTCCATGACTCTCCAGAATATGTTTGTCAAGTAAGGTCCATCATAAATTTATCAACTTCCATCCACTCAAAAATTAACAAATTTGTGGAATGGTGCAGAGTGCCACTGAGAATTGTACCACGTGCCATAGGTTGCCGACCCCTGCTTTAAACATACGTGAATCGGAAGCAAAATACTATAATTGAACACGTCAGAAATATTAAAAAAGTATTATAAATGCATACTAACTTTTAAAATATGATGCAAGTGCAAAATTTACATAAATACCATGTGACAAGGATGCTGTTTGTAGCATAAATATATCAGATGTCTAGAGATATAATCAGGTCAAAAATTAATGGATGTCAATGCCCTAAATGAAAGTATTATAAATGTAAGTTTAACAATAGCAGCATATTTGTTAATTATGATATAATTAATCATAAATCCACGTTTTCTCTGTAGGTTGTAACGAAGTGATGTAGTGTAAAATGATCGTGCGTTTCGAAAATATGTAAATACCATAGCTGACATATTTTCAGATAATGTGGGAAGTATCATCACATAAACTAATTAAGTAATGTAACCATCTTAATAAGGTGATTTATGCCTTGCGAGAAGATATCTTTTTTTAGTTGACAGATTCAGGTTTGAGAGAAGTTGAGTACGTAAGAAATCTATGACACTATTTATTGGATCCATATAATTTATTTTAATAATATTAATGATTTTTTTAAAAAATACTGTTTGAATAATAATAAAATACAGAAACAAATTAGTATAAAAGTTACAATACTTATGAAAAGGTATACAATATTATTGTTACAACCAGTCACACAAACTTGGAATCTTATATCCAAAGTTAAATATATTTTTAGGGAGCTTTTCAACCCAAAAGAGTCACAGTACCTCAATGGTTAAAGTGGCGAACATAATAATTGACGACTGTTCAAGACTTGATTCAGGTGATCAAGAAGGCTAGACTTGTCTTGATTCCCTCAATGAACTTTTGCTATAAAGCTACAATTTTTTGTGGTACATACGTATTATCGCAACAATCGCCAGATTTATTAATAACTCACAAAATTGGCAATCACGATTTCCTATGTGTCATATGCGCTGAATTGGCAACCATGTGCTTTGTTTCATATAATGTCGCAAATAGGTTGCGACAGTACGTAAGTAACTTTACTACCCTTAAATAGAGTTGGGTCCTAAAATATATATTAGTGTAAAGGGTACTTAAGATAATGAGAGATTATATTAGGCAAAGTCCTTAACTTGACATTGACTTAAAAATACTAGGAATGTCCCAAATACATTTTGCATAAGAGTTCCAATTAATTAAATTTTAAACATGTACCTCGAAAATTCCATTTTCGGTAACATTTTTATAAGATAATTATTAAATTATTTTTAAGTAGTGTACACCTACTGCAGTACAATATACTACACGTTAAATCCTCTTTTGAATGATTGCATGAGTATATTTTTGGTATACAAGTATTTTTTAATATAACTTAAAAATTATATCATAGTAAAAAATAATAATGCCTGACTGGGGACTTAGTTTTTTAATTGCGTTCATTATTTTCAATATTTAATATTTCAATTATATATTTATAATACTCTCTTTGAAAATCAGAATATATATAAATACATATATTTTTATATTTTTATTACGTTATTTCTTGTTATGTTCATTATCTATTATTTCTTGTTTTTGATGTATTATACAAATTTTTTTCATATATATATATATATATAGAGAGAGAGAGAGAGAGAGAGTTTAATTCTCTACAAACGAGAGATGAACATTCAACAATCAAAATCGAAAAACACATAGACAGTAAGCAAACCACCCAATGAAAGACACATGAGCAATCGAAGTTTAAAAAATGGATGCTTCAGTATTATCAACATTGCTGATTTAGGACAACTTATACATAAAAATATTTATATAAAAAAGTGAGGTTGAACATGTTTTATGGCTAGCCTACTTTCCCCTTTATGTTAATAATACTGAGCAAAAACCTGTTGAAAATAATGGATAGGAATATCTAATCTTCCTACAAGCAACTTACCTAAAAATTGCACTTTAAATTGCAGAACCCGCGCTGAACCTGAGTGCAGTAAATAAGTTATTGCCATATTCTGGAGATTCAAGCATGTGAATGGCTGGAATGTAGAAATGCATATATGTATATATATATATATATATATATATATATATATATATATATATATATTATTAAGAATTTTGTGTAAATAGTGTAAATAATTTATATTTGAGTGTTGAATGCATTTATATTACTCTATGTTATATTTATTTCATGTTAAAATTGTACTATTCACAAGCAGTGCCGCCACTTACGTTATAATGGCGATTAAATGAGAACTTGGCGAAATCTTGGCGGTAGAGCCAAGTTGGCATCATTTTTGGCGACCAAGTTGGTGGCCATTTTGGCGACTTTGGCGACCCTTTTGGCGTCATTGGCGACCATTTTGGCGAGTTCGGAACCCTCTGGAATCTTCTAGAAAGTAGTAGATCTCTCCACTAGTGTCACGTTCAATGACACGAGCTGTTATATTTCTGGAAGTTTCTACCGCGCCTATAAAAACGATGCTCGCCAGTTCTCCTTGGTTTACGCTCTGTCATTAAAGAGGACATTAATGCTACTGAACTAGTGTACGGAACAACTATTTGTCTACTCAGCGACTTTTGGAAAAAGTCACGGGTAGGTACAACATTTCTGAGTTTGTGCAACTCACGTTACCCAGCAACCAATCAGAGAGCAGCTACTTAGCTCTCAGCCAAGTCAAAAAATCTGAAAAACAACCATCCCGACAAAGCACAGTAGCCACGCCTCCCGGATCCTATCGTCCAGCCAATCGTCATCATGCCACTCAGCAGAACGCAAAACACCACTTTCGCCATGCCCCTCATCGAAGTCATGTCCTGATATGGGATTGAGGACTGCTTCGCAGTCCAGACGCCCAAAAAAGCAACGTCTATGCAACGACTGGAGAGTCTTGATTAAGCCAGCGAGTAGTGAGGATTGTTTTGA
The DNA here is from genome assembly GCA_019973935.1 of Trichonephila clavipes. NCBI lineage: Eukaryota > Metazoa > Arthropoda > Arachnida > Araneae > Nephilidae > Trichonephila > Trichonephila clavipes. Next base: position 334,811 of record BMAU01017213.1, on the reverse strand, counting down.
CTAGCTCGGCTGTGCTTGTGAATAATCTTTACGTACGTGTATTTTTAAACACTGTTCTTGTGTTTGATTGCTGTCGAAGGTGTGAAGACCTTCGGATATTTACCCTGTGAATATTGCTGCTGAATCCTGTATTTAAAGGATTGGATTTTCGCTAATAAATTTGCATCGCTCTTAAAGAACTGATTATTTTTTCTTTGTGATTGTTTTTGCATAAAATCCTCGGACCCTCGGATCTACTTAACAATATATATATACATTGTTTGTTTGTGCTAATAAATAAGTGCAATTTTCTTATACTCTTTTATCATCCAGTTTTAATATACTTCAAAAATTTAATAATAGGTCAAATGATTTCTTGGAATAACTTGAATGCAAAACACAATTCTGAAGGAAACAGACCAAATTTCTTGCAAAATCATTTGCGAATTTTTTATGACATTTGATGTAATTGTTCATTTTTGTGATTGACTTCAGACAGAAATTAAACAAATTAATTAAAATGAAGCACAGGTGAATACTTATTTGATTATTAAGTAATTCACAATTCATGCATCAGCTGAATGAACATTTAAATCTAATTACTTCAAATAGTTGAGGTTCCATATCTACTTTTCTAAAACTTACACTTTACTAGTACTTTAAAATTCATTCCAAAACATATTAATTCCCCAAAATTCTTCGCAATCTTCGTACATAAATCATTTCAGCACGTTTATCCTTAGAAATATGGCCGCATTGTTGAATTAATTCGTTCCAACTTTGTGTTTAAGCGAAACTTAGTTGCATTAAAGTACTACATCAAACTATGAAGCGAAGTATTTATTCCGTCAGGAAACACACTGGGTGTAATGTACTCGGAAGAGGATCACTGCGATTAAAGGTAGATTACCCTGGTAAATGACCTTTAACCAACGGGTCACCGCAGGTTCAAGTTAATGGGAAATGTCCAGTAGAGAATATACATGCCTGGATAGGCATCGCGGTCCTAAAATGCATTGTCCTTTTGTTGTACTAGGCACATCTTCCTGGTTGAAGTTATGTTTGCTGCATCAAATGATATTTGTCGACGAGAGTAAATGAGATTAATTTATCATACGTTTCCAACGAAAACTTGTGGAGGTTGTTTAAGCATGTAATGGTGATGTTTGTTTATGTTCATTTGCTCTGCTTGAATATTCGGCTTCAATTAATGTTCCATGACTTAGTCTTGGTGTAGTTATATTAATGTTATGGCTAAAACTTAAATATTGTCGTAAGCAATAGAGTTTTATTTATCCGAAGAAGACAATAATATAGCCCATTATGCAAATAATTATATTAATTAAGTAAATAATAAGGCGAAGCTGTAAGGTATTTTCTTGATTTTGAATATGTTTTGCTTTAGTGGATATTTATTGACCCAATTATATTAAGTTTATTATAATTAAAATTTATTTGTAAATAACAGAATTTATTGTATAGGAACTATTGGATATGTAATTAAGTGCATAATTAGAAATATGACGCAAAGCAATATTGTATTAACACTTATACAATCAGAAACGTAATACTTATGATGTTAAAGGCTATTTAAAGCTCTAAAACATTTAAGAGAATAAGGACTATGATAAGCCGGATCTATAAAAAAAATATTTTATACAGTTAAAAAATTTTGTAATTGTCTTTTTATCGTCAGCAATTAAAAATTTCGCCGTTGAATTTGACGGGTCCTTTTAAAACAGATTTGCTTACTCAAAAAATACTAGTTTCATGAAGGAAATTATGATTCGTATTAAACTTTAGAATATGAATGTAGGGAATAATAAATGATACAGAATGAGTTATGTTATATATTACATCGTAATGGGTGCACGTTGCTTGTCTCTGAATCCTTGTGATCAAAACAGTTTGTTTTCACCAGCATTTTGCTAAAATAATGATTCTATGATGACTGAATACTTAACATCATTTTGTACCATATACTGAGTGTTTTTTATTCTAGAATTTAGTTCTATTTAAAAGGCACTTACTTTTGATTAACTTTTTGAATTATTTTGATAGTTAAGAATTCTAAAAACGCACGAATTGCTTCGAGTTTTTTTAAAAAAATGTTACGTTATTACGAATATTATTTGAAAAAAAACCCATTATTTTCGTTATAGCATACATCATGCGTAAACTGTGTTACCTTAAGGTTCTTAAAATTCAAGCACAGTGATTTAGAGAATAGTGAACAATGTGTATTTTCCTTTCGTGTTGTATAATGATGGTAATCAGTAGATCCTAAAGTTTTGGATAAAATATATCGTCCGCTTAGAAAAAAACTCATTTTCTTACTAAGTTTCAAAAAAGGTCTATTTTTTCTTTATATTTATGGCATTATTTAGAGAGAAATTTGAGATTTGCATGCTCATTTTTCTCAAAAAGTAATGAATTCACATTAAAATAAGCTATAACTGTTTTAGTTCTCGTACAATTATTTCTTTTTAATTTTTTTTTTTTTTTACTTCATGTAATAATTCTTTTTCAGATACTAAATTTTAGAATTTTGAATAAGAAAGTTATAAATTAAAGGCTTTTCTTTTCTTTTCTGGAACTCTGATTTGGAATGTTAAAAGAACAAGTAACGTATAAAAAAAATTAAGTCAACTTCTTACTAAGTCATGAAAGAAAAATTTTATTTTAGTTACTTTTCATTAAATATTAACAATTAACATAAATATGTATGAACATATGACAGAATCACAATTTTAACTGACAAAATAGAAAGCGATTTTCTTTGCAATTTTCTATTTTCCTTTCGATGTATGGTATTGGACTATTTTTTTGTTTACTACTATTTATTCATTTATTAAATTTAATTATTTTTAATACAGTAGTGTAGTAAAAAAGAAATCCCATTCTCAGAAATTAGGCATTCCCATGTAGTATTCGAACCCACGATCTTTGGATTAGACGTCTAATGCACTATCCGTTCAGCTACAGGGACACAACGAACAATATTCCTTTCTATATAAGCTGTTAGACTATTATTTTTGTTTGATACTAGTTATTCATTTTTTTATATAATGAATTAATTAATATTTGAAAAAATTGTATTAACACCAAGTGTCATCCACTACAAGTTTTAAAAAATGTATTTGAACTTGAATGGATGAATAGAAAGTATCTTATTAACGATTGAAAATTTGAACAAGACATATACAGAGAGTGAGAGAGAGTGAACTAATAGTAGGAATTAAAAAAGAAAGATTACTAACAGTACATCACTCACACACAAAAATAAAATTACTTTGAATCGCAATATAAGAATGATATTACGATTTAAGATTTACTATTGATTTAAGAATGTGATATTTTAACATGCCTAATTCATTTAAAAACTAATTTTATTATTTAAATTTTAGTCAATTATATCCATTTGGTCTTTTACCGTTTTGGTTTCTCTGGGAACATTTTTCGTTTAAAAATGAAGGTGTTTATTTATTTATTTGTTTTGAGATGTGAATTTTAACAGCTCATTTCTTTGTTACTTTAAACAAATGCGAAATATAGCTAGTAATAAATTCTTCAAATTAAATATCTCGAATTCTTTGAAAATTTGTCATGAATGTAATTTTTTCTTATTTACTGCATTATTAAAATTTCTTAATGGCCGCATATTTCATTCACTTCAAAATGTCAAGTGCAGGAAACTACAATATTTTCAAACAGAGAGAAAAATCCGCAAGCCAATTTCATTACAGAAGCTTCAGTTCAATTTTAATTTAGCTCTGGTACTTGAATGTGATAATAAAAATGAAATACAGATTCTTTGTCACTGTTACCTAGCATTAAAAGTTCATTGCTCGTTGAAAGTGAATTATGTGTGTACTTGCTTTGTCATGGCACCTTTGTGGGTCGTTCTGGGAAATCATTTATAGTGCTTTTGAGTCTTAGGGATAGTAGTAAAGTAGATGCTGTGTAAAAAGTAAATAAAAGTAATGTAGTGTCTTGTAATGTATATTTGAAAAGCAAATAATATTACAAGACACTAATAGATTTCAAAATGGTTCATTCCTTGCTAGGGTGTGTGTGTGCGTGCGTGCGTGTGTGCGTACGTGCGTGTGTGTGCGTACGTGCATGTGTGTGTGAGAGAGAGAGAGAGCTCGATCCTGTAGCTTTTTCTTGTTTAATGGAACTTACAAGATTCATACTTATATTATTTATTAGTACATTGTAATAATGTTAAAAATTAGGAAAGTTTTCACGTTTGTTTTATTTTTTCCAATAGTATTCGAAAGATTTTGAAGCGGTAACGTATGCTCCTTTATTGATATATTACACACAAAAAAAACCTACGAAATAGTTATGATATATGTATAATAGAGTTCGGAACAAGAAAGTCTCTAGGTGAGAAATCTGTAATTAGAGGGGGAAGGCCTAAATGCGGTGGGATGCCGGTTTTAAATTTAAAGTCAGAAGAGTTCAAATGAGAGAAAAAGAACTTTAATCCAAAACAAACATAGATTTATTATCAACGTCTATTAAGTTATTAAGGTAATCAGTATCAACAAATTGTCAATATATTTAAGAATTAAAGTATCTTAAGGCAAAGAGGCATTTAATATAACATGAAGCCCTTTCGTACGACTGGATGATTGGGATAGTGCGTCAGCTCAGTATGAGTAAAGTCATAAAAGTGATAAATTGTAGGGGACGCGCTAAGCGACAATACTGGAAGTATACAAGGTACCAATTTGAAAAAAATGGTTTAAAGAGGAATACGATCCTCTTTTTCAACTATGCAGCTCTCAGAACATGGATTTATATTAAAAATAAGGCAATTTATATATCCCTGTAATAGTTGTTCCTCTATTAATCCTGCTTTCAAGTCTTTATTGGCACTGGGACATGGAAAATCAATTACATCTGAACCCTCCCTAGGGTACTCATATTTGATCTACAAGTTTAAGTCTAGTGATCTGGATGACCATTATATCTAGAAAATATCTTCATTTTCTAGAAATTTACCGGTCATGAGAATGGGCGTTGCTATTCATTAAAATTCAATAGGGTTTTATTTGAAACCTAAATTAAATGAATACAAGTAGTGATGTGAAAATTGGGATATGTGCTATATCAACTATTCAAAAGCCATTAAGTCATTTTGGTTTTTTTCCCCTTAAAAATTTTGTTCTGTGCATTCATACTCGATTTTTGTAACTCTGGTTTGTACTTTTCCTCATATATTGCAACATTTTAAGAACATTTTTCCTCTTATGTTGCAAAATTTTTTAAACTGTTTCAAACTTATGGTCCCTTTTACGATTGAAAATCGTGGGTTCTCTTAGCAAGTAAAGCTCGCGACGTTCCAAGAACGTCTTAGAGATTGTAGAAAATTATTCTTCCTCTTGAAAACCAGACAAAGACTGCAGTGCCAAGCATATTTTTAGCTGAGGTGATCAAATTTGAAATTAAATCGAACAGAGACTATAGCTCATTAGAATCTGATTGTCTTCCCACAATTACAATGAATTTTAAATATGATTTCCTCTTAAAAATGCATCTTCAGTGTTATGGTTTGAATACTTAGTTTAATTTCAAAATCGCTGGTCACGAAACTCTTCACTACGACAATTCGTCTAATTAGTGGCTGATCTTGCTGAGTAATAGAGATAAAAGGTATTAATGCCAAACGTTTAGTGTTAACGTTTGGAGAAGGTAGAATTATGTTTGAAATTATTCGATGCCTTTGTATTATTTGATTATGCAACATTAAAATTATATCAGTCAAAATAAAACCTACAGCTAACCATTTTGGAATGTTTAAATTTTTCATTAAATATCTCTAAAGAATTCAAACAAAATCAACATATTGTGAGAATTTCATCTTAATTTATGATGTGAGCCCACGAGATTTAAGAATACTCAGAAGACATAAATTACAATGAAAGGCACATTTCGAATATTTCCAATTGATTCAGAATGCCATAAATAGCAAAGGAATGAAAATGTAAAGCAAGAAGTTTCAAAATCTCTTTACGATTAAAAACAATTTATTGTTATTAGCATGAAAGGTGTGTACAAATGTATGTGATTCGTTTATTTATTTTTTTTATTTTTGAAGTAAAATGAATTTAAATTAAATATCAAATCAAAACTTTTAAAACATCAGTAATTATTAAAAAAGTTAGTATCAAAACGTATTTCGAGGATAGCAGGAAGATAACTTTACATCAGTGATGCTCAGCCTGTGGCCTACTGGGTCTTTTAAGTAGCCCGGTCATGGCCCATTGCTCTGAAAAATTCATTTATTTATAAAATCTTGGTAAGAAATTCTTTGTTCAGAAATTAAATATATCAACTTTGATTTTTGCTGTCGATGTCGTATGGGTGCGAATTGATGTTTTTTTTTCTTCTGATTAGTGATAATAGCAGTGGAGTAGTGACCGTTTTATGAATGGAACTAATTTTTAAATATCTTTCATATCTTTCAAGTGAAAAATATTCGAAGAGAATAGGTTTTTCAAGACGATTGGGAAGTTGACTATTCTGTAGTGAAAAATAAGCATGGATCAGTAATTGTTTGATTTGTCACGAAAGCGTTGTATATAAAAAGTACCATTAAACAGGAATCGTTCAAAGACACTTTTCTTCGAAGATTTCTTTCAATAGGTGATAAATAGACTTTCTTGAATAATCTTTACAACAGCAAAAAAGGGTTTTGCCAGTGGTAGTATCACAGTAGTAGCAAAGGCAACCTATGAAAATTGTTCTGTTATTGGTGATCATATGAAACCGTTTACTGATGCAGAAATTGTGAAGGTGTGATCCTTAAGTGCTTCCAATTTTGAAAAAGTCAGTGACAAAAATAAAAAAAAAATGTAAAAAATAATAATTAAAAAAAGCAAAATAGAAGTTTTCATATTTTGATTAATTTTCCGCATTTTAAATTTTCTATGTTATCTTGGTCTTAAAACATTTCTACTCCCCCCTCCACTATTAATTCTTATGTTGCAACCCACTTGAAATAGTCATCATATATTTGTGGCTCGCGTGAAAAAGAACATATGCATGTGGCCGGCCAGAAAAAAAAGGTTGGGTACCCCTGCTCTAAATGGATGAAATTTATTAATTTGTTCTAACAACTCAAAGTAAACAAAATTAAAAGCTTTAATTTCATTATAAATTATGCATAAAATGAAAAGTAATTATTCGTTATTTGAAGTCACACACGTGAGGAATGTAGTTTTCGATATAATAGCAAAGAATATACAATTTGTATTATTTCTACTATAAGTGAGAACTGAATTGTTCAGTGAGGAAGTAAAATATATGCGTGTCTACAATATTACGTTCTGTAATAATAAAAAATCATTTTTAGGAACATTTTTTACAGAAAAGCTTAGTTTGTTTTTCTGTTAGAAGCAAAAATAAGGTAGTGATCTGATTTTAAATTAAATCAACTTGAATTTGTATTATAAAAATATCCTCAGAAAACATAAATTGACCTTAAATGACACCAACAGAAGATATACGTATAAAACAAAGGTGACAAGCTTTAAGTTAATTGATAGTCAACAAAAAAAATTCAACTGAAATTAATATTTCCTTTAACTCAGAATATTTTTCTAAAAATAACTTTAAATTTTCTTATACATTTTTAGTTGTATTAATCCATCTTTATTCACTAGGCTATTGTTCATATTTATCCAGAAATAATTTTCATTTTTCAATCAATTGTCAATATTCCATAAGTAGGCAAAGTTTCCATATACAAAAAAAAGTGTACTAATTTTCCCGTAATAAAGTTTTTTGTTTTACTATTATGTAGTACACCTTTTTCACATTATTTCATTAGGATATAGTTGTCTCTTTCTGTAAATATTATTCCATTGTCGTTTTAAATTTTCTTTGAATGGTTTATTGAAACCCACAATTCACTCTTTCGTGGGTCATTTATTTCTCTTTTGAATTTCTTTCAGGTTTTTTTTTGTGTGTTTTATTAACAGTTAAGTAATAGAATTTATGGAAATATATTTCATTTTGCCGAATTTTATGTTTACTTTTAAATTTTAGGGGTAGGGAGAATGCTTCCCAAGAAACCATTCACCATCATAAAGAAAATTAAATTTAATGGTGAACATTTATTGTAAAAAAACTATTCTTAAAATACAGGATACAGCACTAAAATTTGTTTAATAAATGCCAGAAGGTCTTTACACCTTCTACAGGGCTCTGATACAACTATCAGTGTCTTAAAACTCAAATAAGTAATGTTTAATAGTATTCACAAGCAAACGCTCTTAGTAGAAACTAATCGCTAGTCGAATCTTCAGTGGTCAAAACAATACTGACTCAGTTTCGGCAAGTGACTCCTACTTATAGGCTGCAAGGGTGTTTCTCGAAGGATCCGCCAACGTCATAGAACATTATGATAAAATTTCTCTAGTTATTTCCAAAAGAATATCTATTTGGTCACCAAATCACCAAAAGCTGTCACCAAAATAGTCACCAAAAATGATGCTAACTCGACTCTATTGCCAACTTTTCGCAAGGTTTCCATTGAATGGCCATTATAATGAAAATTACGGCGTTGCCATTGAATATTACAATTTTAGCATAAAATAAATACAACAGATAGTAAAATTAAAGTATTTCAAATCCAGATATATTACATTGACACTATTTTAAGCATTCCATGCACAAAAATGATAATAATACTTTGAATAAATGACTTTAAAAGAAAAAAAAGCACATTGCACTTCTGCATTTCAGGATTTTTTGTAAAGGAAAAGGTGTGCGTCATACGGTGATCATACCTAAAGATTAAAAAGTACAATTTGAAATTATAAATTCGCGTTGTAGGCCGAAATATACAGATAAGTAAATACGGTGAAGAAAATTAGTATGATTTGATAAAATCAACAACTTATACTTAGTAAATTTTTGTAGAAAATATTTTGATTAAAACCTTATTAATTTAATTCCGGCCTTCATATTCAAATTTAATACTTTTTATTATTTTATGATTTGGGTAACAAGTAAAAGTATTTTATCAAGGCATCATTTCGACAAATGTTAAAAAAATTGTTATCGGTTGTTTTAATATTTTTTAAATATAGAAAAGCTATTAATTCAAATAATGTTTAGATTTAAAATTAACTATATATTTAAATTTAGAAAATTAATTAATTGTCTAGATATAATTTTTGCGTTCAAAGATAGAACCATTGTTACTTTTATTGAATTGTAAAACATCAAATTGATTAAGATATTTTCAATCAAAATTCAAATTTAATCTAAATGCAAATTCTCTAATCAGAATGTGATGTAATTAACATAGACTTAATTTATACATAACAATTCAAAAGATTAAAAAAAAGAATTAAAAAATGAGACGTTTTCGCAAAAAGATTAAGAATATTATCATCAAGTTAAAGTTTGCCACTTTAAAAAAACTAAGAAATTTAATTACTACACCTTGCCTTAAAAATTTCTCTTTATTTTTAATAGCAAAAAGTCATTTAAGTTAAGACCATATCCCGAAATTTTTAATTTATTTAAGTTTTCGAACCACGGTGATAATAGTCAGATAATTAATTTTAACTATTTATCTTATTAAAAAGATAAATAAAGATTATCTATAAAAAAGGCAGCAATTTAAAATAACTTTTTAAAAGGACAAATGGTAAAAAATAAGTTGCAGGATATTCAATGCGTTAAAAAAAATTTTGCGAGGAAAGAATAGCATTGAATTGTGACTCTTTAATTTTATTATGCGTTAAAAAGTTGTTGTTTTTTAATTCTGTTTGTGAAATATGGTCTTGAACTTTTCTTCCTGTCTTTTTTCTTCATGTTTTCTCTTTGAGTTCAATCCCTTCCTTTTATCAAAAAATATATATATTTGTAATATTAACTTCTGTAATATAATTTTTATTACATTTTTACTAGCCATTCAAAATTCTTCTTATGTAGATGGAATGTTTTTGATAATTTATTTGATTACATTGAGCAAAAACAATTAAGGCAAGTGGAAAGTATTTGTGAACCGTTAAAAAAAATGTATGAAAAACGAGCTTTTCAAATAAAATCTTATTATTGCAAAGTATAAGATTTTTTTAATATGAAAATAATGTAATATTCTATTTTGGGCTTGTAATTAAATAGTAAATGAATGAAATTCTGCAATATGAAAAATATGAAAGTCAAAAAATTATCCTAATTTGACTTTATTCGATTCAATGTGATTTGCAGTTTTTTATTACAACAAAAAATAGTCAATGAGACAATTTGCTTACTTCATTTACGGTATCAACTGGATTATTTTCCAATATTTTCAGAAATAATCGTCATTTAGTATCTTTAGGAGAATAATTATTATAAAAACTTAACTATATGTACATTTAATATATATATATACACTGGTGTGCAAAAATTAAGGACGAAGTCGAAAAATTAGCATATCAGCTGAACGAAGAGGCAGAGCGGACAGAAAGACCAATCAGGAGATTAAGTAAGGTGATGTACGGTAGCACATGCGCAGATATGCAGGTAGACGTAATGGGGGAGTGTCTGAGTAGTATAAAGCATGTTGTCGGTGTAAGATCAGTATTTCTGGCAAAGAGATTGCACGCCGTATAGCAGTTAAAATCACACCGAGTTGCTGCCTCAGCGAGAAATAACGAATAATCAATCTGTTAGACGACATCTGGATGCTTTTACCCGAGGTCGAACCATTGGGAAGTTGGAGAAAGGCCACAGTGTGACAAGTGTGGCTGCAGAGTTCGGAATTGCTCACAGCATCGTTTCACGACTTTGGAGACAATTTCAAACTACAGGAACAGCTATCCGGGGGTTCAGTAGTGGTCGTCCACGAGGAACCACACCCGCAGATGACCGGTACATTGTCTTACAGGCCAGAAGAAACAGGCGGCAGACAGCGGGAGAAATCGCTAGACACACGACACAGGCGACTCGACGAGGTCTGTTTGCACGACGCCCTGTACGGTGTGTACCTTTAACGCCTGCCCACCGGAGAAGGCGTTCTCTGTGGTGCCGGGAGCACCGGAATCGGACAGACAATGAATGGGGACGAGTACTCTTTACAGATGAGAGCACATTCAGTTTGAGTAGCGATTCTCATCGCATACTCATCTGGAGAGAGCGGGGAAGCCGCAATCATCCCACGAACATCATTGAAAGGGACATGTAGGGAGGTCGCGGTGTTCTCGTTTGGAGAGGCATCATGCTTGGTAGTCGTACAGACCTTCACATCTTCGACGCAGGTTCAGTCAATGGGACCCGTTATTGTAACGAGATTCTTCTTCCATATGTGCGTCTTTTTAGAGGCGCTATGGGTCTGCAGTTCCTTTTCATGGACGACAATGCCCCATATCATCGCACAGTAGCTGCCGAACAGCTCTTAGAGAGTGAGGATATTGAACGTATGGATTGGCCGGCACGATCTCCGGATCTCAATCCCATCGAGCATATATGGGATTTTCTAGACAGACGCTTGGCAGCTCGTACCTTACCACCAGTAACGATTCGGGAGCTTCGATTGGCGCTGCAAGACGAATGGGCAGCATTGCCTCAACAACTCATTGACACCCTCATTCTCAGCATGGGCAGACGCTGTGAAACCTGCCTAGCAGTCAGGGGAGATCATATCCCCTACTAAAGACCGGATGTTTCTTGCTGGACACCCATCACAGGGATGTTTCGGCCTTCAGTCGCATTGCGCTCCATGCTACTTTTTCAATAAAGCTTTATTTTATCCCTCTGAATTCTCTTTTTGTAAATGTTGCTTACATTACACATGTCCTTACGTATTGGGGATCTTACGGTATTAAATGTGTTGATTTGGAAAGCTTTTGTACAAAGTTATATTGAAAAAACCATCTCGTCCTTAATTTTTTTTGCACACCAGTATATATATATATATATATATATATATATATATATATATATTGTGTTAAATGTAGTGAAAGATATCTTGTTGTTTTTTGAGCTTAGAATATAATTAAATTTATGCTTTTTTAAAAATACTTTTTTGCAAACTTTGTTTTTTAACACGAAAATAAAAAAAAATGTCAGCAACTCTTGCCACATTCAACTCAAGACTTTATTCCACTAACTCAATATCCCATCTCCTTATCTATTGCCATCGAAAGTTTTAGAACTTTCCATTATTAAAATTACAGTTAATTTTTATAAATAAAAACACGCGCGCGAGCATTAATATAAAGCACGAGAGAGATAAAGAATTACCATTTGTTACATTCTACATAATTTTTACACAGAAATTCTTAATTAAGACTTATAGAAAGATTAACATCCTATTAGTTTTATCTCAATTTAAGATTTCTTCTAAAATCAAATTTCGAAAAAATTAAATATAAACTGAAATCTTCTAAGAATGTAGAATATATTTCACATTTACTGTTGAAATCATTTTAAAAAGGGCAAGGAGTAATTAATGATGTATAATGGGAAAAAATATTACTGTTTAAAAGAACTATATTCTGTAGGATATAGTTACTTTAATATTTGTGTTTATCTTAATGAAAGAGGTATATTAATCTATTATTGTACTAAAAGTGATAAATAAATGCAAAAAAGATGTAAACTGTTTTTAAATATATTAAATATTTGTTCTTTTTCTTATTTTTCGATAATTTTTACATTTATCTGATTTCAAAACTTAATTTTGAATACGAAGTGATAGATGTCCGACTGTAATCCCGAAAGGCAGTTCCTTATGACGGAAATTCGTTTAACAGAGGTGGTCACGCGTTAATTGGTCTTTAACCATTTAAAACAAATTTTAAATTCATAATTTCTGCATATTATTATTCATACCATATTTTGTAAATTAATATTTGTTTTTTCGTATACATTACCCATCAAAAACAAATCTGCAGGGAAAGCAAGAAACAAAACATTGTCCTGATATGCAATGCATTTTCAACTTCAAAATATTAATAATTTTATTTTAAAATTAATGAATTTTAACGATATTTTCTAAATTTAATTACTAATAGAGTCTGCTAATTTTCCTAGAATTTTTTTTTAAAAAAATGAAATGTTTAGAGTTACGGCAATTTTATTTCTCTAGGTGAGTTACGCACCAGGTAAAATCCCTTAATATCATTGATCACCATAACAAGTGCTAAGAGAGAGAATAATTTAAGTGTCCAGAAATATCTGAATAATAAGTAGCAAAAAAGTCAAACCACAAGAGAAAAATTTATTTAAATAGAAAATGCAATGAGCTATTTGTAGGTAGTTTAACGAAGAAATCCATAAAATAGATACTTGGTTCTTGGGAAAAGTTCACAAAATAGAAGTGCATAAATTGAGAAATTATTATTTCATACACATTGTAGAACTAACTCCAATCTGAACTTCTAGTATCCTCATTTTTATAGGTTCTCTTAAGGGCAGTCGGAAACCTCTCTACCGACAATGTTAAATTGGCTGTTTTCGAGGTACATTTGCTCAAAATCTGTTCTATGTACAGGCTTGAAAGTTTTCATAGAATTAAAATACACATTTCTCATTAGACTCAAAGGGAGCCTTTAGCTAATTTTGAACTTTTTCATAATTTATAAAATATTTTATCAAACATAGTTTACGTTAACCCGTTTTTCACATAAAAAAATTTTGGGTTTTTTTACAAAAAGCTCATTTCAGTATATATTAGCCATCATTATAAATATATCATAAAAAATTTACATACCTGTGAACAGTAGTTTCTAAGAAAAGGAACATCGAACATCAAAATTGACATTTTGAGAAAAATTGATTTTAACGTATAATTACTTTTTAGTTAAAACATGCCACCTCCATATTCTAAATCATCAGCATTTTTTTAGTAGCTCATCATCTTATTTCTTCCTTTTAAGTCTTTTTTTCCTTCCTAACTTCCTTTGTTTTTTGTAAACATGAGTATTTTGCTCGTAACAGCCTCTGTTTGTTGAGGCACTCCATCGCCTGTATCGTGTAATCACCAGGCTCAATACACATTTTTCTCAAAATTTCTAGTTTTGATACATTCCCCATATTAAATGAGGAAACTGCATCATATGTACCCAGTGACAAAACTTCTAATTGTACAAATTTTTTCTTCGGTACACGAGACCATATTACATTATTTACACTTTCGTTAGGATTTTGCGTACCTCCATGTAAACACTTTTTAGCAATTCTGGATTAGCTAAATCCCTAAAAACAGGTCGCATGGCCTCCACAACATCCACAGGTAAACTATTTTTGTGATGATAAGTCTCCCCAAGCAATTCTGCTTTTAAATTTGCACCAAGTATCTGAATCAGAGGGACAAAATCCATGCTGAGGTTTTCATCGGTTGATAGCTTGTGTAAAAATATTGCCCATATGGCTTGTTGCATGTCCTTCACGCTAGACGAATTTCTGCGGATAGCTAGACCATAATATGCTTGCAGACGGTCGATTTCTGCCTCTGTCAATCTATTTCTTCCGCATAAAGGTTTTCCGTCAGAAAGTTTTTGACCTCTCATCTTAGTTTTCAAGCGTCGAAGACGTGTCCCCATTCTTTTCATAACATGACCTATGCATTCTAATTTCTCGACAGAGCAATGGTCACCATATACTTTGTTCTCGACAATAGAAGTAAACGCTTTGGAGTCCCCATCTCCTAAATATTTTGTGTACCGAACATTGTAGAGAGACTGGGAACGCTGAAAAATGGATAGAGCTCCAGCTACTTCCATCTTACCGCTGCTGTAGCCTTCAAAATTTCTCTTACAATTTTGAAGATGCTTGGTTTTGTTCGGACAAATACAATGTTTTGAAAAAACTTCGACATCTATAACTTTGCCGGTATCAACACTTGTGACTGTCACCAAGCCATTCTTCGAAGAAAAACCACGCTTCTGCCAGCTACCATCAACAGCAACAGCAAGGTCCCTTTTTCCATCATTTTCATCAACGGCTTCACGAACAGCTTCTGCCATACTGTGTTCACAGGTTTCTCTTGTTGCCTGCAGTAAAATGTGGTTGTACTTTGAGAATTTTGTGGGTGGCGGGGAAGGTTCATGATACCGCAAAACATCCTAGCAGACTCAGCACCTTTACCTATGCATCGCATAGCATACACTAGCCGGGTATTCAGTTCGTAATTCTCAGAACTATCGCATTTCTTGGAGTTAAAAAAAAGTATAGTTATATTTACAAGAAGGACATTTTAAGTGAAACTTCACAGCTTCACCACAGTTACTTTCACTGAGGTGCAACCTGAGTCCTGTTTTTCACACTTTATACATTTTACAGCTTCAAAAAACACACAAGCTAAAAGGTTAATGTCCACAATAACATTTCTGAAACCAGAAAAAGCCTCATCCGAATATGAAATATCCATGTTTACAATTTTTCTCTCACTGGCAGATGGTTCAGTTTCATTAGTACAAAGCTTTTGCACCATCAGCACAATTTTTTTTTCATCAGCAGAGTTCTTTGGAACAGTAGAATTGCTTTCACCACAACCATCATTACTTTTATTACATCTTCCTTTATTAAAAACTCCTCTTCGTTTCTTAAATACTTTAGTCGATGCTCTAGGCATGGTAAAGTCGATATATTATAGCAATTTTTGTGAAAGTTTAAGCTTAATAAAGTTAAAGAATACTTGCGAGTTCAAAAATTATAACGCAGTTTTGAAAGTGTAAACAAACACTGATTTGACCGTTAAAAATACAGTGAAGTTTCAAATGGGTTAGGAAATAAAATAATAAAAGGCTCAATTTATACAATAAAAGATAAATGTTTTGATTTATACCAGACGCTCAACTTTTAAGCCAAAACAAAAAACTTTGTTTACTTTTACGCTTGTCAAATGGGCGTGGCCCAGTTTCAACGATTGTTTAAAAATAGGTTTTTAGGGCTTCTACTTACCCTAGAGGTTAAAGTAAGGTATTTTTAGAAAGGTTAAAATCTGTACTATGTGGAAATGTAAAAATCTCAAATTGTCAAAAAAATCAAATTTTACCTTTCCGACTGCCCTTAAGGAAATACAGTAGAACGTCGTTTTTCCCAAATTTTACTATCCGAAGTGTCAAGTATCCGAACCAGATTTTTTTTTGTCTACTATATGTTCTGTATATGAATACGTTTTCAAACAGTTCAATGTAGATTTAGATCAGAAGTGCAGATTTAGGCGAAAAAGAATCCAATGAGGACCACAGGGAGGAGTTTACCGACTTTGCCCAATCGTTCCCGGGATTTCAAGAATACGATGAAGAAAATGTAGAAACCTGGATGGAATGCGATGCAGAAGACTGTGGATTTCAAAAGCTAAATGATGATAAGATTGTGACTTCCGTGTAAGAAGAATGCGAAACTATCGACCATGAAACGGATGAAGACGAGGATAACAACAACAACGAAAGTAGTAAGGGTCCATCAAATGCTGACGCGTTTTCTGCGTTAGAGACAGCTATGGAGCGGTACGAACAACAATCGGTGCTGTCCTACTCAACTACTGCTGCTCAAGAGAATAAGAGACCTTGCAGTGAAAAAACGAAGGTGTACAATGGTACAGCGAAAAATAAGTGATTGTTTTCCACAATAAAGGTAAAATTGCAACATTTTGCACCTACTTTGCTTTTTTTTCAAGCACGTTTACCACATGTAATGGTTTTCAATATTCGTATAGTATCCGGTTTCATATACTGCATGGATCGCATTCGGTTTTCGGTTATCCGAACGATGTCCGGTCCCAATTGATTTGGATAAATGACGTTCTACTGTGCATGTAATAAAGACTTAAATTCTATCTGGTCTTCAAATTGTTTACCCTTTTAATCTTAATTTTTTTTCTTATAGGTATCCACCAGGTAATCCTCCACAAAACTCTAAGGAAAGAGTATCAGTTTTTTTTCTACAAAAATATAAAGAAAAATGTACAATTATGTCGTCCATACATAATTTCGACTGAATTAATATAAGAAATTCCACCAAGGGCCATCATTTCTCCTCCATGTTCCGAAGGCTGGGAATCCAGTACTATTATGACCAGACAACCGTACCAGCCACATGCATCCCTTGACCATTCTGGTTTTGGTGACCATCTTCTGCACATGTCCTGCGCTGGAGCTGCAGCCACACAGGACAGTTCTCAGTCTTTCCCGGTTCAACTCCACCCTAGAGAAACCAACATTGGACCCATCGAAACCCAATGTCACTTTGGGATTACTCACTTCTTTCAAGGTAATATAATTTCAAATCGATTTCTGAAAAAAATAAATGCTTAGATTACTCATGGCTTAATATCTCATTGGTATTTTCTATTGAATTTCTCAATCATTAAGTATATTAACTTAAATCTCAATTATTCCAATTTTGAAAGCCATAAAGAATATCTAATTAAAATTCAGCCGGTAGGTATAGTGATGTGATTTTTAGTTTTGGTTCATTTATCATAAAATGAAAAAAAATGTAAAGAACAAAAATATATACAACAACACACAATAATATAGCCTGATATTCAAATAGCTCTGTTAGAAATTCTTCATTTAAATGTTATCTGAGAAAGATATGAACTTTGCAATTGTAAAATTCGTCTATTAAACCATTAAAAAAGAACTAAAATAAAGAAACCTTTTATTAAATATTGTCTAAATGATATATGTACTCAGCTTCTGTTATGAAATTATATAAATAATTAAAAGATACAGAGTTTGTTACTACAGTGGTGGCCAAAATTGTGGGCACTTTTCTAAATTTTTAGATTTTTTAAGTTTGTATGCTTAGATAAACTTTTATGTAGCACAGAATGCTTAGTATTTGATATCATTTTAAAAGAAATTGAGTACTTAATTCAATACAAAAAACGAAATTCAAATATTTGCAACGCATAAAAAGTTATACTTTAATAACTGTTGATATATACATTAGATACTGATAATAGCAGTGAGTTGTCTGAACTAAGTGAGGTTGCCTTTATTCTTTATTACAGCTGCACATAGATGTTTCATTGAGCTGAAAATAGTTTTAAGGTCTTCCTTAGTTATTACATGATAAAAGGAAACATTTATATCATCAATTAGTTAATTTTATTTAATGGGTACCTCATTCGGACAATAGTTTTCAAACGGTGCTACAAGTTTTCGATAGGATTGAGGTCAGGACTGCTTTCTGGCTAGAATAACAATGATATTTATTCAAAAAGCAATGATATTAAATATAAGAGTAAATTAGACACATGTGTGACGAGAAAGTGGTATTTCTTTTGTTAAAATTACATAACAGGTGGGTAGTTCAGTGACTACATATGGAGACTGAGAGTTTTGTTTAAGATGTCAGGAGGCAAATTTATTTAAAAAAAAAAGGCAAGGGAATGGCCGAAAAAGGTTCACCACATCTCTTAATGACAGAAGAACAAAAAGTAATATGTTTCAGAGATAAAATAATTTCAAGGACATCCATCAAAAGTGATCTGAGTGATGCTGGTGTTTCTGTAAGTTCAAAAACAATCAGGAGTAGATTAGCAGATTTAAGACTAAAAGATAGAATTCCACAAAAAAAGCCGCATCTCAACTTACAGCAGTGCGAAAAAGGAATACAGTGGCTAATGGAACACATTAATTGGACAAATAATTATTGGACACAAGTTATATAGAGAGACGAAACTAAAATATCGTTATTCAGTAGTAATAGCCTAAAATATAAAAGACGTAAAATAGCAGAAATGCTACATCCTGACTGCATCCAGGCAACTGTGAAGTACCCATTTAGTTTTATCACTTAGTCATGCATATCAGCATATAATATCGGTCGCCTTCGTATCATCTATGGGGCACTGAATGTCATAAAATACATTGACACCATTCTAGAACTCAAACTTCTACCTTCCATCAGGGATCTATTTAACAATAATGCTTAATTTATTTTTCAGCAAAATTCTGCTACTAGTAACACAGTAAAGTAATTGGAAGGCTGGTACCGTTCTAAGATCATTGAGTTGTTGTCTTGGTCAGGAAACAGTCCTGATCCCAATCCTATTGAAAACATCCGGGACCGTTTAAAATCTCTAGTCCGAATGAAGTAACCATGAAATAAAAAGGAATTAATTGAGGATATAATTGTTTCATCATGTAATAACTAAAGAAGACTTTAAAACTATTTTCAGATCATTGAAACATCAATGTTAAGCTATAATAAAGATTAAAGGCAACCTCACTTATTTCTGATAATTCACTACCATCATCAGTATCTAATGTAGATCGACAGTTATTACTGCATAACTTTTCATGCGTTGTAAATATTCAAATTCTGCTTTTTACATCGAATTTAGTATTAAATTCCCTTTAAAATTATATAAAATACTTATAATTGTGTGCAACGTAACATTTTCTATAAGCATACAAACTTAAAACACCTAACAATTTAAAAAAGTGTCCACAATTTTGCACACCACTGTATACACAATTTTTTAAACTTACTTTATTCAGAGACACTTGTAACTCAATTTAACAAAAGGACGTGACACTAAGCATCAAGCCTATTGTGACGAATAATGTCATGGAAAATAGGAATGCGTAAAAATATCACCGATTGGGGTATATAAGGCGCTATACAATGCAAAAAGTGTTACAAAAAAAAGAAAAAAAATAACGCATACAAAGTAACACTAAAATGTTAAGTTTAATTCCATTCATTCACTTCCATGACGAGGAATTCGACTACGTTAAAAAAATGGCAGCCACTCGCTGTGTTCAAACTCTGCTCATATCCTATGGTCGCAAGCAATATATCACAAATAATATTTCACTTTGTATGTGATATGTGTACGGGCAATGATTCCTTGTGATATATCGACGATTACAGTTGTAGAATCCTTTATGACCTTTTCAGACGCAGGTTTACTCCCTCTACCTGAGTCCTCTCTTGTTTTTTTCACCTAATGATTCCTTTTAACTCTAGAATGTCCGTCGCTGTGTCGATTGGACACTGGAGCCTGTTTAGTTTGCTCTCCGTTCCTCACTTTTTACAGGGAATTCATCCGCTGGTGTCGTTTCGACATCAAGGCAATTAATCATTATAAATAGATGTAGTTCAGCAAAAGATAGTTCACTATGTAGATTTCATTAGTAAAGCAAACTTATCATACATTATTTGAATATCGTACATTTATTTGACCTTGAATACAGTGCTATTGGACTTATAGCGGGAAAGAGTCAGTTATCGTTGTGACTGCTTCGTTACGAAGAATTTGTTTATCTGCTCACAAAAAAAAATCATTCGATTTTCGAACCTCGTGCAGAGCCGATACTCTGAAGCGTTGACTCGTAAAGAGGTTCTAAGCCCTGATGAAATTGCCAATTTGCTGCGAGAGCTTTCTGAGAATGAATTGAATGATGCTGTCAGCTGTCTTCTTCTAATTTATATTCCGATGAAGACATAAGATTGAGTGAAAAAGATTGCGAAGAATCTGAAGAACGTGGAAAGTTAATTGTTAATAATCCAGTGAATCATGTTATATTCTTTTGAATCATGTTATATTCTTTGTCGTTATAATAAAACTTCCCCTATAAACGCCCTCCTACAACGCAAACGGGTGAATGGAATGCTATGAAATTTTCTATATGGGCTATGCACGAGATGCGCTCTCGGAATTTCAAAGACAAACATTAGGATATTTTCGAAAAAAAATCCCTTTTCAGGGAAAACATGAAATTTAACTCAATAGATGATCAAAGTGGAATCCAAAAACCATATTAACAATCCAGAACAAGAATGATGAGTAATAAAATGCAAAACTGAGAAAGGCTGTCAGTTGTAGGAGAAAATTATCGAGATTTGCATGCTTGCGAAGAAGAGGAAACTTTAAGTGAAACAGGTTAATTTTGCATAAAGCGCTGCTTGAAAACGTTTGTAGACATCGTCATGTTTAAGTCTATGTTTCCAATGTACTAATGATGGTCTCTTTAGTTGAACGTGATTTATTGGTGAAGCTATTTTACAAAAAAGGGGAATGCTTATGCTGCAGCTTGTGAAATTCCCTACAGAAAGAACTTACTGCGTGGACCAATGTCTTCTAAAGGTATCTAGATCATGATTAATATATTCGAAGAGATGGGCAAATTACGATTCCACCCTGGAAGAGGCCGTAAATGTGTCACATCGGTACTTGTTGGTGGCGTCAAGACAGCTTTTGACACACAATCACAGACTGTAGAGTTTGGGGACAGTAGCGCACGTGCAGTATCTCGAGAGACAGGCTTTTCTTACAGCACCTTCCGTAAAGTGCTCAGAAAACATTAATGCTCTACTTCCCATGCATGACCCGCCAAACCCAGGAACTTGATAGGGACAAGCCACAAGGTATATCATTCAAGGTCAGTTTTCTCAACAAAATATTTGTTGATATGTCATGGCCTTGGAATAGCCATGTGGACTGACGAAGCTCATTTCTATCTCAATGGGACAGTGAACACACAGAATTGCCGCATTTGAGCAAAGAAGAATCTGCGGATCCACACTGAATTTCCCCTACAGTCTCCAGATGTCACTATCTGGTGTTAATTCACGGCAACATCCATCCTTGGGATATTTTTTTCGACGAAATTGGTACAGACAAACTGTTGAAAAGGGAGCTATGAAAGCAATAAATTGGCCAATGTGGTTTCCTTCCAATTTGTAACCCTGCATTTAAACGGATGCACTTATATTTAAGTTTTCAGTTCTGCCCAGTGCATCCTATGTTGCGGTTTGGCTTTTTACGAGCTCTGGCTGTGTGGTATTCCAATTATAAAGTTTATACGTTGGTAACATGTATATAGTCTGTGTAATTAATGTATATAACTGTGTTTTATGAGTAAATAAACTGTGTGCTATAAATTAACCAGCATTTCATCATTCCTGGATTTTATTAGATTTGATTTCAAATCATGATTACGCAACACAACCGAAAACTAACCTCTTTTGCATAAAGCTTCCTTTTCTTCCCAAGCATGTAAATCTCGACATTTTTTCCTACAATTGACAGCTTTTTCCATTGTTGCATTTCATTACTCATCATTCTGGAATGTTTCTGTATTCCGTTTTGGTTGTTTATTGAGTTAAATTTCATGTCTTGTCCCGAAAAGGAAATTCTTTTCCAAATTTCGTGAGCGCATCTGGTGTATAGCCCATTAACAAAATTTCGTTTCATTCCGTTCACCCGTTTGCGCTGTAGGAGGCCATTTATTGGGGAAGTTTAATTATAACCCCCTGGTATATTGCTAAGAATGGCACAGAATGAATGCCACATGATAGCAATGTTCCTGGTAGATTTGGGACTCCAAATGTTTTGCGACAATGCAATGATCCAACAAGCCTCGTGAAGCATAATGTCTCAACGGCAGATTTTTATGATATACAGGATTCTAGTATATGATAATTACCTAAAATAGTATATAAATTCTTAAAACTAATCCTTTCTGAACAGTAATCATAAAATTATTCAGTTATTCCAATTATTTTATATATTTTATATCGCGGTGTCGAAGAGACACCGGCGGACGTTTAAGGGTAATCGAAATACCTGACGTTCTAGTGTTAATGCATTAAGGTATTCGACTACGTTCGGAACCGTGATGTTACAAAAGCATATAAATGGATAATATTTATGATATTTAGTGTCAATCGGATTAGAAAGTGTACATAAAATTGTTTCAAGAATAGTATTACAATAAAAAATTATTTAAATACACTATTTTGACAAAAATGAAAATAGAATGACCCATTTCAAAAATATTCTCCTTTTGTGAAAAATGCTTGTTATAATAATATTTTGCCTGTATATAGCTCAGACTTCTGTACTGAGGCTCAACTAGAATTTTTGAAATATATAACTTAGAAGTGGGATACATGTTTTACGACAACATAAAGGAGAAATTTTAAGAAAAAAAACGCCGATAATTGTTTCAAATGGCTGTAACTCTGAAAGTAATGTGAATTTTTCAAAAATCATAGTTGAGCCTCTATATAGAGGTCTGAGCTATAAACGGGCAAAATATGATTATAATAGAGGTAGTTTTCACAAAAGGAGAACATTTTGAAAAAAATTCTAAGTTAATTTTTTGCCGAAATAATCTATTTAAATAAATTTTTTGTCAAAATGTCCTTAAAACAATTTTATACATGTATTCTAATCTAAGTGATACTAAATATCATGAAAATTATCCATTTATGCGCTTTTTTAAAATCACGGTTCCGAACGTAGACGGATAAAGCTCACGAAGCTTTTACGAAGCTTTTGTCAGTTCTAAGCTCACGAAGAGCTGCGGAGGATAAAGATTATACAGCTATAGTAATAATACTCGTTGTGGTAATGTGAGCATATAATCACTAGAACTGGGTCACATCAACTGACAATACTATTCTTTGGAGCTGTCTACTTGTTTCTATAGCCCAAATTACGGACTCGGTTTTCGAATATGAAAATTATGAGTTTCGCTTTCCTACCAGTGTTTTATGCTGATTCTCTATTTGTCAAGCTACGACTATGCCATGAATACCCCCATATTGGCGGATTTTGGAACTCCATTTTTTTCGCAGTGAGTCTTACTTCCCATGTCATTATTAATTTCCATACCTAGTTTAGAGCCATTGCGATGTTGTTTGATTGAGCTACAGGTGGCTCTGAAAAGTGTCAGTAGAAAGAGAATCACCCTGTTAAGGTATCCAACTATGTTCGGAACCATGATTTTGCAAAAGCGTATAAATGGTTAATATTTATGATATTCTGTGTCACATAGATTAGAAAACGTATATAAAATTGTTTTAAAAATATTCTTACAATAAAAAATTATTAAGTGCAATATTTTAACAAAAAATGAGCATATAGAATGACCAATTTTAAAAACATTCTCCTTTTATGAAAAATGATGCTTTTATAATAATACACTCATGTCCAAAATTATCTTTACATACCCAAAAATGATGATATTCAATGAAATATCCAATCAAAATGTGATCCGTATTTGCAGGGAATGTGTGAAAACCAAGCCTAATTACATTATCCAATCAAAAGTAATCAAACGGTTTGTGATATGCAAATCTAGGCGTTACGTCATCCAAGGGTGAAACAAGCGCTTTGCGCAAACTGAATATTTGAGTGAATTTCTGCAACATAGCGTTTGATTTCAGTGTGTAGGGACTCAAAGTGGTTTGTTATGGCTTCGAGGTATCATTTGGAAGAATCTGTAAAGTGGCGAATTATCGGCCGTTTAGAAGCAGGGCAGTCAATCACGGAAACAGCCACATGTCTGAATATTTCAAGACAGACAGTCTCTAAGCTATGGAAACAGTTTCAAAATGATGGAACTGTTGTAAGGAGGCCTGGACAAGGTCGGGAACGAATGACAACTGCTTCTGAAGATCGGTATCTGGCATTAACTGCCCGTCGTAACAGAAAGGCTACTGCTCGCCAGTTAAGTTCAGAGCTTGCAGCCGCCACTGGAACTGTTGCATCACGGCAAACAATATACAGAAGGCTTAACGAAAAGGCCTTTATGCCAGAAAGCCAAGGGTATGTGTTTTACTGTCTTCACAGAAAAAGAGGGATCGCTTTAATTGGTGTAAAGAACATCAAAACTGGACTGAACATCAATGGTCCCATGTTCTCTTTACTGATGAGTCGCGGTTTAGTTTAACAGGTGATTCTAAACGTGTTTACATCTGGAGGGAGTCAGGAACACGAAATGATCCCTCGAACATTGTGGAACGTGACCGTTTCGGTAGTGGAGGTGTGATGGTATGGGGGGAATAATGATCGATGGACGTACGCCTCTACACGTGTTCAGAAGCGGATCTGTGACAGGCCAGATATATCGGGATGAGGTCTTAGATCCTTATGTAAGACTTTTCAGGGGTGCATATGGACGTGACTTTTTATTTATGGATGATAATGCTCGTCCACATCGAGCAAACCTCGTTGATGAATTCCTTGAAAGTGAAGACATTAAGTGAATACTTTGGCCAGCAAACTCTCCTGACCTTAACCCAATAGAGAACTTATGGGACTATCTTGGAAGAGCCATTGCACGTAGACATCCTCCTCCTAGAGATGTAAATGGCCTGAAGACTGCATTGCTGGAAGAGTGGAGTTTAATTCCCCAGACTGTGATTAACAACGTTATTTCCAGCCTTAAAACACGTTGTGATATGTGTGTACGAGTCAGGGGAGATCATATTCCATATTAAATTCGTAAGACTTAATTCTTTTTCTGAATCATTCCTTTTTTTCTTAACTCTCTTTGTCACACTTTATTACCATTTTTATTGTTTCATGCTACATGTGGTAATCTTCAATTTTTTCTTTTGCATTTATGTGTCATAATGTTATGTATCATTCCACGAAAATTCATTAAATTATAAGTCATAGTCTCTGAGAAATCCGTGAATTTATGCATGTAAACATTATTTTGGACATGAGTGTATTTTGCCTGCATATAGCTCAGGCCTCTGTAAAGAGACTGAACTATAATTTTTGAAATATACAACTTAGAAGTGGATTTATCCTTATTTTGCTACAGCAGAGGGGAGACATTTTAAAAAAAAACGCCGATAAATATTTCAATTGGTAGTAATTCTGAAAGTAATGTGAATTTTTCAACAGTCTTAGTTCAGACGAGAGAGAGAGAGAGAGAGAGGTCTTTACTTTATATGAACAAAATATTTTTATTATATAGAAGCATTTTTTTATACAAGGAGAACATTTTGAAAAAAGGTTCTTCTAAGTTACTCTTTTGGCGAAATATTTTTAAATCATTTTTTTCTCATAATGTGTCCTTAAAACAATTTTATACATGTATTCTAATCTAAGTGACACTAAATATCATGAAAATTATCCATTTATGCGCCTTTTTTTAAAATCACGATTCCGAACGTAGTCGGATACCTTAATCAAATAAACTGAAATATTTGATTGCATTTTGCCAAATTGAATAATCTCAAAATAATTAAACTCTATTTTTTAAGATAACTAATCTTATTTTAACTATTTTTTTACTGACTGAGAGGAAAAGATTTAAATTAAAAAGTTTTTGCAGCAAATCACTGCCATAAAAAAGAGGAATGATAGTTCTAAATATAAAACAGAACTCCAAACCTTTTTATTTAAATTAGAGTCATATTCCAATCTTAATCTTTTTTTTTACTTCATGAACATTTAAACTTGTGATTCAGATTATGCAACTATTAAATAATTTTTCTAAAGAATATGATAACTGGCACACAAATATTCCATCATTTTTATTTTGGTAAGAAAATAGAATAAAATGATGACAGATTCCTTCTTTCTTCTACTACTAGGATATAGAAAAGCTTCTAATCGCAGGGGCAGTCCCATTGGCAGTGGATCTGGTCAACGAAGATCCGGAACTTCTTCCATTTCACAACCTGAGATTCATAGCATATGACGCTGGAGATGCCGAGAGCGCACTGCCGCTCAAAAAAATGACTCAAATGAGAGAAGAAGGTGTGGTTGGCTTCATTGGATTGGATGGCAGCTGTGAACATGAAGCTTTGTTGGCAGCTGCTTGGGATATGACCATGGTTTCATACGTGAGTACTTCTAATCTTTTCCTGAGTTAGACCTTTTTATGGGGTGCATATGTTATTTTGAGGAGGAAATATTCATTATCTTTGCTGGAAGAATGATTGAATGCTGTGGTTTTTGGAGATCGAGTCAAAATATTTACAGTTAACATACTGTCGTAATAAATGATAGTTTTAAAGATTTTAAAAAGCTAAAAACACGCTTTTATAGTTAATCGAACTTAAATGTAAAAAATAATTCTTAATATAAGAATAAAATGATTAACGAGAAAATTATATAATGCCACTGGGGTAAACGCGTGGGGTGCTCGATATCAAATGTTAAAATTTTTTACTAGTTCTATTCCGAAATGCAGAACATCGCACCCCACATGCTTTTATCTCAATGACATTAATTTTCTCGTTAATCATATTTTATTCTTATATTAAGAATTATTTGTTACTTTTAGTTCGATTCACACACACACACAAATCACATTATAAAAGCGTGATTTGTAGTTATTTAAACTATCATTTATTCATGGATGGATTAATCCTAAATGCCCCATTTTCTTAGAATCTGGGATACCCATTGGCATCCTATCGGTGTGTCGATACCACCCAGTTTGCAAAGTATAGGGTCAGTCAACTGAAGGAAATCTGGAAGAGCTGAGTTTGAAATATTCAATGCATATCAATTAATCAATTCAATTAATATCAGATAATTTGAAAAGTCAATGATATTTTTCACTAAAATAAGCTCAATATTCTCTCTGAAACTTGTATCAGCATTAGAGATAAAAGTACACGTTTCGAATCGAAGAATTTGCGAAGGATTATTTAATCGGGTTACCTCTGAATCAATTTGCATCTGTTTCAGTAAAACGAAGCAATGTGAACGATGTTTCAATCCTTCCCTTTTTCACATGAAGAACACTTTTTTCGTTTGTTGCATTTGTGTTAACTATGAGCTTTTTAGCTTTAGAGTTGTATTTTAAGCATTTAGTCGCCAAATCTGAAAATAGGATCTGGAATCAGTAACCAAACATGGAATTGGGAAATTGTTGGTCCTGATCAGGACAATGGAGTAAAATATTTAAATTATTGTATTGTCATCGATCGGTCTTTGGTAAGTGTGCAAAATTTCGAATTAATCTGACCTTTTAAAGTGGGTAAAAATGGACTTCAAAGATTTCTTCACATACAGGGGAAGCTTATAAAAGCGTGTTAAAATGGAAACATAATACTTTTATGAAATAAGCATAAAATTAACGTATTATTTAATACAAGGTATAGAAAACCATGTTACTACGAGAAAAATGTAGGTATTATCATAAATTTTTGTATTTGTTCATACCACAGTATTGGTTATTGTAAATGGTTCATAAAGGGTGTTTTTTTAGAGGTATAGAACTTTAAATTGCAATAAAACAACGATGTATTATTCGATTGACATGAATTTTTTTTATTCGAAAGATAATTTTGTGGCATTACATTTTAAATATGATTTCTGGCATAGGACTGCCACGGCTGGCTCGGATGTAGTCCAATCTGGACGTCCAATTTTCGATGACTTTTTCCAACATTTGTGGCCGTATATCGGCAATAAAACGGCGAATATTGTCTTCCAAATGGTCAAGCGTTTGTGGCTTATCCGCATAGACCAATGACTTTACATAGCCCCACAGAAAATAGTCTAGCGGTGTTAAATCACAAGATCTTGGAGGCCAATTCACAAGTCCAAAACGTGAAATTAGGCGGTCACCAAAAGTGTCTTTCAATCAATCGATTGTGGCACGAGCAGTGTGACATGTTGCGCCGTCTTGTTGGAACCACAGCTCCTGGACATCATGATTGTTCAATTCAGGAATGAAAAAGTTAGTAATCATGGCTCTATACCGATCACCATTGACTGTAACGTTGTGGCCTTCATCGTTTTTGAAGAAGGATTCCACCATCCCATAAAGCGCACCCAACAGTCAGTTTTTCTGGATGTAACGGTGTTTCGACATACACTTGTGGATTAGCTTCACTCCAAATGCGGCAGTTTTGTTTGTTGACGTAGCCATTCAACCAGAAGTGCGCAGATTTTGTCGACGATAAAATGGACGTAGTGCGCGATACGTATTCCGCACAGAACCATTATTTTCGAAATAAAATTGCACAATTTGAAAGCATTGTTCAGGCGTGAGTCTATTCATGATGAATTGCCCAACCAAACTGAGAATAAATCACTTGACAGCTGTTAAATCGGTCGCTATCTTGGAAAGTAATGCCAACTTAAATTTCTATACCTGGAAAAAACACTCTTTATAACATATAGCAACTATAAAACACAAAATTGTTTTAATTTTTTAATTTATAAAAGAAATACTGAATGTTCCGATATATAACGCGTAATTTTAGCATGAAAAATAAGATCAAAATTTAAAGATGTGTGTTATACGCCGATATAAAAATGACGGCTTTAAAAATAAATAAAAGTTGATCATAAAAATGTTAAATTTCTGTATGCGTCTTAATACTTATGAACGCTAATTGTGGAATAACATGAACAGTTCGTCACATTCTGCTACCGTTATATCTTCAGGCACAAGAAATTCCCCCATCATCGTTATTCTGATCCATAAATAAACATTTTTCTTCTAGATTGTTAGGTAAACTACATATTTTAAATAAAATTTTAATAATGTCAGATTTAATTTTATTCCATTTATCGCAGGCTATTTTCTAGACTTCAAAAGATAAATATGTGATGGGCTGTATCACGATTTCCACTAATTGTTCTCTTGGGATTCTTTGGGATCAAAATGGCAATTATTTCCAATCAACTCAAGAAGAGAACGTGTGCATGCAAATTAGGAATTATATATATGGTGTTTTTTAGAGGTATAGAACTTTAAATTGCAATAAAACAACGATGTATTATTCGATTGACATGAATTTTTTTATTCGAAAGATAATCTTGTGACATTACATTTTAAATATGATCAAGCAAGGCGTAGATTCGTCGAATGGGCCCAAAACGAGATTGCCGTTGTTCCCGATTTTCATAAGCGAATTTTGTTTAGCGATGAAGCGCACCTCTGGTCGAATGGCTACGTCAAAAAACAAAACTGCCGCATTTGGAGTGAAGCTAATCCACAAGTGTACGTCGAAACACCGTTACATCCAGAAAAACTGACTGTTTGGTGCGCTTTATGGGCTGGTGGAGTCCTTCTTCAAAAAGGATGAAGGCCACAACGTTACAGTCAATGGTGATCAGTATAGAGTCATGATTACTAACTTTTTCATTCCTGAATTGAACAATCATGATGTCCAGGAGCTGTGGTTCCAACAAGACGGCGCAACATGTCACACTGCTCGTGCCACAATCGATTGATTGAAAGACACTTTTGGTGACCGCCTAATTTCACGTTTTGGACTTGTGAATTGGCCTCCAAGATCTTGTGATTTAACACCGCTAGACTATTTTCTGTGGTTCTATGTAAAGTCATTGGTCTATGCGGATAAGCCACAAACGCTTGACCATTTGGAAGACAACATTCGCCGTGTTATTGCCGATATACGGCCACAAGTGTTGGAAAAAGTCATCGAAAATTGGACGTCCAGATTGGACTATATCCAAGCCAGTCGTGGCAGTCATATGCCAGAAATCATTTAAAATGTAAAGCCACAAGATTATCTTTCGAATAAAAAAAATCATGTCAATCGAATAAAACATCGTTGTTTTATTGAAATTTAAAGTTCTATACCTCTAAAAAAACACCCTTTATATATTGGAATCTTTTTATTCGCGAGAGTCACTAAGCGGAGAAGTAATGATAGAAGTTATTGGTAAGTGAAGTGAGATAAAGTCTAGAAGAGTAGTCTTCACATTCTCGGAGTTGACTTAACGGTACCGGTGTAGATAAGCCAAAAGTGGGTCCGAGACCAACGGAGCATTGCCTAAGCCAGTGCCAGCCAGATTAAAGTCTGACTCGACGTTTCAAGGACCTTGGCTGTTTACTCAGTAAATAGCGATAAGCTGATTCATCTAAACTATAAGGATAGTGTGGATACTATTTGATTAGTAATTAATTTTTAAATGTAGATTCAGTTGTTAAGTGCTCTAATTATCAGTAATACGTGTTGCGTCTACTCACTTGTGATCAATATCCTCTTAAACTAGCATTGTTTTTGTATTGTATATCAAATAAGGTCACAATAAACTGATTTTAGTATGGAAGATTTTAGTGGTTCTTCCTTCCTTTCTTCCCTCAGACATAGGTCGCGTTAATAGTGGAGAAAGGCTGTCCCGGATGAAGGGGGTATCACAAGTATTTATTGCACATGTATTAGGACCTTGAATAAGTTATCTCTGTTTTTTAACAGATGGCACTACTAGGACTAGAAGTATGTAATTTCAGATAGTAACGCTTTTGCAGGGAAGTATGCTGCTGCTGTATGTAACCATAAACTTCAGAGTATATTAGTAGTGGCACTAACAAACAATTGCATATAAATTCAGCGTATGAGCTTGTTTGCCATTGAGTAAATAACGTTTATTTTGTTGTTGTTGGTTTTATGAATGTCTAGTTTTGAGATAAATAAAGTTTACAATTGTGTGTGGGGGAATTTTATTGTACTATTTTATTCAAAGAAAATCTGCATTTGAAGAACAATGTTTTCTTGTTCAGATTTTCGGGGACAATGCTCTGTCGGAGCGATGTATAGAGACTAGTTTGAAAGCATAAAAAAATTATTTTGATCTTAAGAATAAAGAACGCACTGGCGTATCAAAAAGGTTTGAAGACAAAATATTGAAAGAATTGTTTGATCAAGACCCATGTCAAACGCTAGCTGAAGTTGCAAAATCATTACAAGTAAATGGGTCAAAAGTTTTGAAACGTTTGAAAACGTTAGAAACGATCCATAAGAAATGACAATGAATGCCATATAAGTTGAAACGTAGAAAAATCGAACAGCAGAAAAGGAAAGATTCTTTTGCACCGTATCGTGACTGGCGAGGACAAGTGTAAACAGAACGATAAACTGAAGCGTAGAAGTTCGTTGGGTAAGCCCCCAGTCATGCATGAACATCGTCTGCAAAGTCCAATATTCGTGGTTCAAAGCTTCCCCTCTGCATTTGGTAGGATCAGGAGGGCATAATTTATTACGAGCTACGCAAACCGAATGAGACTATCATGGGAGATCACTATTGAGTTTTAGGGTTTGAGTTAAGCCTTATTGAGTTTTGGATTTTTCCTTTAGGGTTTGAGTTAAGCCCTAAAGGAAAAACGACAGCTATACAGTAGAACGTCGTATATCCAAATCATTTGGGACCGGACACCTTTCGGATAACCGAACACCGAATGCGATCCATGCAGTATATAAAACCGGACACTATGTGAATATTGAAAATCATCACATGCGGGAAACGTGCTTGAAGAAAAAGAAAAATAGGTGCAAAATGTTGCAATTTTTCCTTTATTGTGGAAAACAATCACTTATTTTTCGCTGTACCATTGTACACCTTCGTTTTTTCACTGCAAGGTCTCTGATTCTCTTGAGCAGCAGTAGTCGAGTAGGACAACACTCTGATTTCTATTCGTATCACTCCATAGCTGTCTCTAACGCAGGAAATGCGCCAGCATTTGATGAACCCTTGCTACTTTCGTTGTTGTTGCCCTCGTCTTCATCCGCTTCATCGTAGACAGGGTCGGATTCTGCTTGCACGGAAGTTACAATCTCGTCATCATTTAGCATTTGAAATCCACTGAGTCTTCTACATCGATTGTCATCCAGGTTTCTGTATCTTCATCGAATTCTTGAAATCCTGGAATCGATTGGACAAAGTCGGCGATCTCATTTCTGTGGTAGTCTTTTTCGCTTTCTAAATTGACAAAAGTTGACCAAAAAAACTGGTTGGGATATTTGACGCTCCAGATAATTCACGTTCGGATAAACGACGTTGTACTGTACTAGCAGAGATACGACAAAGTGATTTTGTTGCATTACAACGTATGACCACATACTGCAAAGCCAGTAAAAACCTACCTGGAAACGCTTCCCCTCCCACCTTATTCACCGGACATAACCCTTATCGATTATCCCTTCTTTCTTTCGATGGCACATAGCCTTTCTGAGCAGTGCTTCCATTCTTACGAAGATACCACAAAATGGGTCGGTTATTGGATGACCTGAAAAGAGACGTATCGTTTTTCGACATGGAATCCATATACCGCCAATAAGATGATAGGAAGTTCCCTATAGTAATGGAAAATACCTTAAGTGAACTGTTTTTATATCTTATGTGTTTTAAATAAAGTGTCTATTAAGTCATGAAAACCACGATACCTTATTCAAGAACCTAAAACATTTCAGATTGCTTCGTTAAAATTGGGGGTTTTGTTAGGCGAATGTACCTAAAAATGCAGTTAGAAAGTAAAGGTGCGCGTAATACGGCGGAAAATTCAGTAAATCATAAAAATCTCAATTTTCTGCATTTCATCAGTTTTCAACCTTCATAGTGCATTTATATGTTTTTTTAGCACAAAGTAATTAACATTAAAAAAGAAATAATTTTAAAATTCTTTTTTGCGACAGAAATGAAGATTTCTCTGCTAAACAATAAACATGTAAAAAAAATGAAGTAAATTCCTACTTAAGTCAACGAAAAAATATTCTATTTTAGTTACTTAATTAAATAATTACAGTTAATATAATTATCTACATACATTTGACAGAATCACAATATTAAATGGCAAACATGAAACTAGAAATTTATTAATGATAAATTTAATTAATTAATTAATATTTTTAAAAAACTGTAATACCATCAAGTGTCATCCACTACAAGTTTAAAAAAATGTATTTTAACTTCAATGGATGAATAAAAAGTATCTTATTAAAGTTGAAAATTTGAACAAGATACATAAATATATAAAACTTGGGTGTGAACTATAATGATAGGAATTGAATAACACATAAAGCTCCTATTAGATCAAAATATTTGCAGAACATTTGTGATTAATCCAATATCTTCAATAATTCCGGGGAAATTAGAATGTCTTTTCATGCACTTATCATTTATTTTGATAGATTTAATAAACTGTTTACGCAAGTTTTTATGTTCAATCGTCATTATACTGACTTTAATACCCACGTTACCGATACAATAAATTGTTAAAATAGGCTGTCGCTAATTTCAATCTATATTGTACACCTAAAGTATCAATTCAGTATATGTATTAGGCAGATTACGATTACTGTTTAATTCAATATTCATCTCTTAGGCAATATATATATATATATATATATATATATATATATATATATATATATATTTATCTGATGCTCTGTAAAATGGATTGTGATTCGAACCATTAAATTCGTTGTATTGACCTGCAATCAGTGTTACAATTTCAATAAGTGTAATTGGGGTTCAGGATATATTAGACGTAAATTAATTACAGCATTAAAATATCAAAATTTCAAATATAGTGTAGAATTTACATTTACACTTAGCTTATAAAATGGCAACAATGTCTGAGTGATTAACGTGTAAGTCATGTGTGTGGTGTGATTATTATTGTAGAAAATCATTTGAGCATTTTGAATGGTGGAATAAGATAAAGCTAGTAATGCGATATAGGAATAATTATGGGGTTTGGAATCAAAGAGAAAACTAATAATTCATTAAGAAGATAAAACGAACAATATGGAAATTAATAACTTTTTTGATGTTTTTTAGAGAGCGTAAACAGTGGTATTCATTATGTTCTTTGTTTAATTGTTTGAGAAGACTAGAATTTTCCATGTTTTTAATATACTATATTTATTCGAATCTAAGCAGCCATCAATTCAAAGCCGCACTCCAAATTCCCAATAATTCTTTGTGAAAAATTAAAAATAGTGTAAAATGGTTTATCGAGATATCCAATTGAACGAAGTTAAAAAGAATTTAAAATGCAGTGGCGTAACGTACACCCCTCGCAACCACCACATTGCGGGGACACAGGGACTCTAGAGAGCTAAATGCTTGATTGACGCTAAGTATGTATTTGGGACCCAAAACTTGAGTTTGCAGGGGGCCCTAACATTCTTCGTTACGCCATTGCCAACTGTAAACAATAACTCTTACCAGTAGCGTAACGTACACCCCGCATCGCGAGGGGCGCAGGATTCTAAAGAGTCCAAAGCCTGATTGACGACAAGTACATATTTAACCAACTGGGACTCAAAATGTCTTTGCGGTAGTCCTTTAATATTCGTCGTTACGCCACTGTTAAAATAAGAACTAATAAAAAGTGAATGATTAGTTATTTTACTAGTATTGTAAACTTTTAAATACATACAGGAAATTGCCACATCCAACGAATTTTTTTCTTCGATTCTAAGCCTCGCCCTATTTTCAATAGCATTGACAGTGGAAAAAAGTTCGGCAATATAATAGTAAGTACAGTAATATAGTTACTCAATTGATTTCTAAACTTGATAGTTTCTGGCTTCCTGGCTTTTACATCATTTGGGGGCATCATAGAAACTTTGAGTCTTTTGTATAAAAAAAAAATATCGATAAACGAAGTACTGTAGGTCTAATACATTTTTGAGATTGTATTTTAAAATTTTTTGTAGCTACATGAGCATTAAATAAATTCTATTTGTTTCTTATATATTTTTAAACCTAAAATAATTAGAATAACAGAAATAGAGTTGAATTCTGTGTATTTTTACTTACTATTTCATTTTATACATAGATGTACATTTACATCGATCGCTTAACTAAATATAAAAAATATAATATTCGATTTTCACCTGTTTTTGATGTGGTTAGAGTTAATGCATTTGTTCATCGGCTCTCTAATTTACATTTTAAACATTTCCAGGAGCCAAAGAAATGGTATTTTAATTCTTCACCTTTCCACAATATCCAAACTTAACAAGGCAATATATATTCCAAAAAATAATTAAGGACATGTTTTTCAATAACATCGCTTCATTTTTCAATATCCCCGCATCTCATATGAGGAACTTCATATATAGGATAATAATATGCTGGAAATTGTTTTCTGTCCTAAATTAAACTTTTTCCCATATTTTTGCAAATTTAAAAAAAAAAATGCTATTTTTGTTGCTTATTTAAAATTGCTATATTAAACTTATTTTTCTTATAGATTCCCGTAATTCACTATCATTTCCACATTCTTTATTCTTATTCGATTCAATATATTCAGTCATTACGCACAACATACCAAACCATTTTGAATTGCTATCGAATTAAAAATGTTACTATTTTGTGTGAGTATATTCCGAATTTCAAAATTCCCTTTAACAAAATAGTAATAAAATGGAAAGGGATTTTTAAATGTCGTGTTATCAATCTCTAATTTCGCATATCTTAATGGAGGAAATTTGTGAATTTTAAATATGGAGCTCTTGACTCAAAAAATTGAATAATTATGATGTTTAGCTTATAGTTATGAAATAATTAATATTGAAACATTTTAATTCACTGATCTACTAATTACACATGATTAAATGTTTATCTTTTTTTACCGAGACTACCAAATTTCTCATATTGGATACTATCTAACGTTTTTAACACTTTAGCGGGCAGTGGCTAATACGTCTACCCACATATTAAAAAGTTTTTTCCAAGCTGGTGATAGATATTTAGTCCATTCACATGAAATAATTGAAGCTAAAACGCATAAAAATTAATATGAATGGTGGCATATCTTTTTTTTGCATTTCATGGCCTCTGATGGGTAGTTAAAAACAGTGTTTCTCAGTGTAATTCTACAAATTGTATTTTGATTACTATAAAAAAAATTTCTGGTCTTTGAAAAAATTTCGACAGTTCTTAAGTATACTTTTTTTTCTCATCTGAATAAATTAAGCAAATTTGCAATTAAAAAAAGGTTTTTTTAGGTTTTTGGAAAGCTTTTATATGTGGATAGAGGCTCTATCCACTGTCCACATAGAACAGAAAAATGACCTAGAAATTTTCGCTTTTCTCCACACTTAGAATCATGTGAGAATGTTGGGGGTCGGAAATATGAACAGACTATATTTACAATATGTGGTACAAAAATTCTCGGGTTCGAAAATCTTTCATTACAGCTTTTCTGCTCGGAAAAAACGTTTGCATATAATAAAGTTCCACAGTAAATAGCTCATCAAACTTGTAAAATAACTAACTTAAATTCGCAAAAATATTACTTTATTTCTAACATTTTATACTAAAACTAAATAAAATATATAATGTGGATATATACTAATTTCAATGTGTATATTCTAATTATTCCATATTTTTTTCTTCGTGACTATTCTATGTAGTACAATTATTTTATTATTATTTAATTACACTTATACTTTGTATTTAATTGTTATTGAAATAGTTATTACACAAATGCCAAGTTTTCATAAAAAGTTTATTGTAATGTGATTCATTACTTCTGTCTTGAAAAGTAAGTTAAATGTCTATAACGTCTAGCCACCCCCAGGAAAAAAAACCTTGATCAGATATTTTTTCTGTGACTAAATAAGGTTTATAGGGGATGAGGAACATTACATTTATCAAGTGCTTTATCACAGAAAAGTGTATTTTAGCTTTGTGCCCATTAAAGGCTTAATATATGCATACAGAAATACGAAAAATTCATGGCATAGCAATACGACAGTTATTCTCAACCACTGTGTGGCTAAATTTTTGAGGTGTGCCACCAAAAGTTTCTTAAAATAATTAACTATACTCTAAGAAACAAATAAAATCCGGAACCGAATCATTCGGCCATTTTATAGAAACAAGCTAAGGGTATTTGTGGTATATTTAAGTTATCCTTTCGTGGATAGATGGATAGAAAAAAAATTGATTGGGTTCTTAATCCATTTGTGATAACGGAAATGTCTGTATATAAAAGAAATGTGAGTGAAGAGGGAAAAACTAGTTTCGAACTGTAATAATCGAGATTTTTATTTCAAAACATTCAGAAGAATCAATTAATGTACTTAGAGTTAAAATTAGGGGCGATTATCTCACAATAGCTAAAAAAAACTTGCGAAGTATTGTTGCAATTTTAACAATAACAAATAAAGAAATGAAGAAAATGAAGAGTCTTTTTAATGTAGAAGACAAAATGAGAGTGGAACTATCATTTTTACGATCAAATACAAACGAAATTATCAAAAATCACCAAGCTCAGATTTCGCATTAAATGCATTTCTATAATTAATTTGTAATTAAGTATTCAATAAACATATTGTTGTCTTTGTCGTACATATTTTATTTAACACTGAAAATATTATCATATGCTATTTTACGTAGTGTATTCATAGATAAATGAATTCTCTTAAAATTATTTTATTGTTAATGGGCCACTAAATTTTGAAATTGTTAAAAGTGTGCCGAAATAAGAAAAAGGTTGAGAATCATTGCAATACGCAAATGTCCAGATGGCAGAAGAAGAAATGTATTAGAGAACAAAGCATAGTGCGTGAAAAAATTCAATTATAGAAACGATCCGTATGAAATGTTTTCTAACATGATTATAAACACACGGCGTGAATCGACAAAAAACTAACGTGAAATATTTGACGTATAGGTAATTCCATTTCGGAAATTGTTAAGGAATTTAACATTTTTAAATCTTCAGAATCAAAAATATTCTGAAAGATTTCGTACCCGACAACCTACACTTAATTATTGAGATCAGCAATATCTGCTTCGAGTAATCAGAGGTATCCAACAAGTTACACAATATGAAGTATACGAGATCAGACAATGTGAGGTATTCGTGCGACATGCCCCTGATGGCAGTACAGCGAATGTCATCATTGATGAAATATGGCGTCAGAAGACTGAGTTGAGCCACTGGCAAGGTTAGAGTGTGGTACAAATATCACGAGGTCACGGATCCAAGTTGTTTACAAGGCACGGAGCTATCAATTGATTGTTCTATATTGATATAGACCAGGGATTCCTAAACTTTAAATAACCGTGGCTCCTTTTATGTATCAGTGTGACCACGGACTCCAAGATTTTAAACATCCCCCTCTCCGACTTAATATTCTTGACAAGTTCTTGCGAAGTTTTTTCATTGGAGACTTTTTAGTAATCTAATGTAGTATGGCACATCTTTCCAAGAGGCTTGTGGTGGTGTGATATCTATATAACCAGTACCAAACATCACACGATGACGATCGTTTTGGCGTGGTTGATAAAGTACTTGCGTACGGAATGGAAGGTACTCAGATCGAATCTTCCTTCCGTCATTGGTGACCCTGGCCGTGCAAAGGAACCGCACCCTTCATGCGCAACAGTCGTGGTTCCATCTATCCACCGCAAAAGCAACTAAGCAGTCAGAAACAAATGACGCAATTAAGCCATCAGACACAAATGACGCAACTCACAAAGTGACGCAACTGCTCACATGCTCGCCACGAATATGGTATCGTTTATTTCCCTATTCACCGA
Source organism: Trichonephila clavipes (assembly GCA_019973935.1). Lineage (NCBI taxonomy): Eukaryota > Metazoa > Arthropoda > Arachnida > Araneae > Nephilidae > Trichonephila > Trichonephila clavipes. The sequence continues at coordinate 295,825 of BMAU01017213.1, read as the reverse complement.
ATCACTGGCATGGGGGTATGGGACGGTGTGATATCTATATAACCAGTACCAAACATCACGTGATGACGATCGTTTTGGTGGGGTCAATAAAGTACTTGTGTACTTAACGGAAAGTACTCAGATCGAATCTATCTCCTTCAGGCCTATCAAGGTCTGTAAAAGGGAGAAATATGAACGTTACATGAGGGTCTCCGAGGACCCCTTAAGAAGAGCTACGGAAACAGTTTAAGAACCACTGATGTTTAAGTTGCACAGTTTCTAACGAAATGTTGAATGTAACATATTGGTTATGTATTCCTATAGATTTCTACTTATTACTTGTTATGAGCTGGGATCTTTTTACCGAATAGTAGTTAGAATAGGTATAATAGAATAGGTACATGACACCAAAATAGTCATGGTCATGAATTTAAAAATTTGCCAATATAAGTTTGAGTCACCAGTTCGCTTGCTAAATTTATACAGAGACCCATCATTTGCATCAATAAGACAGAAAAATGAAAATTAAATGGAAATATATATATATATATATATATATATATATATATATATATATATATATATATATATATATATATATATATATATATATATAGGCAACAAAAATCAAAATAATCTTATTCTCAAAACTACCATCAATGTGTTGTAGAATTAAATACAGCAAAATCCTATTTAGTTTATCCTCCTCATCCCCTGATAAGAGCTCAAATGTTAAATCTCTAACCAAATACCCATATGCAACTTTCAATTGAAGTTGATTCAAACACAATCAAACATCCTTCGCTTTAACTATCGAAGATTTTATAATTGAAGGTCATTTATTAATTAGAATTTATAGTTTTCCAGATTTCTTCAGTTTTGATTCAAATTATTCCCAATCTCATTAATATATTATAATCAATTTTTACTTCCAATAAGTGTAGGGTTTTTATATGTGATACATTTGAAATCAGAAAATCTGCATTTAATTAATTTAGAAACATGGATTTCATTGCATATGGCTGTTAAGTGTCAAGGTGGATTTGAATGTACCCAAGTGTTGTCTGAATATTTAAATTTTTTAAAGAATTTTTTGAAGCATAAATATGCAATAACGATGTAAGTCCATTGATTAATTAATGAATCAGAAATAAATAATTAAATGTGTTTTTAAAACTGCAGTTTTTGAAAATATTTTATAGTAAAAACTGATTTATCGGGGGTTTTTTTTTACTTAAAGAAATTTTGAGAAATCCACAGACTAAAAATTTATCATTATCCATTTCATCAGTAAAAAAATTCTCGTATATATATATATTCAATATTCGGCAATTTTTCAACAGTCGGGAAATAGTTATATATTTAGTTAATGTAATGCCTTTTTAATCTTTTTTTTTTCTTGAAAAACCATTATGTAATGAATCATTTAACAAAATCATAAATATAAGAAATACAATAATATCACCCGTTTCAAATCAAAAGAAATTTTAAAAAATCTCGAAATATTTTTAAAATCTCTTTGGATATGTGTGAAGATTACAACCGTAACATCGAGATAACAGAATTAATAGTTACTTACGAAAATAATGTTTCAAATATTTTTGTTATGTTCATCAGATAACTTTCTCCTACTGTAATAACGGCAAATATTAATATTAATATTTATTTTGTAATATATGCTTTCAAAGCATCATTTATTAACATTCCATTCATTACTTAACATGTTAATACATTTTCAGTCAAATAATTAATCAGCTAATAGATTCATCTTTCACCACTACTCATATTTCTCATTATTATCGACAAGAGAAGTCATTTTTCATCAGCATTGTTAACTTAATCACATATTCTGGATTCTGTTCAAGGGATTGCATCTTCTGAAAATTTCTATTATTTTCTTAATGCACGGAAAATTTCCTATTTGATATTTCTACAAAAAAAAAAAATAGGAGTAACAAAAATGAAATGAATAAATTTTTACTGACTTTGTTTTTCACTCACAAACTGAAAAATAAATAAACTCAAAGCAGCTATCAGAAATTTACGCACATTAACGTTAGATTGTCCAAGGAAGTCGTTTTGACTGTTTTTTTTTAATTTCAATTAGAGAAACAATTACATATATAATGACACCATTTCCTAGACTTTTTTAGAATACATTTTTTCCCAAGTGAAGTAAATTTTTTTATTGTTAATATTTACTAATAACTTATTATATGACAGTTAATAATATAAAATATTAAAAATTAATTTTAAACAAATTTGCTTACACATTGGTTATTCTTTCACAATCTGTCATTTTGACTGTTTTGGGGCAATATTGGTATATATTAAATTTCAGTCCTTCTAGTGTAAATTTTATATAACTTAACAAACCTCCACTGCAAATTTAGGAAATTATATATGCGCTACCTTATATCAAGACAGTTAAAAATTTCATAAAGTTAGACAGGGCTTATTATTATCATTATAAGGAAAATTTTTATTTGGAGGAACAGTTACCATTAAACAGTTAAAGTCTTTTGGAAAAAAAAGTTCTATTTCTTAAGGTGAAAAAGTTTTAAATGGAAGAAAAGGAAAATCTAATATTTTAAACTAAGTTCTATAAAATAATAAATTAAAAAAAGTACAGAGAATAGCATATTACCGAAAATTTGGAAAATTCTAAATTAGGCTTAAAAGGAAATGAATTCATATTGATACTTTTTTACAAAACTTTTGTTCGCTGCGGGATTTTTATTAAAAAATGCGTTCCATTATTAAATTCAAGAAACATAAATTTCGTTTATACTATAAGTAATGCATATTAATATAAAAATGTAACGGTTTTCAAGTACACAGTTAAAGTTGCAACACCTCTAAAAATATTCCTTGAAATTAGATTCGATAAGTAACAATCAGTAGCGCACACAGGAATTTTTCAAGGGGGGTCCGGGGTCGAAAGTTCACCATTCTTGTATCGTGCTCCTTTTGATTTTGTCGATTTTCGGGAACAAAACACATTAAAATACTAATTATTGAATAAATAATTAGCATTAATTAATAAAATTAATCATTAATAACAAATACTTAATTAAATTTTACGTTCTATATACTTAAAATTATAATCAATCGGGAAAAAAATCAAGGGCTTTGGGGGGTCCGGACCCCCAGGACCCCCTTGTGTGCGCCACTGGTCACAATAAGGGTCACCTAAACTTCAGTATTAATAATTAAATATCTGGCTTAAAATAAAAGCTATTCGAATGTTTTGGCAATAACATATCCTCAGTAAATCAATTATGAAATAGAGCAAAAGACATGCGAAGTTAACCTGGAGCCATCCAATCGAAATTATTTAACAGGACATCACTCTAAGTAATATTATAGCTTCCGAAACATTCTCCTACGTGAGTTAATTATTCTGGAATATTCTCCAATGAATTGATGAGACGAGAACTTTTATCGGTCTTTAATTATATAATTAGATACTATTGGACGCAATTTAAGGCATCCCCTTAGTCCCTCGAGTTTTCAATTTCGAATGTGCTGACAACAAACCTAATTGGATGATTCGTCTTGCTCCCATAAGTTCAACAATGCTTCTAATCCAGAAAAGCGTTGCAAGAATTCCTAAGGGTGCTTGCCTCTTTTGAGTGTCACTGAACTTATAATTGTATAACTATGTTGCTAATTATAATTATACTTGGCTTATCAGTAGGTTCTGTGTGTAAATCTTGCAAGAGCGAGAAGATGAAATCTATCAAATTCAATTTTAATATTCGCATTGACACACATTAGATACGGAAGTGTATTCATTGAACTATTCGATACGATTTTCTATAAAATATGAGTCTGTGAGTCAAAATTTACTTACACGTTTCGTTCTACAACTTTATTAATCACGAAAGCGTCAGTTGTCGTCTAGCTACAGCAGCAGAAGCATGTCCGCTCATTCATCAGATCGCAACAAAGAGGATCAACGAAGAGTGGTCAGATTTTTATAATCAGTAGGTTTGATAGGTGTTGAAATTCACCGGAAACTTTTGTCACACTACGGAAAAACATTTTTTTAATCGAAATGCTTTAAAGTGTCCGAACGAGAATAACAAACAAAAAAAAGAGAGCTGGCGGACTGCCAACCTCGACCAATGACGACAACATTTAGGAAGCTCAAGAGATGGTTACAGCAGATAGGCGAGTTAACATAGGTAAGGTTGCATTTTCTCTTAACAACAGTCATGGTTCTGCCTATCAAATTATTATCCTTTCTGCCCTCAAAATCTACGAAGTGTGTCTACGACGAGAAACCACGATGAGATGTTTACAGCAGTGCTTCTGAAACTTTCTATATTTGCGTCCTTATTTTCAATAATTTTCATAGTTTTTATCATCCTCCCCTCTATATAATAAAAATGTATTGAATTCAATGATAATGTGCTTTGACGCTAAATCTACAATACGACTTTATTTATAAACTGTACAAATTATCAAGATAACTATTAAATTCTGAAAAGCCCGTGGTTTCACTGGTAATTATTAAACTCTCTCTCTTGTTCTTAGTATTGTTTCATCAATTATTAAAGACATTGTGCAATCACATACATTTCATCGCCCCCCGCTCTATACAATAACAATGTATTGAATCCAATGATACTATACTTTGACGCTAAACCTGCAATACGACTTTAACCTTTTAAGTGCTACCGGCGTATATAAACGTCTCATTTAGTTATTGAATTAATTAGCATGGACGTACATATACGTCTTTCCGAAATACGATCATTTGCGAAGAATTTACTTATTTCAGAGGATTTGCTTATTTATTCCTATTCTACCCCCCCCAATACATCACATATGTTCGCCTACTTGTTAAACGGTGGCATTGAGAAGCGAATCACCTAATTTTTAATCAGCATTTAAAGGATTAATTTTAAACTGTACAAAGGATCAAGATAAGTATTATTTTTTACATAAAATTTTATATAGCGCAAGCCATGGGGACACTGATAATTATTAAACATGTTCTTAGTATTGTTAAACTAATTACAAAATACATTGCGTATATAGTTTTGATATATTTATAAGGATAAATGTGTATTTTATTTTTTATTACATCAGAATATATTTTGTTCACTAAATTAACAAATTTTAAAATAATCTTTTTTTTAACTTTTAAATATATATATATAAGTCTGGGAAGATCTTACAATCTCTTCTTCAAAATCTAATTGATAATTTACAAAACACGGCAATAATTAAAAATAGCTTAGATATTGTTAGAGTTACTAAGGATATGTTAATTTTTTCCATGCATGGTTTTGACTTCGAGGACCTTTTTAATTCTATAGATATTGACGATATGATTAAGGTTCTACAGTTAATTTATGATAAATATGAATTATATACTTCAATGAAAAAAGAAAAATTTGATATTCTTGTTAACCTTGTATTAAAAGAAAATTTCATTGCATTTGATCAGAATCTTTATAAACAGATCAAAGGATTACCTCAGGGTGGTCCAGCTAGTAATTGTTTAGCGAACCTATATTTACATTTTTTTGAAATAGATCATGTTGTAAATGATTCTTACCTAATTTATAGCTATATATAGATGATATAATAATTTTTGGTAAAAATAGTGAATACAAACCAAATATTACGTTCTACCCTGATTATCTCAAGCTCCTTAAAACTAACTTAAACTCTAATATGGTGGAATTCTTGGATTTAGACTTGCATCTTATTAAAAATAATGTAGTCAGCAACATTTTTGACAAAAGAGATTCGTTTAAGTTCCATATAATTAAAATTCCCGTATGGAATAGTAACTTGCATATATCTATTTACAGAAATATCATTTTGAATTTTTTATTTAGAAATGATAACTTAACTACCCACAAAATAGATAAATACAATAATATAAAAAAAATTTCAATGTTGTTTAGATCATGAATACCCTTTTAATTTCTTAAGAACTTATATTCATCACAAATACATTAACCGTCTTGCTACTTCGAATTCCAAAACCACCACACAACAATAGGATTTCAAAGTCAGCATGTTAGTGGTCTTGCTGTGAAGATTATATCATAACACTCATATCACAGTTTACATTTTTTCCACACACATCTTGAACATCTTACACATTGTTGACAACCAACCAAATTAGAGCCTAGCAAATTTACATTTTTGACAATCAACCAATTCAAATTCTACCGGATTTGATTGTCGTCTTTTTTTTATACCTGTCTTTGCTGGCTGGTTTAAAAGTCAGCTCAAAAGATGTGTTTATATATTTTCGAATTTTTTAACTTGGTGAATAATTGATTTTCATTAATGTCAAGACGCTTGATTCTCCTCGTAGAAGCTCTGTGAGTAAGTAAATTTTGTTAAATTATTTTTTGAAAGATACTTTTCTTATGTAATTGTTTTAGCATTTCTCTACTTTTCTTACATAATTATTTTGTGATTTTTCTGCATTAAGAGTTTAGGAGAGTTTGTTACATAATAGTAATGAGTGGTTTTATCATACTCTCTGAGTTATCCAAACTCTGAAGTTTTGTTTATTTTATTTTATTTGGTTTTCCTAACGAGTTGCAAAGGGGGAAGGTTGGCGCCTTCAAACTAGTTTAACCCCACTTATTCGGTCCTAAGTCCGAAATTGCTTTCTGACTCGCTAGGTTCTTCTTTTTTGTAGTTTCTTTTTTTATTTCTCTATAATTTTGTTCTTCTTGTTCAGGTTTTATATTTTTATTATGCTATTTCTTGTTATGTTCTTTATCTATTATTTCTTATTTTTGATATATAATACATATTTCTTTTATATATATATATATGCTCGTGCTCCCTCCCAGGGTTATCACGCCCCCTACGAGGCACGCCCCACCGTTTGAGAAATACTGCAGTAAAGTAATAATTTTTTTAAATTATTTCATTGTTGACTTTTCGATATGCTCTCACCCTCCACGTAGGTTTATCACGTTCCCCTAGGGCCCCATAAATTGAGAAACGCTGGCTTACAACGAAAATCAGTAGATTGGGCTTTGAGAATTAAATATTTTGGTCTATAGGAACTCGTCTCTACATCCCAGATCTCTCCCACTCAGATTTTTATCTCATTGGAACGTTTAACGAAGCTTTGAGAGGGCAACGGTTTGCCTCAGGCATGCGCCGTTCGAGTTGCTGTGCAAGAGTCGCTGCTTAACCGACTAAAAGCCTTCCACCAGGAAGATATACGAAAGATAGTGATTTGCCGTAACAAATGCATTACTGAAAAAGGAGACTAAATAGAAAAAAAATATATTTTTTGTAAATAGTGTACTTTAGTTTATTAAATTTTGACACTTTCGTATTTAAGCAATTTAAATGTTTTATGGCTCCCAATAAGGCTGGCTATTTTTAATTCATAAACATAATGTCAGGTCTTTTGAAATTCGCGACTTTCCTTCTGAGAAATACATGATTGCATTGATTTGAGCGTGATATAGTGCATTCAAAACAGCAAAAAGATAACAAAGGGTTTCATGGAATTTTTTCGCCGATTTTTCAAAATATCACGAAATATAGGGTGTTTTTTTAGAGGTATAGAACTTTAAATTGCAATAAGACAACGATGTATTATTCGATTGACATGAATTTTTTTTATTCGAACGATAATCTTGTGACATTACGTTTTAAATATGATCAAGCAAGGCGTAGATTCGTCGAATGGGCCCAAAACGAGATTGCCGTTGTTCCCGATTTTCATAAGCGAATTTTGTTTAGCGATGAAGCGCACTCCTGGTTGAATGGCTACGTCAACAAACAAAACTGCCGCATTTGGAGTGAAGCTAATCCACAAGTGTATGTCGAAACACCGTTACATCCAGAAAAAGTGACTGTTTGGTGCGCTTTATGGGCTGGTGGAATCCTTCAAAAACGATGAAGGCCACAACGTTACATTCAATGGTAGTCGGTATAGAGCCATGATTACTAACTTTTTCATTCCTGAATTGAACAATGATGATGTCCAGGAGCTGTGGTTCCAACAACACGGCGCAACATGTCACACAGCTCGTGCCACAATCGATTTATTGAAAGACACGTTTGGTGACCGCCTAATTTCACGTTTTGGACCTGTGAATTCGCCTCCAAGATCTTGTGATTTAACACCGCTAGACTATTTTCTGTGGGGCTATGCAAAGTCCTTGGTCTATGCGGATAAGCCACAAACGCTTGACCATTTGGAAGACAACATTTGTCGTGTTATTGCCGATATACGGCCACAAATGTTGGAAAAAGTCATCGAAAATTGGACGTCCAGATTGGACTACATCCGAGCCAGCCGTGGCAGTCCTATGCCAGAAATCATATTTAAAATGTAATGCCACAAGATTATCTTTCGAATAAAAAAAATTCATGTCAATCGAATATTACATCGTTGTTTTATTGCAATTTAAAGTTCTATACCTCTAAAAAAACACCCTATATTTCTTAAACGTCTCTGTACTTTCCCCTCCCCAACTGACTTAGAAATATAGACATAAATCTATTTTAACAAGTTAAAGGAAAAGTATTACACTTCGTTATAATCAAATCAATTGACTATTTCACTATTCTAAAATAACCTTTCACTTCAGTAAGAACCTTTTGTCTTGCTCTAGGGCACTACAAGAAGTATAGCATCATCATCAATTGATATCTTTGTAAAATGGCTATGTATTCCGATGAATAAAGGATTTTGTACCTTCTTTTCTCTCGGTCCATGTAAATATTTAAACAATATGTTGAGTTAAGGTTGAGTGAATAAAGAGAGATTCCATGTAGTAGGTTTAGAAGAAAAATAGTCGTATACATTTCCTACCATTCAGTTCCGTCCGTTGAGTTCCCTTTGAGAATTCTAACGAGCGCTATTTGTATATCTAATCAGTATATTCTCTTTTCACGTATAGGGTATTATATTGTAAGGTTAAAAATTTTTGTGAAAATATTTACACATTGAGAAAACTAAAATATGGTGGGTAACATGTTATTCAAACATGGCATTGAATAGAAGATTTGTTTATTTATAGTTCGGTACATGCACTTATTATTCAAATTTAATTCACCAAATTATCAAAACCCTGCTTCAAATTAGTCTACTGTCTTACGACATAAATTGAAATCTGAGCACAATCAAAGAGAAAAATGTTCCAGCATTTATATTCATTTTTTGATTTCAACGCCATATAATGAAGGATACATTATTTTATATAAATTGTAATTTAATTTATTACATTTCTACTAGCATAAAATGTACACTCCCTGTTTTGTCTATGCACGGTGCCTCGTAAAGTTTCCAGAAATTATTTTTAAAAGATAATTTTCAATCCAAACTTTCCTTTTGTCTTACTGTTCAGACCCATCATAGTAATAGTGCGAGCATTTCTACCATAAAGGGAAGTATTCGTATAAATATTAGCTAATGAACGTACTGAAAACCTTCTGATTGATCCTTTGAATTTACTCTTTTCTATCTCTTCAACTTTTTAATTTTTTTAAGCAAATTTTTACCAATGGAAAATTGAAATAATCTCTCGGTGCTTGATCTGGAGAATGCAATGCATGGAAAATAAATATCATCTGGTTAAATGCCACGAACTACTTTATTAAATTCGCATTATGGATAGGTGCGCTTTCACGGTGCATGAACCATTTTTTGTTTTGTTTTTTGTACGATATTCATAGAGATTTAGCCATGATGTGGGTAGTTTTTCTGCCCCTGCGGATGATTTGTAGAACCAGGATAATATTTTCTGAAATCGAGCCAGATGATTGCCTATTGAAATGTTCATCGTCGTCAGCAAAGTCATGGACCTATTTAAAACGTTTAAATCACTCAAAATTAAACCATTTCTTAAGCGCTTTTCCACCAAACACTTCAATCAACAGTTGATTGATTTTAGCCGCTGTTATGTTTAGTTAATACAAAAAAAGAATGTAGACATATTAGGAATTATACCTATAAATGTTCAATCCTTCAACGTTTCACTGGCAAAAGCCTTTCTTTACTTCTACATTCAACATTAAAGGTTTTCCTATTCTAAATAATTTTTTTATTTCATTTTGCAATCACTAATTAAATTTCCTTCGAATTCTGAATGCGCGTTTAAGAAACTGATATTTCGAAAATGCAATACTTGTAAAGTAAATACAAGTGATTTCGCGCGTCTTTAAATGACATTAATTCAAACAATAACAAAAACATTCATGCCCAAATACGCGAATCTCAGTTGCTACGCTAACGTTACGCATTGCTCAAATCTATAATTTTAATTTTGAAAAAAATATTCTTAAAAAATAAACTGATGGAAATTATTTCGATGACATCCATGCGTATTTAATGAAAAAATTTTCAGCCATTAATTATGTAATTGTATGGAGTATTTGTATATTTCTAAATATTTTCTCGAATGAAAATATTTGCTCCATTAAAAAAAACAAAAAAAATTATGTAAAGTAAAAATATAGAATGTGAATCTGATCGCGGTTTTAAAAAGAAAAAAAATCATCCTATCACACGTTCTTAAATATCCTGAAATATTATTTGAAAACATAAATTGGTCTCATTTCATTTCAATTGATGCAACAGCTTTCAAGAGTTCATAATTTCCGGTACGGGTCATACTTCTGAGAAATGCATCAATTAGAAAAATTCAGATAATACATAGAAATGGTGTAATTAAAAGCATAGAAAATCGAAAACTGATAAGTCATTTCAAAATTTAAAAAAATTTATTTCATTTCATTTTATTACAGTCACATTTTCAAATCTTCATGTGACCACGGTAGCCTAGTGATCAAGGTATCGGAATGTGGCTGCTGCGTCATTAGTTCGAGTCCAGTACCACTAAAAGCTGCTGTGTAGGAGGCCGATGCTCGTTAAATCTGCCAAGAGCTTAAACATCCTCCCGTTGATGTTGTGTCGTAGTTAGGAGAGGGGATGCCAGCTCAGGTGCCATTCTCGTCACTTGACCATGGTTCAAATTAACGAGGTCCGTCGCCAAAAGCTCTCGTGTAGCTGAACAGTGCGACGCTAATATTCATTCACTCACTTACTCAAATTTTCGTTCTACAGTTACTTCGTTCATAAATAATCGAGATTCCTTGATACACATTTTTTTTAAATTTTCACCCGCTAATAAACTAGATACAGAACTTTTCGTGCCATTTATGCTAAAATATATCTAAATTTAAAAATATTCTTAAAATGCAATAAAAACATCCACAGTATTTTTTGGAAGTTTTATTAAATTATTATTTCTTAGGGTGGTTGAAATGTTAGTTAATTTGCATTATTTTACTCAGACCATTACTTACAACTTCATCCCACTAAATATTTTTCCTCCTCCATCATTCAATTTATTTCGATCACATTTCTTCCCACCTATGACGCAAATACGACAATCGTGTGTCACTTTAAGTACGACATTAATACAGTTCATACCCAATATCAATCTAAAGCCCAAGTTTTCATTAAAGGAATTTCCTTAAATATTCCATGGTCACTCCCTTTCTCTTTATAGCTCTCAGGTCTTTACCATGTAGTTGATTTATAGTCATATATCAAACATCATGAAAATTACTCTTATTAAGTGTTTTATATATACAGTATTCTCATCTCCTCACTATTGTATAAGAAGAATTGTTAAGTCATTAATAATACGCGCGAACAAAATCTTCTAAAATTATCCACATTTTTGGAAGCAGTATATTTTATTTTCATCTATGTATATATATATATATATATATATATGTGTGTGTGTGTGTGTGTGTGTGTGTGTGTGTGTGTGTGTGTGTGTGTGTGTGTATACTACAACTGTCACGGAGTTCGAAAGAAGTACACAGTTCAATTAAACAAACAATTAGATTTATTCTAACGCTTGGAGCTCGATACAACACTGGACTGAGAACATGCCCAACTGGCGATGAACTCTGCTTTTATACACTTCGGAATATTCGAGAAATAACCAGTATGCACTCTAAAGAATGATCTGGATTCATCTAGAACCTAGAGAAACAATACATTAAAAACGGAAACAAAATTCCAGTCTTTGGATAAATCTGCCGGGGCCGGGATTCGAACCCGAGACCTGAGGAAGTTCAGTCCAACGCTCTGCCAACTCGGCTATCGGGACTTGTAGCAAATTATGCGTGTGACATTGCTCCCCTCGAAAAAGAAGACAGCGCCCCGCTGTCATTTTGTTCAAGGGTCTTTATTCTGGAACGAGTGATGGGTCCTTTGTATGATTCTTTGGGAGGAATATCCTCGGTTTCGATTTGCTCGGCGGGATCATGGTACGGTTTCATACGCAGTACATGGACAACTTCTCTTAGTTTTCTTTTTCGTGAAGCAGGATCAAAATCTTGTACTTCGTAAGTCACGGCTGATAAACGGCGTAGCACCTGATACGGTCCGAAATACCTTCTTAAGAGTTTTTCGGAGAGACCGACTTTTCTCACTGGAGTATAAACCCATACGAGATCTCCGGGAGCGTAGGATACCATTTGGTGTTTGGAATCGTAACGTCGACGATCTTTGTCTTGAGCTCTCAGAGTGTGCACTCGGGCTAGCTGTCGTGATTCTTCGGCTCTGGCTGCTATCTTGGTGATGTTATTGTCATCAAAATCGTTAGGACAGAATGGTAGCATTGTATCTAGTGTCGTTTCCGCTTCACGACCATGAAGTAAATAGAACGGCGTAAAACCTGTGGTCTCTTGTTTAGCGGTATTATAAGCGAAGGTTACAAATGGTAGAATTTCATCCCAATTTTTCTGCTCTACATCCACATACATTGACAACATGTCGGACAAGGTCTTATTGAAGCGCTCCGTCAGTCCATTTGTTTGGGGATGATACGCCGTTGTGAAACGATGATCAATGTTACACAAGTCGACGAGAGAGGAAACAAGTCTGGATCGAAAGACGGCTCCACGATCTGTGATAATTACTCGAGGAGCTCCATGCCTGAGGACAATTTCTTCAAGTAAGAACTTCGCTATTTCGTCGACTTCGGCTGTCGGCAAGGCTTTTGTTATTGCATATCGTGTTGAGTAATCCGTGCAGACTATTATCCATTTGTTTCCATGAGCAGACTTTGGAAATCTCCCAAGGAGATCAATTCCAATGCGATGGAAAGGAGCTATAGCTGGAGGGATGGGAACTAAACGTCCAGGTGGTCGTTGAGGAACGGACTTTCTCCTTTGGCACTCCCGACAATGCATGACATACCGAACGACATTTCGGTACATTCCCGGCCAGTAAAATCTCTTGCGTATCCTGTCATAAGTTTTCGCGAAACCAAGGTGTCCTGCGGTGGGGGCGTCATGAAAGTGCCTTAGTATGTCTGCTCGTAGATGTTTAGGAATGACTGGTAACCACAACTTTTCATCTGGATCAAAATTCTTCCTGCAAAGGATACCGTCGATAAATCTGAATTCTTCGTTTTTGGATGAGTTGCTCAAAAGTTTTAATTTCGCAAGGTCTTGATCCTTTTTCTGTTCCATCGCAAGGTTCATACTCGTCGTGACTGCTAAAAATTTGTCTGATGTTTCCGTTTCCTCTTCCACTGGATTTCTCGAAAGAGCGTCGGCGTCACTATGCTTCTTACCGGTTTTATATTTTACGTCAAAATCATGCTCTTGAAGTCGGAGGGCCCATCTGGCAAGCCTTCCTGAAGGATCCTTTAAATTCATGAGCCAGCACAAGGAATGATGGTCAGTTACAACAGTAAAGTGTTTTCCGAATATGTACGGCCGAAATTTGTTGGTAGCCCATACGATGGCAAGACATTCCCTTTCTGTGGTGGAATAATTCTTTTCGGCTTTTGTCAGAGTTCTAGAAGCGTATGCTATAACTTTCTCGACATTATTCTGAATTTGTACTAGGACAGCTCCGATACCGTACCCGCTTGCATCAGTATGGATTTCTGTAGAAGCTCTTTCGTCGTACATCCCCAATACTGGATCCGAAGTAAAGTGCTTTCTTAAGACTGTTAAATGCTTCCACCTCTTCAGGACCCCAATGAAACTCCCACGCCACTTTTCAGCAACGACTGCAAAGGTTCGGCGAGATAACAGAAACCTTTAATAAATCTTCTAAAGTATGAACAAAGGCCAAGAAAACTTCGTATGTCATGTATATTCTTTGGAGTGGGAAAATTTCTTACGGCTTTTATTTTGTCGGGATCGGGACGAACGCCATTACTAGATACAAGATGGCCCAGAATCTTTACTTCTTGGGCAGCAAAAAGACACTTCTTTGAATTTAATTTAAGACCAGCTTCCTGAAGACATTTTAGAACAAGTCTTAATCGTATAAGATGGTCTTCAAAAGTTTCTGAGAACACTATTATGTCATCTAGGTAACAAAGACACATAGTCCATTTAAAATGGCGTAGCAAATTGTCCATCATTCTCTCGAAGGTCGCAGGTGCATTACAGAGACCAAACGGCATGACTTTAAACTCGTATAAGCCTTCGGGGGTAATAAATGCCGTCTTTTCACGATCCGCTTCGTCTATTTCTATTTGCCAATAACCAGATCGGAGATCCATGGAAGAAAAGAACATGGCACCTTTCAGACAGTCGAGCGTATCGTCAATACGAGGCAGAGGATAAACGTCTTTTTTCGTGACGCTATTCAGCTTGCGATAATCGACGCAAAAACGCCAACTACCGTCTTTTTCTTACGAGCACAATGGGTGATGACCAAGGACTTTCAGAGGGTTGGACGATACCTTCATCAAGCATTTTCTGAACCTCTTCATGAATGATGCGTCTTTCAGTCGGCGAGACTCTGTAGGCTCGTTGGTTGATTGGAGCATGATCACCAGTAAAAATCCTGTGTTTCACATTCGTCTTCGCGGCTGTCGACTTGTCGGTCATCGTGAAAAGCCCAGAAAATTTCCGGAGTAGTTCGGATAGCTTGTTTCTCTGTTCGTCACTTAACTCGGGTGACATCATTAACGAACAATTCATCTGTGACTCCGAAGTTTCTTGCTGGTCATCCAAGCAACCCGATGTGTCGGAAATAACACATAGATGCCCTTCATTTAGTGGTTCAGCTTGGCCTATGCACATTCCTCTAGGGATGATTTGGTTTCGGAACTGCAGGTTGGTAACCCAGACATCACTTTTTCCGTTACGATATGTGGATACCATGGACGGTGTAGCAATATTTTTCTCGAAGAGCAAATGTTTGCTGCCGTCTAGAACTACATTTATGTCTCCTCGGGTTTGATATCCTGATACTGTTATTCTAGTTAAAGAATGCGGCTTAAGTGTATAGTCCCTGGTGGCATACAAATTCCAGGCGTCAGGCGCTGTGGAGTCTCGACAGATGTCTTCTAGAACAAGTTCATTTTGTCCACAGTCTATAACGGCTTGAGACGCCTCTAAAAGTCCCATCCTAGGATGACGTCATGGCTACAATGTGATAAAACAATAAATTCAAAAGGCAGTTCTCGATTGTTTATACGGACACGTAAAACACATTTCCCTATCGGCCGAACAAAATTTCCATTCGCAACTTTCAGCATAACGCTCTTGGCATCAGCAAACAGAACTTTCTTTAAAAATCTTCGATACTTATCGGATATGACAGAAAACGATGCCCCAGAATCTACTAGAGCACGTATCGGCTTTTTATCTATTATTACGTCTAGTTGGTTACCAGTCATCTTGGCGGTCGACGGAGGATTTCCAGTACACGCGGCCTCACCTCCTTGGAAGGTCGCTCTCTTTAGTTTTTCCTCGCTCCTACGGCCTGGCGACTGACTGGATCGGCGATATGGCGACGGGGATCTGTAACGACGTATTGGGGATCGGCCTCTCGTGGGACTTGGCGTAAAACGGCGAGAAGAGTTTGGTCGGCGTATTTCTTCTTCAGTGCCAACGTCGTCGAAGTTCCGTCGGCGGTTTCGAGAGTTGTCAAAGACAGCCTTTCTCTCTCGGCAGTAGCGCATTACATGTCCAGGACGTCCGCAGTGGAAACAAACAGGTCTGTTGTCAGCCGTTCTCCACACATCTGTTTTTCTTGGTTCAGGTGGGAATTTCTGAACAGGAGCTCTGTATTTCCTGGTTACAGCGGCGTATGTTGGTCGTGGTCTAGTTTCTGTAGGTTTTGTTGACACTGGGGCCAAAACCCTTTCAACTTCGTCTTGAACGATCTCTTCTAAGGATTGGGGATCGGAGTCCAAAGATTCTTGCGTCTGGTTAGCTAGTCGATGGACTTCTTCTCGTACGATTGTGCGAATAAGAGAGACCAAATCAGTCTCATCCGTCAGGGATGCAACCGGTACGACGTTTGGAAGCCTTTCAAATCTCGGTCGACCAACTCTCTTCTGCTTCATATCTTCGATATAGTTGCACCATTTGATAAAACTTGCTGTGTCGTTGATTTCTCTCGTCAACAGGGCCTGATAAATATCCTCAGCAACACCTTTCATTAGGTGTGACACTTTTTCGTCTTCTTTCATCAGAGGATTTACCTCTTGGCAAAGTCCTAATACACTTTGTATGTAGGACTGTGTACTCTCGCCTGAACGCTGGGCTCGGCATTTTAGTTGTTCTTCTGCCCTTCTGGTATATTTTTGACGGTCACCGAAAAGTCCACTTAGTCCATTTTTAAACGCTTCCCAGGAATCTAAGGCGTCTTCGTTGTTGACATACCACTGTCTCGCAGTTCCGTCAAGAAAGAAATAAACGTTAGCCAGGCACATCATGTCATCCCACTTGTTAAAGTTGGCTACTCGATCGTACTCTTTAAGCCATTTGAGAGGGTCTTCCCCAGGCGCTCCTCGGAAGGTCGATGGGCTCCTCCATTGCTGTAACGAAGGTGTTACTACAGCGGGCTTGGCTTCTTGCTCGGTCGGCATTTTTGTCCTCTTCCTACTATTTTCTTTTAACAGTCCGAATTCGGGGGATAATCCTCTTAACCGGAGGCTCCTGCGAAGGTTGTCACTATTATCCACGTTTGACGTAATTGTACCCCGCGCTTCCACCAAACTTGTCACGGAGTTCGAAAGAAGTACACAGTTCAATTAAACAAACAATTAGATTTATTCTAACGCTTGGAGCTCGATACAACACTGGACTGAGAACATGCCCAACTGGCGATGAACTCTGCTTTTATACACTTCGGAATATTCGAGAAATAACCAGTATGCACTCTAAAGAATGATCTGGATTCATCTAGAACCTAGAGAAACAATACATTAAAAACGGAAACAAAATTCCAGTCTTTGGATAAATCTGCCGGGGCCGGGATTCGAACCCGAGACCTGAGGAAGTTCAGTCCAACGCTCTGCCAACTCGGCTATCGGGACTTGTAGCAAATTATGCGTGTGACACAACTATTAACTATTATATTACAGCTATTAACTACTAACTATTTTTTCCTTGTGTGTGTGTGTGTCTGTGTAATATTTACTTTAAATTCTAATCTATCATATTTTGCTCTAAATCATAAATACGAATAACCTATTTCGAAACACATCTCATATTTCGTTTAGCAATAAAAGATTAAAGCCTCTATTTTGATTTTGACAGACTTCTTCGGGAGTCCTCATTAAAAGAATTAGACCTTGAATCTTTGACAGATTTAATGGTGATTACCAGTAGAAGACCAAATTGATTACACGTGGCCTACTTAGCGTTGAAACTATTCCTGTAAAATACTTAATGTAATTTCTATAAATAGTTTTTATTTCCCTTCTCTTGAACACATAATTATATTTTTATATTACATTTTTCCGTGTTTTTTTCTTTGTGTTTTTTTTTAAATCTAGAAAAATGTGAATAAATCTTCCTCTTGTATTTTGGCACTTGAGCGAATAGCACTTTTGAACTCTAAATTTCTTGACGTTAAAAGTTAATAAACGATGATGTGATAAATATCAAAAACCTTATTTTTACTGCCACGACTACAATTCAAATACCGTCTCATTTTATTTTATTATATATATGTATATATATATATATATATATATATATATATATATATATATATATATATATATATACTCATCAGCGTATAAGAAACAGAATACTTAAATATATTCCTTATATCATTTTGTATGAATCTATTTCTCCTGTATACAATTACATTTCGTATTTCATCTACTGTATTTTAATGTCAGTATTGCATTAAAAAAAGTTATTAGTTACAATTTTATTTTCTCCTCTAAAAACAAATATAATAAGCCTTTTTTAAAAAAATTTAATTGCGTTTCAAACGATGCACAATAATATAATATATATATCTTTGTATTAAAATTTCCTCAATTTTCTATCTGAAACGAGTTCCGTGTTTAATTCCTGCTGTTGAACGAAAAACAACAATTAAATGAATTAATCGATTAGCAGTTCTAAATTTTAAATAGATACTTCCACAATTAATGCTTACTTTCTTGGATATTTTTTTCTTTTGTTGGATAATTCAGTTAATTCATTTTAAATCACGTTCAGTAGACAGAAAGCGCTATAGGATTTCTCGTAGCATCATCCTAAAATTAATTGAATTGTACTCAATAAGCGCCATAATTGATCCAAATCCATTTTCACATCCTCTTTAAAATAATACACTCTAATTGTTTTCTAACGATAGCTAATTATTTTAAATACATTTCAATGGTATTGTCAATATCTAATTGAAAGGCTCTAAGAGAAATAAAAACATTTGAATTGCGTTCTCAGCCATGCATTAAGTGAAGTTCAAAGAATTGGAGTGCTTATTCAATTAATGTTTTTGAATGTAAGTATAGTAGAAAATTATTGAAGAAATTGTACATATACGAGAGAAAAGTGCCCACACTCATAGTATATGTCATTGGAAGGTTTCAATTTTTGTATAGGCAATGTGAAAGGGTGATAAGTAATTCATTTTAAAAGCAATTAATTATTTAATATAATATTCTTGCTTTAATTTTGCTACGAAAAAGACACGCAAATATTTCCTTTTAAAAATGTCGTCAAGATTTAAAACTGTGTTCATTTTTTATGAAACTGTAATTTTAGTGGTTAAGTACATAAAATATTGTTTGCATATACCGTTTTCAAACATTAATTCAGTTAAAAATGTTAGGTGATCAGAGAAAAAAGTGTAAATGAGATTAGAGAACTCATAATTTTATTTTTAGAGAAAAAAGCAAATTAATAAGAAAATATTATATCACTTTACTTGATATACACTGCTGACGTTTAAAAAGGTTGCATCATGACATTGTAACCAACCAGCTGGGGTTTTTAGTGTTATGGGGTTCGAGCAAAGATCATCTATAGCACTTTTAAGCAATTTTATTTATCTCTTTTGCTTAAATAACGAGCACAACTAAGGGTAGGAAATGCACTTAATAAATAACCGTAAAAGCAACCACATAGGCTTTAGGGTACTAACCTTTTATTTAAATTTACTTAGTTTACTGTTCTAGCACTCTTGACTCCTACGCTTCAATTCTCTGTAAATATTTTGCTTAATTATTCGACCTCCGGTCGTAAGTATTGTTCGCAACTTAATCACTTTTAATCGTTTACTATCAACTACAGACCATAATCCATCGACATTCCTCGCGCACACAAATGTCAACGCTTAAATACGAGGGCAATTTAGAAAGTAACCTCCGAATTGCTTCCGTAACTGTAAAAAACAAACCAAGACAGAGAAGAAAAAAATTTATTTACATATCAAAGGTACAACTCTCCTCTATTTTTCAACATATTCTCCCCCATTATGCAAGCACATGTTGTATAGTTTTACCAATTCCTTCTGTATAAAAAATAGACGCCTACGATTTAAACCAATGTGTCGCAGCGTTTTCAAGACACAGCGTGTTCCCGTGACTGTCTCATACAAAGCTGTGGTTTGTATGAGATGTTCGGAAAGTGTTCTGAAATTTAGGAAATAGTGAAATTACAGAGCAAACGAATTTTTCATCGATTTATCTTTGATGAGATCAGCACCCACTCCGTTATTCCTCATGGAAGTTAATTTTCCCGTCCTTGAAAAAGCGTATCCGTTGACGCACTGCACCTTCACTCATAATGTTTGGCACACAATTCACAATAGATATCCACAGCTTACAGTATTTTGGACCAAACAAATCTTATCATTCCTCGCATTTCACGAGATTTTCTGTGGCGGCACTCATTTTGTCTCCTTATAACTTGCAAACGCTTAGTCCTACGACACTCTCACTCACCGACTGGAAGCTTACTGAGTCAGAGATTGCTCGTGCACTCGATTGAGGGCGCACCGAACCGTACTTCCAGCGCCATGTCCAAACGGAAGTTAGTTTCCGAATTGTCCTCGTATAAAAACTCACTTAACTAACTCCCATCCTCTTCTTCGAGGAACGTTTTCAACAGAATTTGCAATTAAAAAGAATAATTTTACCCAAGACGATTAGGGAAAGATTAGCATATAGACCCGTTACAAGATATGCTGAGAAAGATGCCATCTAAAAGGACGAGATGATGCTACTCCTATATGCTAAGTCGTCAATCAAAATTCATTAAATAGGAGCCTGTTTTTGCTGCAGTGTTAAATGAAGCCGCATTGGCAGTTCATGATGTAACAGACAACGTGATTCTGCCGGTGCTGTCACGTGTCATTAAGTCCCTAACTCAGAATGAGTGATGTGACTGTATCATCCTGCAAGGCCACTGGAACAGCATATCTATGCTCTTGGGAATTAAGGGTTGAAGGTGTTTATAGATCATGCACGGCGTTTTGTATTATTCTCTCATACCGATGAGTTTCACATTTGTATAGCAATCAGGGAATCATGACTGATGTGAGCTAAATCACCCGGAATAATAAACCGCAACATCAATAAGACATGATCCTGCCGTTATCAAATCACGACACCTACTAGTAGGAGCTACTCCATTTTTAATGCGAGACATGGTATCTAACGTAAATAGCCAACATCAAAACCCGACTCCTGAAAGAGAAATCCATACTTCGCTTTTATACAAATTGCACATGGCGCTCATCTTTCTCACGCTGTTCATAGGAACTGAATTGTCAATAATTTCCATATACCAGTGTATTGTATCTATCATGCAAAAATATCATTTGTTGAGAGACGCCTTGATGATGAATCACTTATAATGATATACAGGGAGGTTCCTTAACAGACTGACAAACTTGCATGGTGTGCAGGGGGTACAGAAACGATTAGGAATCACATGGAATGCAGGGGTGCAAATACAGTAATTGCGACCTATGGTACAAAAAAGCAGAAAAAATGAACATAAACTACAATACTTTAATGGAACAGAAAATATTCTATTGAAAGTTTGTAATACAGAAGGCATTATAAATTACGACCGGAAGTCGTCTGTCAGGCCTGACAGCGGTACTTAGTTTGGTGTACGAGACACGAGTTCCTTCAGTTGAAGACATTATCATTTGAATATCTGTAGCTTTAATGACATGCCAGGAATCTTCCAGAATGTAAAGAATTTCATGTAGCCCCCCAATCAGGCCTACCAAATGACTTCCAGTCGTAATTTCAAACAATTGTGGAAGTATAAGTTTCAATAATATGTTTTCTGTCCCATTAATGTGTTGTTGTTTCTATTCCTTTTCTCTGATTATTTGCACCATAGCTCGCGCATTTATGGTATTTGGGCTCCTGCCTTCCTGTGTGATTCCAAATCGTCTCTGCACCCCCTACACACTCTACAAGTTTTTCGGTCTGTTAGTGAATTACCCTGTATGGTAGGGGTGTCAAACTTGAGACCCGCGGGCCGCATGCGGACCACAATGAGCATTTTGGCTGACCCTCCAGTGTATTGACACACAATAATATATAACATCAAAAATTCTCTCGAAGTAGGAATGATAGCAGCAGAAAAGAGATGCCAAGTGTGTCAGGTTAAATTTTCAGGTGCCAAGTTAAATTTTTCTTGTTCTTTTATATATGTTTATTATAATGCCTTATTCGAAATAATCCTATGTTTCTATGAATATTGATTTTCTTTGCCACTCACCTTAAGTTAAAGATTGTTTATTTACCTCATGTCAGCCTTTGAGTATGACACCTTTCTATATGGCAATAGCATATACATAGGCTACAATCCCCGCGACTTACAACCTACAAGAGTAAATAATGAAAGATGGCTACAATAGAAGAGTCAAAAACTTCTCGGAACTGATACAGTTGCGTACAATATAGTGCATATGTATTGATTACACTATATTGCAATAATATACAAATAGAGATTGAATTTATGTATTTTATTAACGAGTTTTATATTCCATTTGAATAAAATTAGTGCAAAAAATGTCTGCATAAGACTAGCGATTTGGAACAAGACTTGTAACTGAACTGAGTGCGAGTTGAAATATTTGTTTTAAACTATATATATATATATATATATATATATATATATATATATATATATATATATATATATATATATATGTTTGTTTTCGTCTGTATGTATGTCTGTATCCTCGTATGGTATATGTAATTCATTTTAAGAACTTTTTTAATAAATTTCTTATATATTTTTATAACGCTTCAGTCATACAATGTGTATCAGCATAAGATTAAATATCTAGGTAAAAGTAAAAAAGTAAATAAATAACAAATATATTGTATACGTACTAACAAATACACCAATATTTCAATAAGAATTTTTACATAATTAATACTCAAGCGTTATCAAAGCTTCTGAAAGGATACCTTAATGATGATTGAAACTGAATTCATACGTGAATAGACGGGGATTTTGGAACGACACTTTTGATTACCTGAAATGCTAAAACACGTTCGCTCTATTGTTAATGATTGATGAAACGCCTTAGGTTTCTAATGACTTCCATTGCCCGAATGAGTGCTGTGTAAGTTCTCAAATTTCCCCCGCGAGAAATGATTTGATTGGCACTGCATTTCCGGTCAAAGTGCTCGAAATCTGAATTCTAACTAGAGGTGCATCTGAAGTCACTATATTTGTACAGACTTTAGGACAGTTAAAATTTCATTCCCATAGCAAATCTCTATAAGTTGTTATAGAAGTTACCTGTATATTATATAGAATTAGTATTTGTTTGAATTTTAAAGTTAGCAGAAACTATTTTATGAATAGAGATTTTTTTCTATAACAGCAAGAGAAACGTAAAATATATAAGAGCATTAGTAAAATTAGCATTCTTTAATTGCTTAGAAAATTTATAGTTACTTTTTATTAAATAGTTACAATTAATATAAATAAGTATATATATATATATATATATATATGATAGAATCACAATATTAAGTAACAGTATAAAAAGCGATGTTCCTTGTGATTTTTCATTTTCCTTTCTATATATGGAGTTGGATTTTTTTTGTTTGTTTATTACTATTTATACATTAATTAAATTAAATTATTCTAATAAAACAGTATAGTAAAAAGAAATCACTTTCTAAGAAATTAGGCCATCCCAAGTTGAATTCGAACCCACGACTTTTGGATTAGAAGTCCAATGCGCTAGCCATTGCGCTACAGGGACTCCACGAAAAATTTTCCTTTTTATATATGCTGTTGGACTATTATTTTTGTTTCTATTTATTCATTTTTTATTTAATTAATGAATTAATGTTTGGAAAAGGCGTATTAAAATCAAGTGTCCTCAACTACAAGTTTTAAAAAATGTATTTGCACTTGAATGGATGAATAGAAAGTATTTTATTAATGATTGAAAATTTGAACAAGATATATAAATAAATATATGTATGTGTGTGTGTGTGTGGGGTGTGTGTGTGTGTGTGTGTGTGTGTGTGAAAATAGAAATATGTTTCAGAAAAGGGTGTATTTCTTGAAATATGAGAAACAACACTCCATGCTAGTTTTTCTTTCTTATACCAGGAATTTCAAATAATAGTTCAGAATTTAAATACCTTCAGCAAAAAATTACTATTTTATATAAGATCCTTATACATTCCCTTAGCAAAGATATGAGACGAGTTATTCTTCATAATAACAATAAGAATTTAGAATTTAAATTTTCCCATCGCAGAAATTACATGGAAATCTATTTTTCCAAGTCACCCATAAAAAACGAAAGAAACTGCTTTTTCGCAACAATTTTTATGGGAACTATTTCCCTAACAAACATCCAACTTGAAGCTCTGAATATGTTTATTGCCTTATTTTATTTGGTTTCTGGGTGACAGCACAAGTCTACGTCATTTATTTTCTCCAAATCTTAACTCTCCAGATTTTCGGATTGGGAAATCGTATTTACACGTCTCCTTTCGTCCCTTAGGATATTATGATCAAGATCCCATCGCGCGATCGGGTCAGAAATAAATAAATCCCACTTTCGAAACCGTCATCTGTCCAAACCCCTGATCGTTATTGATAGAAACCAAATAGAAAAGACCTTCGAAATGAAACTGTTTGGCTGTTGTTTTGATTGGTGATGGCTTAAGGTTGTAAACAAAATAGTATTTTGAAAAATTTCATTATCAGAAGCTATTTTTCTTGGATGCTATGGATGTGAAGATTCAGTCAAAAAAAAAAATCTTCAGTCAAACAACATATAAGGTTATTTGCTTTTTACTCTTGTTTTTATCATTCTAATTTTTCTATATTTAAAAATTAAACCAGTGCTTCTCAAACTTTCTATACTTGCGCCCCAATTTTCAATAATAATTTGCATTGCGCACTTCAATAATAATGTGCTTTGACGTAAAGCTACAATACGACTTCAATTATAAACCATATAAATTATCAAAATAAGTATTACATTTTGTATATAATTTCATGACATGCCTATAGGGTCATTGATAATTATTAAGCTTGTTCTTGGCTTAGTACTGTTAAATTAATTATGAAAAACACTGTGCAGTATTGATACATTTATAAGTGTATTATATCAGTGTAAATGTGTACTTTATTTTTTATTGTGTCTGATTGTATTTTGTTTTGTTTCCTTTTTAGTAAATAAATATTTTTTAAAAATAATCTTCTGTTTTCGACTTTTTGATATACTCGCGCCCCCTTTGTAGGGTTATTACGCCCCCTTGGGGGCACACCCCGCAGTTTGAGAAACACTGAATTAAACTAAACATTGCTCCTACGCTTAACTGTTTAATTAATGATGTTGTATTATATATAGTTTTTTTAAGTTAATGTCCTACATTAAGCTTTTGATTGTAATGAAAAATATTCTTACAGCCCTCTCCTCCTGATTTAAAAAGAAAAGGATTTGAATTTCTGAAACAGAAGTATATTTATCATTTGCGCATCTGTAACCCATCCCAACCCCTCCTCGTAGTCGATTTTCTCATACACTTTTTTAGCTGATCTCTACACAACAGAAATGTGTTTGCCAAATTTAAAGTCTGCAAGTCCAGTAATTCAAAAACGGGAAGTTTGGTCTCTAACGCACCCGATCCCGCTTTTGTATGTCGATTTTCATTAAACCTGTGCTTAGGGGATCTCTATTAAATAGAAAAAACCTGCGTGCCACGTTTCAATGCTGTAGGACTAATATTCGAAGAATAAAAGAGATTTTTTTGTCTGTAACGCTTCTGTAATCTTCTCCCTTGGCTATCGATTTTCATGAAATTCATTCTTAGGGGATCTCTGTTCATCAGAGAAGAAACATATTTGCCAAATTTAAAGTTTTTTATAGGTTAACTATTCATCAGAAAAAATATATTTGCCAAACTTTTAATTAATTAAGAATTATTAATCCTAATTCTTTTTTAAAATTATTAATTTATTTCGAGCATTTATTACTTTTTCAAAAATCATTACATAATAACGAAATAAATCTCCTCCAGTCAAAGAATTTCTTGTTTATATATTTAAAATAAATTAAACTATTTCGTCATATATGAATATGACAAAAGCATCTACCCTCCCTTCTCTGTTCCACATCAAAATCTAAATTACTTCACTAAAATCCCGAAAAATGGTTTAAATAGTTAAAAGTAATTTTTGAATATTTAAGATACATATTAAAGACGTCTAGATTATGCAGGAATAGTTCTAATTGTGGCTGAGCTTCGCAAGCTATTGAATACATTGGTTAAAAAATTTAACTAGATATTTATAAAATACTTGTTTTTTAATATTACAGAATTTCTTTTGGTTTCTTAATATTGATGCGACGCTGGTTTAACTTAATTGATAACTTTCATTTCTTTATCTAAATACTAACTTCTTAATTCCCAGGTTCTATTTTACATCGCATCATGGCTATTGTTAAATTTTAAACACTAAATCTCTAAAGACAAAAACAGTAGTCTAAATTAAAAAAAAGGCCGGTTCTTTAAATAACTATTAATTTATTATAATTAACATAATTAAAATTGAGTAAAAGTACAAATTGTTGTATAACTTAATTGAGATTCTACTTAGCTCGAGAGAGGGAGTCTGGTAGAAGGGAGTAAGACATGGTCGCCGCTCGAAGTCCCGCGGAGTCTAGTTCAAGGCCTGGATCTAATGAATTTCTCTCTCTGTGTCCCAAGTGTGAGTGTCTCGAAATCGGGGTGTCTCCTTGTTTTATTTGGAGTCCTCTTCACCGCTGAAATGCTAGAGCGGACTCTTTACCTTGTCCGCTTAATTTCTTCTGATTGGTCCGGAACCAGCGCAAAGTTACCGCACAACGGTCAATGGCATTTTAAGCGCGGGAAAATCCTCTGACGCTCCCCAATTATTTATGGGTTTAATGAACCTTCCAAGCGTGAGAACGTAAGCCCCTATGCTAAAAGTTCGTTTACAGAGGTGGGGCAAGACAACACATTCCACAAAAATCCGTTTCTTGTAAACAGGGCAAATATAAAAACTGCATTTGTAACTTTGGGGACCGGCGACCTCCCATCACTCCTCCCCTCTCAAATGCACAGCACACAAAAAAATCATAATCAACGCAAGACGAGAGTTCAGTGGTCGTATATGTGGTCACACCGCCAAAGAAGTCTGTGGCTCGTCCGTGATGAAGCATGTCCTTCTTCCTGTAGACTCCGGCGTCCCTGATGCATCGACAATGCCCTGGCTGTTGGTTGGTCCGGCGGTTCCACATCTCCAAAGAAATCTGCTAAACTGTAAAAAAAAAAAAACTCTGTCTCCCAGGGAAACCATATTAGTCATTACCGAAAGTATTTTAAAAAAGAAAAACCTGGCCCCGGCGGTGTGATATCTATATGAACTTGTACCAACATCCCGCAAGGACGATCGTTTTGGCGTGATCGTTAGCGTACTTGCTTCATTCGTACGTTCGAACGGACGGTACTCAGATCGAATCTTCTCTCCGACGATGGTGACCCTGGCCGTGATATGATCCACACCCTTCGCGCTTCACAGTCGTGGCGCCATCTATCCATCGCAAAAGCAACCAAGCCGTCAAACATTGATGCAAATAAGCCGTTACTTCTCAAAGCCGTCAAACACAAATGACGCAATTCTCAAGCCGTCGCACGATGACGCAACCCACAAAAATCCGTTTCCTGTAAACAGGGCAAATATAAAAACTGCAATTGTAACTTTGGGGACCGGCGACCTCCCATCAATATATTGCTTTAAGTTTTATTAGAAAACATCTCTAATAATAGACATTTCTAAACTAATAATATATATAGAAAAATATTATATTTTTTAATAATATTGTCTTCATTTTATATTTAATTATAGCTTATAACTTTAATTTGGTAATTTTAGAATAACTACCAATTTCTTTTCTGACGTATTAAAAAATTAATGTCTATCTGATATGTAAATTCATTGCATAGGAAGACGTCTCATTTTGTGATTAGTAATATTTTTGACGAAATAGTTCTAAACTTAATAAATAAATATATGAAATCTCATGAAAAATTTATCATCTTTTTCCATTAGTATTTCAGCAGAACTTATTTGTACCTTGCGGCAAGAATTTCTTATCATAATTTCTCTTGTACAGGACTTAATTTGATTAATGTGTCGCTTTGAACAAATCGAAAAGTGTAAAATAATCGATTTCTTTAAAACAGCGTTTTTCAAACTGTGGGGCGCCCCCGGAGGGCGCAACAACTCTACGAGGCAAGCATATTGAAAAGTCGAAAACAAAACATTATTTAAAAAATTATTAATTTACTGAAAGTAAAAAAAAATACATTCGGACATAAAAAAAAATAAAATACGCATTTACAATGGCACATTTCATTTATAAATGTATCAGTGCTACGCAATGTATTTTATAATTATTTTAACAATACTAAGCTAAGGACAAGTTTAATAACTACTAGTGACCCCTTGGGATTGCCATATATAAAATTATATTAAAAAAATTAACACTTTTCTTGATAATTTGTACGGTTTATAATCAATCCCTTAACTGCCGATTAAATATTGAACGATTCGCTTCCCAATGCCAAGGGGGGGGGAGGAGAGAAAGGAATAAAAAGAAGCAAAGAATCTGAAATAAGTAAATCCTTCGCAAACATTGTCAAGGTACTTTTTTTGCATTCCAAAGCCTTCGGAATAATTTTATGGATAGCAGTGTACAGAAAAGATCGTACTTCAGAAAGACATATACATACATCTCTCTCTCCGGGGAAATTAACGCTTTGGCTGAGAGAGACATTTATATACACCGGGGGCACTTAAGAGATTAAAATCGTATCGTAGTCTTAGCATCAAAGTATTTTATTATTGAATTCATTTCATTGTTATTATATGAGGGGGCGCGATGAAAATTAAGGTTGAATATCGGATTTGGGAAGCTCTGCTTTAAAATGTACCAAAGTTAAATTGACAAAGATGTTATCTAGGCTTATCTAGGCCTTACTATTTAACACCTTGACTGCTGAGGAAAAGTTACGAGACTCGCCCCCAGTGCCACTTTTTTCCCCACGGGCGCGTGTTGTTACGCGGTTTATTGGGGGGAAAGAAAAGGCGTGTTTTTCCACCTAAAAATAGTTTACATTCACTTTAAAAAAAGAAAGAAAAGGATGGAATAATAAAATGAAAATAAAAAAAAAGTTTGTGTGCTTATGACCACATGATAGAAGTGATAACTTCAAATTTTGCAATGTTATTTCAGGGATTAGTTAGATGAATTATATATAAAAACAATGGGATATTAGTATTGTCCTATAAAACAATTTATTCATATGTCTGTACTCATAAAGTAATATTTTTGGGCAAAATATACAATCACATATTTGGGAATTAATTGTATTCCAAGAAGGAAACAATAGATTTATGGTAAAAGGAATTAGGTTATAAATACTTTAGATACAAAATTTTATTAAAATATCTATAAAAAAAACTCCGTCAAGCGTTGATCCGTACTTCCTCGTGCTTTCATTTGGATCGTTTGACATAATTAAATTGAAATTTGATTTTAAAAATCAACTAAAGAAGACCCTGCGATACAAGCTTTATCGGGAGGCTCTTTGGGGCCAATCCATTGCTTGGGTACAGTGATATTTAACCAACCGCGTTCTGAGAGATGCTAGTGAGGCGGTGCACCATCTTGCTGCCAAATGAAGTTATTTGGTTCACTTTCTTCCAATTGAGGAAATAACCATAGTTGTAGAGCCTCAAGATAGACAGAAACAGTTACAGTTGGTTACCAGTTACAGCCTTGGCCGGCCCGTACTTTTCCCCTTACAAAGACAGCTAGTTGTTTCAAACTGACGATACTACCTAAGAATGTTATTATCATTTGGAGGTTGACAACTGAACTTGATACTAAACGCTCGTTGCACAGTAATAGCAGATTCTGTCTTTGCAAACCGGAAAACACAAAACACTTTCTGTTTACTAGTCGTCATTTTTCTACTAGCGCGTTGATCGGCAAGAAAGGGAAAAATTAGCTCACATTTCACGCACACGCGCACACATGCCGGCAAACAAAACTGTTTCAGTTGCTGTTTCATTCATTGTATCAGTCATACTAATATGTTATATGTAATGAATACTTTAAAGCGTTAAAACTCCGATATTCTCTCAGAAACACTCGGTACTATTCAATTAATTTGTTATCTTTGAATTTATTATAATTACAAAGACGCATGGATTACTCTCCTTGATCAACAAAATTGCCATCTACAATACATATCTATCTTTGTAGTTGTATGATTCTGATATTTATCAGCTATCTAAGCTGAAGTTTCCTTGCAAAACAAACTGTGAATATTTTTTTCCATCTAAATTTATCTTTTAATTTCATTTTTGCTTAGAAATCAAAGAAAACTAATTTGTTAAGTTGTATTTATTTATCCAATGCCCGTTCTAGGCTTCTTGACCATTTGACACCCAGCCTCCCAGTACAGACTGATGATGTCATCAGTCGGGTATTCATCGAGTCCAGTGCACTGGAGCAGGTGGTCGCGATTCATGCTGGCATGGCATCAGAGTGAGAAGGCCTCGTCAGCAGCCAGGCCAAGCCAGTGGAGGTATACTCCCAAAAAGTCATGTCCGGTAGTTCGGCGAAAGCGGGCAACAGCCTCGGTTCTCTACAGGCGCCTCAGGATAGGACCCACAGTACCCAGGGTTTCCAAAAGGCTCTTGGTTTTGTGGGGTCACGGCAGTATATTTTCAATGTATGGGGATATAATGTTCTTTTGAGGGTCAAGGGGACTTTCGGTTGAAACAATTCGGTTCCCTGCTTGGCGTTTTGGTCGGCTCTCTCATTGCCAACATGACTTGGGACCCACTGTAACAGTTCAGCCATATGAAATTAGCTCCACAATCTTAGTTCGGCACTGAATTATGTTAAGGTAGTCAGTTGGTTTATTACTGCTTAAGGCTGAAATTGCAGCTTGGGAGTCGATGAATAAGACAGCTTTTGTAGGAGCTATGGCAGCAGCTAGTAACTTCGATGTGGCTTCACAGACATTCGAGACCTCACCATCGTAATTCGTGGCGTTTTTTCACACGGCTTGTGATGGGCTTTCATCGCGATTTCCATTAATGTCCTCTTGGGGTTCTTTGGGTCCAGAATGACAATTTTTTCCTACCAACTCCAGAAGAAGAATGTGAGGATGCAAATTAGGAATCTTATAAATAGTAGAAGTTTAGAGTTTGTGAGGTGGCTATGTGAAGTTGCTATGTGAGGTCTATTTTTATGATTTGAAACGATTAAGTTAGCGTTAGGGGAAATTACAAGTTCAAGAATTAACCTAGCCTTACCTGTGCCGTTAAGATAAAGGTGGATATCATTCCACAAGGATTAAAGCCACGTCAGTGCGACCAAAAGAGTAGCTGTTACCCAGGATTTAGCGGTAAGCGTCTTCAATTAAGATATAAAGAACTACGTGTATTAAGGAGATTAACCATAATCTGTAAAGTTACATATAGTGGTCAATTACGCGATTAGTTGGTAATACGAATTGTGTCTTCTCACTCCAGATCCACTTTCTATAATTATAATCATCATTGTGTAGTGAATAAGTTAAGATCTTAATAAACAGATATTGAGATGAATTATATGTCTGGTTCTTCATTATTTCCTACAGAAACAGGTCGCGTAGATAATGTAGAAATGGGGCATCCACGGGCTCATGCCTCACAGGCTTTTCTTAAATTGTTGACGATGTTCGATGTATCAAATTTACTTATTTTTAGAAAAAATATAAAAAATTCAGAATCACCCATTCCATTGTTTTAAATGAAGAATTTAACAATAAATATTTTCTTTCAGAATTTAACCCTATACTTTTACTAATAGGAACATTTGAATTTGTAAATATCTGCTATGTATCTGATACACACCAGCTGTGAGTTGTACAAGTATTTGAATTATCATTTCATACAAAGTGTTTTGTTTATTGAATATGCTGGAAATCAAGAGGCCAAATATACATTTGTAAGACAAATGTATATTTGTCTTACAAACTGGCTTAAAATTAATCATTGATTGAACTTTAAGAGAATGAAATATATTTCCATAAATATTTTATATAAAAAATATAGTTAACTGAAATCTATATATAGTTATTTGTAGATAAATTGGTATAAATGCGCTACTTGAATATATAATTATTGAATAACATTATTACTTTGTAGCAGTTACTTAAAAACAATTTATTTTTGATATCAAAATTTCGATTACTTAAGTGTTTCTTTGCTGTTATGAAATTGTATATAGTATAACTTGTATCTGTGTGTAATGAAATTTATACTTTTGTATCATCAAATCACAATATTTTGATTTCATATTAGTAAACGTGGCTGTTTTAAGAAAGATTTCTACATACTAACATTTGAAGGTTTGGGGAATTTTTCTTTGCTATTTTTTTAATCTATTATAAACTTCCTTGTATGCGCTTTTTAACGTCCTTTTTTCGTAAAAAATATTGCTATATAACAACTCTCATAAATTAATATTTTTCTTGTAACCATAAATATTTATCTTAGACAGAAACATTGAGACATTTTATATCTTGAAAACCATTCCATAGTACTAAAATAAATATTACATTCCAAACTATCCAAACCAGTCATGTTCATTTCCAACGTTATGTAAACAACTGTCCAGACCTATCAGTCCAGTCAGCCAAAAGAAGTACTGTGAATTATTGGTATGTGTCATTTCGATACAATACTTGAACTTGGTGAATTGGTGTCATTCCATATATTGTTTTTCATGTTTTATGTTTATGGATGGTTATATTCGTAGCGACGACATTCTCTATTGTGAAATCTGATTTTTGTTGTCCTTCTTTCGCAATGTGTGAAATGGATATAAATTACAAATCTATCTAGCCTATAACAAAATAGATAAAATGTGTATCTTGGTAGGTAGAACATTGGGGTTATTTTTTGGTGAGCCAATTGTTTGATTTTCTACTACTAGATTGGTTTTTGTTTGTTGCAGTCGGTCAGTATTCGAAATTTCGAAACTAAATAATTCGTTTCCAAGAAATGATAAACCGTCTTATTACTGTACATGTTTTATTGTTACTTGAATTATCTTTATTTTGAAGTTATTTAACTGGTACTTGCTTGTGTAGCCTGTATTTGCACCTAAACTTAAGTTGCTCGACTACCGTAAAATCAAGATTTGTCTTAAAAATTGACATTTTTGTATGATTTTATTTTATAGTCCATCTTAATAGCTTTATAAAAATACCAAGTTCTTTATTTTACATTCACTAGAACAAAAACTACAAGTGTTTCAGAAAAAGTGGATGCCATAATTTTATATAAGATGTCAAACTTTAAAATGTGTTTTTCTCGAAATGTGTTTTTTTTTCTGGAAAAACTCAAACGGTGGCAGCTATTGCTCAAAATTGTTTTTAAATAATTTGCTGAAATTTTGTGTGTATGTTCTGTATAGCAGTAGAATTGTTTTAACTTTTTGATGTATCAATCACTGTTTTATTACAAAATGTATAGTCACTTAAGTGAATATAATCACTGTTTTTTAAGCAATTTCATATAACAACTGAGATAAAGTGCTCTAGTTTTTGTAAAAATTAAAATATCTCTTATCCTGAAGGTCATTTCAAAAAGGAATAGCAAAGTAATACATCTAAATTGAAAAATTGAGAATTTGTTCATTTACTATTTGCACAGAGAGGGCCCCGTTTGTGTAACTTTTTGTCAATTTTTACTTATTTCTTTCCATTTCAGTTGCAATACTTTATTTTTGTCTTCTGAATTTTAGCCTTTTTTTCTTAAAATGTACTAAATAAATCTAAAAACCACACAAAAGATCTCCGTATTTTCATTTTTTTTAAGTTGTTGTAAGTAGTCGGATACCTTAAGACCAGTACAAAAATAACTTATTCAAGAAATAGCTCTTATTGTACTATTTGTCCCATTTACTTTAATAAGCTTAATCTGTTGCTTTTTAGTAATTCAATAATTGCTTCTGGTGGTTGTTAAGCATCCACTGGATGTTCGGCAGGTATAACAAGGGCATTCAGATCCCAATGTTTCTTCACAACGGTGGTCATACTCGCGAACTAGTGACTGGCGGTGATTCTATCGAGTTCTGATGTACCTTAAATTTATCAAGTCCTAATGTTAGCGTGTGGAGAGCAAATTACTAGTTCAGATGCCATCTGACTAGATCATGGTTCCAAATTTTGAGGTCAGTCACCAGTAACCTTCATGGTACTTAGAACTCCATTTTTTTAAAAAAATATTGTTTGTAATGCCACCTGTCTGACGGTGTCAGATCGAGGCCCACGAAATTCGGTGAAATTGTCGAATCGACCAATTGTCCGCCAAAGGTTGAGAAATCGCCAATTTGGTGCGTTTTTGCTTGTGTTTTGGGGTAGCAACCTTACGATTTAGCGATTTTGACCCTTTATCGATTTGGCAAGAAAAAATTTGGCGG
This sequence comes from Trichonephila clavipes, assembly GCA_019973935.1. NCBI lineage: Eukaryota > Metazoa > Arthropoda > Arachnida > Araneae > Nephilidae > Trichonephila > Trichonephila clavipes. Next base: position 261,567 of record BMAU01017213.1, on the reverse strand, counting down.
GATAAGTGGCTGATACGACAATCCACCTGAAATGGCATGGCAATGACAAGATATTTACGCCTTTTGTTATCCGTACCTTTGAACACCTCACAGGTGACAATACGATTTGACACGGTTCCATCCTCATTTTGAATGAGAACACTCAGGGGAAATCAGGGGTTCCCCACCTCTCTTTCCCTTCCACCAACCTCGTGAGAGGACTTGTGGATCGACGGCTATTTAGAGTATCCTCATTCTGCAAAAGCACTATGCATTTATAAACATCCAAGCCTTCTCCGGGATTCGAATCCAGGCACAAAGGCACAGTACCAATAACCACTACACCGGATGGGCGGTTTTAATAAGTAATCTATCAATTGGATTAAATGGTTCAAAATAACGATATGCGTTGCCTGCAATCCAGTGAGTTTCATTTATTGCAAAAAAGTGTTGACCCACTATGATGCCAGTAGAAAACTAAATAATTTATTTACCTCTGATTAAAATAAATTAATTTAAAGCCTTTCTAAAACAAAATAAATGGTCTTTTATATACAGTTTATATTTGTATGAAAAATTCTATTCTTGTTTTCCGATTTCCTCTTTTTTGTGAAACGCATATTCATATCAATATTAGTTATATGTCGTTAATTAAAAGAAAAATTACATAAAACATATAAATTATATTGTTACGTTTTCGGGGTTCGAAATGATTGAAGCCGAAGAGCGGGATCCAAAACAATTTTATTCTTGGTCAAAACAGTCCTCCACAAATTGTAGAACAGTTCGAGAAAGTCACGTACAATCGATGAAAATACTGATAACACAGATGTAATACACTAACAAAAGCAATAGTAAACACTCAGCACAAAAATAATAACTCAATAAAAGCAATAGCACACGCACTATGCAATCGCAATCGTCTCTCTCTCTCAAGCACAGAGAGGTATCACTTGCATGAAAGCTGAGATCTGACTGACTGACTAGCCGGCCCGGGCCTTTTTATACCTTTCGGTCAGAAACCTCTTGCACTTGCCAGAATAATCGAGAAATAGAAAGGTCTAGCAAAATCCGGAGCGTAGGAGAAAAGCTCAATACAGTAATACATTCGATACAATAGTGTTACAATACCGCGATAGGGTTGCCAGACAGGGTTATTAGGAGCAGGGTTGCCATGGTCGTCAAGCTTATCGCCCACATTTGGCGCCAAAATTAAGTCGCCAAATCCGTCGCCAATTTGGCGCTAGCTGCAATATTTGGCGAGTTTACCATTTAAACCAATGTTAAAGCATGGGGGCCGTGCAATGCAGTGGAAATGATATTACAGGTAAACAGGGTTGAAATCACATTAGATACGACAAATTAAACTGTAAAAATGAACACAAATGAGTAGAAACAATTAGAATAAGACTAAATTCGTAACATTGCCCCCTCTCAAGAACTGCACGTCCCGGGCAGTACAACCCTTCATCAGACGTTAACATAATAATAAAGCAATTGATTAAAAACAACTAAATGAATATGCAATAATAAACATGTAATACATAGTACAAAATAAACACCTAATGCATAGTACAAAATAAACACTTACAAAACAATAAACAAAATTATTTACAAGATTATATATATTTACACACTAACTTATTTATACAAGACCATGGTCAAAATAAATTACACGATAATTGACACACTAAGAATTATGGCCATAATATGGAGCAAGCCTGTCGTAATGAACGACTCTAGGCTTCGAATTCGTTGACTTACGGATCCGGATTACGACGTCGTTTATTATCTTTAAAATTGTATAAGGACCGTCCCAATGCGATTGTAGCTTAGGAGAAAGTCCTTTGCGTCGAGTCGGGTTGTAGAACCACACCTTGTCACCTTCCTTGAATTGATGTCCTGTGGCTTTTGTGTCGTACCGAGTCTTCATCTTCTCCGTCCTCAGGTTGATCCGTTCTCGAGCCAAATTGTGTACATCTTCAAAACGTGCCTGAGATTCTGCACGTACTCCTCAGGCGATGAAGGTGTATCCGGAGGGCGACCAAACAGCAGGTCACAAGGGAGACGAAGATCCCGGCCAAAAAGCATCTGGGATGGTGAATATCCGGTAGTCTCGTGAACGGCGCTGCGGTACGCTAGCAGAAAGAGAGGAACTTTCTGGTCCCAGTCTTGTTGGTTCTTGGAGACCATCAGTGAGAGGTTATTCAGGATGGTACGATTAAACCTCTCCACCATGCCATCTGACTGTGGGTGCAAAGGTGTGGTCTTGGTCTTGTCAATTCCGAGTAGTTCACAGACCCCCTTCAATACCGCAGAGACGAAATTTCTTCCCTGATCGGAATGAAGTTGAAGAGGTACCCCCATATCTCGTTATCCAGTGCTGCACTACAGCTTCCGCTACGGTGGGGGCTTCCTGATCCGGAATGGGGTACACTTCGGGCCATTTCGTGAAGTAGTCCATGACAACAAGTAGGTACTTATTACCAGACGCAGTCCTTGGCAGAGGTCCCAGGATATCGAAAGCGATACGTTCGAAGGGTGCTCCAACATTGTAGCGATGCAGCTTCCCTCGGCTACGTATCTTTGGCCCCTTCCGAGCTGAACAGGCATCGCAGGACTTGCACCACTGTTCCACGTCAGCTCTTACTTTACCCCAGCAGAATCGCTCTCGAACTCGGTGCAAAGTTTTCATGACGCCGAAATGACCTCCTGTTGGGCTGCTATGCAATTCTTTGAGTACCTCTGGGATACGAGATCGAGGAAGTACTAATTGCCACCTGAATGTCTTTCCATCCTCTGATTCGAATTTTCGGTATAGAACACCATTCCTGAGATGTAGAGAATTCCAGAGGGCCCAATACTGCTTAGTTGTAGGACTATAAGCCGAGATGTCCTGCCAACTTGGTTTATTGCTGGAAGACTCCATAAACTCTATAAGGGGTTTAATATCAGGATCCGCGCCATCTGGTCTTCTCGAACTTTCTCGTCACTCCAGGGATCGGGTGGCGTCACTGTTGAAGTTGTTATCTGGCGTATAGCATAGTCATATTTGGTCTCTACTCTGGAACAATGATGACAATTTTCTGGGCATGGTCTTCTTGAAAGGGCATCAGCATTTCCATGCGAGGAAAGTTGAGGGTTTCTTCTTCGGAAGTTGAGAGCCCTTCTTGAATATCTTGAAATAGATCCCTAATCCACTCGTAACTTGCTACCAAGCTGTCCTCATCCAGAAAATACTTTTAAAAATTCTTTGCCAACATAGCTAAATGATTTTACATGTTTTAAAAACAACTTTCACATGTTGTTCTACAGATTTGTAAGTTTTAACACATATCGAGCTGGGGCTTTTTTTTCCATCATTTACTTCAGTAGTGGTAAATCCAAAATTTAAGTATTTTTGAGAAGATCGCCTTGATTTAATTTTCGGAACCATGCTCGTTCGTCTGTGTACTTGTTTTTATTATGGTCGAATGTTTGCTTACGACTTAAAAATGTATGTATGATATTGTTTTAATCTACTGCCGTAAATACTTAATTACCGTGAATTACAATTAACGTGGAAATTAAAAAAATGTACATTCAAACTAGATTCGGTAGCTATAGGAGTATCGAGTCGACCAAAACTGACTGAATTGTACGAGGAAAAGCATTTTTACATATTTTGCGCAGACGTCCGATAGGTTGCCCAGACTCACGCAAACGTACCCTAAAATGCCAGATGTGATGGATATGATAGAGAGCGACATTGACTAGACTATTTTTCTTATGACATTTGTACTTTGAGAAATGAATGCTGAAGGAAATAAATCTTTAATTAAATACATCATTTTGCGATCTGTTCCAATTTAAAAATTAGAGAAAGAAAAATAACATAATTCTAAGTAATATATATATTTTAAGCAATTTTCTTAAAATATATATATATATATATATATATATATATATATATATATATATATATATATAATTATATATGAATTGACTCAACACACACACACACAGTAAACACACGCAGTGGACTGTAATATTTTTAATCTCTCTCTCTACTCCGTACACAACCTCTCGGATTGAGTGTTACACTTACACTGACGTTTTCTTTACAAGCCGCTAGAGGGCGCTGTTCAATAACAGAACTAACATACCGCCCCACATTGCACTGGTTAACCATGCAATCATTGTTACTAAATTAACATTTAGAACACTTTACACACATTCAACACTTGACAATTCTCAAGAAATACAATTACATAAATCATATAAATTCAAGATTTCACAAATAACAATATTTTTTTTTTTATACAAATACAAAATCACTACTAACAATGAGTAAATTTACACACCACCAATGGTTACACTAAATGAAAAATTCAAATTATAGTTAAGGATCTTCCATTGGTAAAACACAAATTTTTGATATGGCTCTTTTACATGTACTATACTGAGTTTTAATTTTCACTACACGCACTTTTTTATCTTCGCCATAATACAATTCTACGATTCTACCTAATGCCCATTTATATGTTGGTAAATTTTCTTCAATTATTAAAACCAAGTCTCCAATTTTAACGTTATTCTTCTCAAACATCCATTTTCCTCTCTGTTGTAATTGATTCAAGTAATTACGACTCCAAAATTTCCACATTAATTGAACTATCTTAGTTATTTTTTGCCACTTTTTGAGATTACTCTCTTTACATTTTGTCAAATTAGGCTCTTCTAGCGAATTTAAAGACCTATTAATTAAAAAATGAGCTGGTGTAAGCACTTGGAAATCATCATCATTGTTTGATAGGGGGCAAAGCGGTCGAGAATTTAAAATTCCCTCAATTTGTACAGTGACCGTAAGTAGTTCCTCGTACGTTAAATTAATTCCATTCACAACTCTTTTTAAGTGATATTTACATGACTTTATGGCCGCTTCCCAAAGACCTCCAAAATTGGGCGACCTCGCAGGAATAAATTTCCACTCTATTCCTTCTGCTGCTAAGTAATTAGCTAATTTTTCGTCTGGTTTTCTGACTATTTCAAGGAGTTTTTTAATTTCATTGCTAGCTCCGACGAAATTTTTACCATTGTCCGAAAACAGTTTTGCACATTTGCCTCTTCGAGCCATAAACCTTTTCAACGCGGCAATGAATGCTTGCGATGTTAAATCTGATACTAACTCAATATGTACCGCTTTAAACACAAAACACACAAAAATACAAATATACACTTTAAACAAATTTCCTTTACGTTGTCCTTTATTTTTAATGAAAAAAGGACCACAGAAATCTACTCCTGAACAATTAAATGGATAATCAGTAATAAGTCTTTCTTTTGGCAAATTACCCATAATTTGAGTTGACACAATTGGTTTCGCTTTAAAACATACAATACATTTATATACAATTTTTTCTGCACATTGACCTACCAGTCAACGGCCAAAATTTTTCCCGAATATGATTCAGTAAAGATACAGTTGCCACATGTAAATATTTCTTATGAAAATATTCTATTATTATTAAAGTTAATCTATTATTTTTTGGTAAAATTATCTGGTGCTTTTTATCGAAACTTAACTCTAGGTTACACAATCGTCCTCCTACTCTTAAGACACCGTTGTCATCTAAAAAGGGATTCAATGTCTTTAACTTACTGTTTGGTAGCACACTTCCCTTACTTTTAAGATGTTTAATATCACTGGAAAATTCTTGCTCTTGTATCCTTTTTTATCAGGTATGTCTCAGCTTTCTGAAATTCTTTTGTTGTGAGTGGACCAGCCACTTTATTTATTCCCTTTAAATTTTCCACGAACCTGAAAATAAAACTTAATACACGTAAAATAGTTATATAATTATTGCTTAGATTAAGAAGGTCGTTTAAAAAATCATTAACATGAATATTAAGCACCGATTGAAAGTTTTCAATTTGTTCATTAACACAGTTTTTCAGTTCTGAATTATATTCATCTAGCTTCTCTCTACAGTTTATAGTTCGATCTGGATAGTCATCACCTGAAAGAAATGTTGGTCCATTAAACCATAAGTTTTGTTGCAAAAGTTTCTCAGGATCGACTCCTCGGGAGACTAAGTCTGCGGGATTTTGATCAGATGGTACGTGTCTCCATAACTGATTAGGATAGAGTTCTTGTATCTTGGCAACCCTATTTTGAACAAAGGTCTTTAAGTCCATCGGTTCCTTTCGAAGCCACGCCAAGACGATCATCGAATCCGACCAAAGATATACTTCAGCAGTTTCTAGTTGTAAAGCCGCTACAACTCTTTTCACAAGTTTTGCCAATAGCACTGCAGCACACAATTCAAGTCTGGGAATTGTCAGGCTTTTAATAGGCGCTACTCTCGATTTGCTTGTGATTAACCGAACTAAAGTTTCACTCTTCAAATTTTTAGATTTGCAGTAAACTGCTGCACCATAGCACCGCTCTGAGGCATCAGCAAAGTCATGGATCTCAATAACTTCTGGAAAAGTGACAAGAATACGCCTTGGTATCTCTATATTGTTGATATTCTCTAAAGATACTAGGAATTGTTGCCATTCTCGATATTCTTCAGCTGGCAGAAGGTCATTCCATTCCAATTTGCTTCTCCACAAACGCTGGAGGAAAATCTTTGCTTTGGAAATCACTGGTGCCATCAGTCCAACAGGATCAAAGATCTTGGCAATAGTAGACAAGACGTCTGTTTTAGTATAAGAACTGTCCAAACAGACTTTCACTTTAATCAAAAAGCAATCTAGGTTCGGTTTCCACGACACTCCTAACGTTTTCGTCTCTGTTAAAGTTGCAAAATTGTAATTCTGTTCGGGATCCGGTGACAATTTCTCGTGATTGGCGCAAAGTTTATGCAACTCCATTCCAGCACTTTTCAAAATTCCTTTTAATTGTTGTCTGAGAACAATTGCCTCCTCTAACGTTGCAGCACCACATAGGACATCGTCCATATACAAGTTGTTCCGTAAAACGGAAGCTGCTATAGGGAAGTTAGCCTCTTCATCCATCGACAATTGGGTTAAAGTTCTCTGTGCTAAGTAGGGAGCACTTACAGTGCCATAGGTAACAGTCGAAAGTTCGTAAATTTTGGGTGATTCATGTTCACTTTCACACCAAACGATTCTCTGCAGATTACGCTGTTTAGTGTTAATTAATATAGTTCGATACATCATTTTCATGTCGGCTGTAAATGCATACGTGTAAGTTCTGAACCTGAGCATTTGCGCATATAAGTCCTCTTGTATCACTCCTCCATTATATTGAATGTCATTTAAAGATATTCCATTATCAGTTAACGAAGAACAGTTAAAGACAACTCTAAGTTTTGTTGTGGACTTTTCTGGACGATAAATTCCATGATGGGTAGCGTAATATGTTATATCTGGATCAGTTTCGTTAGTCACTTCCTTCATGTGACCCAGTCTTTCATAATCTCTTAAAAATTCACGATATAAATTTAAATAATTTTTATCTCTAGCTAAGCGATTCCACAGCGATCCAAGTCGTTTGAGGGCTATGTCTTTCGAATTACCCAAACACGAGGGTTCCTTTTTTAAGGGCATAGATACTACATATTTACCTTCTTTAGTTCTAAAATGAGTATTCGCGTAATGTTCCTCAAAATTAGCCTTTCTTTATTTTTAACTATTGGTTCCTGTATCTCCTCTAATTTCCAAAATTTTTCTAAATTTTTATTCAAATCCTCATCACGAATCAAACCGCAGTGAACCTTAGTTTCATTTATTGAATCTAAATTACCCGTTACTATATAACCAAATACGCTGTTGACTAACAGTAATTGCGAATCTTTATTTTAATTCTTTCCGGTTTCAATAACTCATAAAATTTATTTGCACCTAATAATAAATCAATTTTGCCGGGAACATTAAATTTAGAATCCGCTAATTCCACAAATTTATAAAAATCAGAATTTATTTCTAACGCTTTCTGCGGAATAAAATCAGTGATTTTTTAACTACGAGCATATCCAATTCCCTTTCGAAAGATTTATTTTGATTAGAAATCGCCACTTTAACACACCCATTTACTACCATAGAAGCATCATTTAAACACGAGATTAATGAATTTATTCTTTCGGTCTTAAGTCGTAATTTATTCGCGCACTCATTCGAAATCAGACAAGTTTCACTTCCTGAGTCTAACAAGGCTCTAAATGTCTGCCATTCTGAATATTTATCTTTCACTAGAATTAAAGCAGTACTCAAAAGGCATTTGTTTTTAAAACACGCCGTTGCCACGATATGTGCTTCGTCTTCTTTCGGAACGAAAGAACTCAAGGCGAATTGGGGTTCCTGGTTAACGTCTGTCATCGTCTCAAGGGGGAAGAAGGAATTCCCTCTCCTTTCTCTGGGGTAATGTAATAGTTTGTTATGCGGTTTCGAGCAGAAACAATTTTTTGATCTACATCTACTAACGCTGCATTGAGGTGAAAAACATTTAAAACAAAGTCTATTATTTTTAACAAATTCTACTCTTTCGTTTACAGAAAACATTTTAAATTGTGGGCAAAAATGTAAAGCATGATTATTTTTACACAATACACATTTATCATTTTTTAACTCGGAAAAAATACATTCGATGCATCTCGCGGTATTTTAGCATTAAATTTGTTTTGTTTATTATAATTAAAACGCTTGGAATTTTCACAAAAGGGCTTAGAAAATATCTCATTTTTAATTTTGCCTTTCGATGAAAAATATATATCGCACTCACGCCCTAACTCTTGTGGTTTAAAATATTTCTCTCCCTGTTTTATATTCATGTAAGACATTAATTCTCTGTCGAGTGTGTTCATTATTTTATCCGATACAATTAACTCACACAATGATTTAAAATCATTCACATTGCGCAGCTGACAATAATACTCAAATGTCGCGCATAATCGTGATGCAAATTGCACATAACTCTCTGAACTTAATTTTTGCGCTTTCTGAAATCTATTATAGCATTCTTGTGGTGTGGGAGAAAATTCTTTTAATACTAAATCTTTAAGCTTACTATAATTATTTAACTCTTCTTCGGAAACATGAACAAGTAAATTATTCACTCTTTCACCTAGAATATTTAAAAGAATTTCGCATTTAAATTGTTCGGGAACCTCTTTTATTTTGAATGCTTTTTCAAGCGACTGGAAAAATAAATTATATGACTCCACTCTTGAAGGTACGGGTATTGTTAAAGTTTTCACGGACTTTAACAAAGTCTCAACATTATTATTGTCGGCAGTTTCAAAACACTCGAATTTCGAATATCGGAATTTTGAGGTAAATTCTTCTGGATATTTGCAAGCTCTAATTGTTTTTGCAATTGCGCTAATTTAATTCGTTCAAATTCTAACTTAATTTCACTATCCAATCTCTTATTTTTAATTTCCGCCAAAGCATAATCGATTGCAGATTGAACTAACTCTTTATCATTTTTGTAAACGTCACTATTTACAATTAAGTTTTTAAGCCAGCGATTTTTTGCTCCTTCTTGTACAGTTAAATTTAACTCTTCCGCAACGATTTTTAACTCATCTTTCCCTAATTTATTTAAAGACATATTTATGAATTAAGGACACTAATAGAAGGATCAATTAATTGCACCTACCTCCTCAGATCGCTGTTTTACGCTGCTCGCTGAAGTCAATCGTTCTCTATTCACACTTTGGCAATCACTTATATATTTTTTTTTCACTGTGAATTTTGATAATCCACGGTTTCACAAATTCTCATATCCATAAGGTCGTTTTCCTCCGGTGAGGTGGACCATGAATTGACTCAACACACACACACAGTAAACACACGCAGTGGACTGTAATATTTTTAATCTCTCTCTCTACTCCGTACACAACCTCTCGGATTGAGTGTTACACTTACACTGACGTTTTCTTTACAAGCCGCTAGAGGGCGCTGTTCAATAACAGAACTAACAATATATATATTACTTAAGGTATCCGACTACGTTCGGAGACTTTTTTTTTAAGTTTTCAAAAAATCCCTAATATTTTTGCATTTTTAGTTTCACTTTTATACACAATAATAAAAAGTACAGTTAGAAATAATATATGTACATAAAAATTTGCAAAAATTAAAATTTTTAAAGAAATTTTAATCAAATTTTGGAATTTTTTCAAACACTCTATTTTTTAAAATATTTTATATTTTCCATAAAATATTGCTGCAATACATTTTTAAACACATTTCTAGAGAATGACCTACAAGTGTTAAATTACTTCTTTTGAATCAAAAGTTATGGCCAGTCGAGCTTGCGAACTAGGAAATTCAATCAAATTATCGTAACTTTCAGAAAGAAATACAACTATAAAATAACTAAAAATTGTTCAATTTCTTAGCTTGTAGGTCATTCTTCTAGATAATACCAATAATAACATTTGTGTAAAATTTCATACAAGTATCTCTAATAGTTTTTTAGATATCATGTTTGAAATATCATGAAATTTACAAAAAAATGGTTTTGAGAAAATGCATTTAAACTTTATAAAATCAATTTCAAAACAAAATATGACAAGTATATTACTAAAACTCTCCTGATTTATAAGTAACACTCCCACTCTTGGAAGTTTGTTAAATTTTTTCTTTCTTTGGGCCTCCTTTTTTTTCTGGTTGATTTTATAAAAGGCAAAAAATGTTGTTTCGAGTCACCGACTCGAAAGATGTCAACAAATCTCTCATCACGCAGTATATAATTCCCTGCATTTATGCCAAATGCTTTCAAAATACCTAACACATCAATGAAAGCTTTTTAAAAATAATGACGGTAATATATGGGTACCCAAAGAAAATGGTTTTAGCTCGATAAAAGTTTCTTTCAAAATGATTTGCCAGAAACAGGCGTTAAATGATACATTTTTATTTGTGTCTTACCGTGGAGGCAATTTTATAATAACTGCTTATCACTCTGCTTTGTGTACACAGGTTTAACAATATTTTAAAGTTTCGCAGAAATACATACAATTTTTTCTGTTTATTGTTTTCTGGTGTCGTTTCCTCGTTGATAGTCACACCAATTCTCAGCTCAAATCGGGCACGGCCCATATATGGGTTTCTCCCCTGTTGGAGCAACAGTGAAAAATACTGCTATTGTAGCACTTAGCATAGCTTTGGCGTGATTGTTGTTAGTGCTAAAACAGTGAATAATTTTATTAAACATAACATTGATAAGTTTTTCTTTCTCACCGAGGTTTTTCTCGCCTTTTTAAAAAATTTCTTTTCCGACTACTCAATCTTTCTTAGAAGCATCTTATGCACTCATATGATGACATTGCTGACACCATACACATCTTTAACAGAAAAGTATCCTTGGAATCACCATCACAAAATACATATTTTTAAGATTTCGTAGTGCAAAACCATACAAAGATTTTGTACGCACTTTGTTTGAAGTAAATCCCAGATGATTGCAGGAACACGCATGTATGACTGGACTTATAGAATTCTAAAAAACTTTGATAACATTTCTAAATCTAGAATTTCCCAGTGTCAATGTATAAAGTTTCTATAGAAACCACATTTAGCGATGAATGTCCATGTGTCTCTGCCATCAACGGATATTCCACATTCTTCAACTGACATTTGGAAACATTTTATAATGCTTTTCGCTTAAAAAGTAGTGTCGTTCGTGGCATCTTTATCCGTTGGTGTAGCAGCACAGACAAGACTTTCGTTCACAAAGTCTAAATGCTCCTTTTGTCATACAAGGCCAGTTCAGCTTAGAACAAAGCTTTTTTACAGGTAAATATCATCTTTCAATCACTCACCTTCTAAAAATAGGTTGCAAATTAATAACACTTTGCTTTTTTAGCTTTTCAGTAGCTGAAAAAGGGACGATAAAACTTTAATCGGAGCATTTTTCAAGTCACATTAGAAGTCAGTCCAAACATGTAATCTTCATGCAGGTACAGATTGTTCTCAAAACAATTGGAGAAACACAAACTCTTGAAAACACACTTCCCAATTTAAATAAAATATTCTATTACCTCTTAATGTTCCACTAAAACATTCTTTGTTCTGTAAAAATACCTTTACTTATCCCAGTTTTCGTTCATTACAAATTTGAGCACTTCAAGTCAAGAACATTACAAGTCAACACTTCCACTGTTTTTGTAAATGTCTCACCAGCATAGTTGCGTTTTCAAGAGGTTAATTTGATTCATTTTTGATAATATCAAAAGCAGAATGTTCAGAAACAATTAAAAATTAAAAATTGTGCAATTAAAGCAAAAAGAAATCAGGTTTTTGAAGAAATTTGCGAGCAACATTCGAAAAGATTCAAATCAAAACAAAAACATATGAGGTCAGAAGAAACAGATGTTGCCAATCGCAAAATACCAATTAAAAGATTGAAATTGTTGCCTATCAATAAAATAGATTAAAAAAATGCCAGAAATTGTTTTTAAAATTATAATGGGTTGAAATTGCAAAAAGTATGGGTAAAAAGCATGTGAAGCAGTCAATTTCCGGTTTCGATTTCACCTCTTTCCGGTTTCAATTTCACCGCTGTAATAATATTTTAAACACCTGTAACTTTTTCTAATTATCGCACAGACAAAACAAAGGCAGATTTAGAAAGATAATTGTTTGAATTTTAAAAATATCAAATAAAAAGAAAATGTGATTTTTGACCGAAAATGACGTTTTCAACGTAGTCGGATACCTTAAGTTACACATATACACAAAATTTAATATACTTATCGTATTAATTTGTACGGTTTATAATTAAGATCGTATTGTAAGTTTAGCGTCTCTCTCTCAAAGTGCATTTTTATTGCAGTAAATACATTATTGTTGTACAGGGGGCGAGACAAAAATTATGATTGAAAATTGGGTCACCAGTATTGAAAGTTTGAGAAACACTGCTTTTAATGTATGAGTGGTGCACAGAGTATTTTATGACTAATTAATTAATACTAAATTAAGAACAAGTTTAATAATTATTAGCTACTTCCATGGGCTGGTCTTACAGAGCAAAGTTTTTGAAAGGAGCTTTAAGATAAGAAATTGACCCTCTGAGTTCATTTTCTATATTTAGCTGATATCTATATTTTGTCTTCTAAGCAACCACCGCATTTTGTAATATGTTCCAATTTAAAAATCAGAGAAAGGAAAAATAACTTAGTAATTATCCTATTACTTAACTTTTTTGCTTAAAAGTAACATATACAAAATTTAATACTTAGTCATGAATTTGTACGGTTTATAATAAATATTGTTGCTTTATCGTAAAAGTGCATTATTATTGCATTCAGTAAATTATTATGTATAAGGGGGCGCGATAAAAATTGTGATTGAAAAGGGGGGCGCCAGTATTGAAAGTTTGAGAAACACTGCTCTAGGTTTTTCAGTTACGTTGCAAATTCTTACCGGGATAGTTTTTCTGGAAAGGTCCACTAGCGTCGAAGCTATTAGCAATCCATTCGCTTTATTTTCCGCAGATCCAATTAGGCCAGAGTTGAAACTCACATCGTTACCGATGTGTCAGGTACTATGATTTCAGTCCTTGGGGGAATGGTAATATTCTCGTTAGCGGTTACCTGTCGAATAGATTCTGTCCTGTGTTCAATTTTGAATATAGTGACTTCTTCGTGTATGGAACGTAATTCGTTCTTGCTGAAGTCTAGAGTGAAACCATGCTCCTTTAGAAAGTCCAGTCCAAGAATGAAAGGGTCTGCAATATCTGCGACATACACAGCATGTTGGTAGGTAGTGTCTCCAAACTTGATCTTGACTTTTAATTTTCCGTGAATATCAATCTTTTCCCCCGTCACGGTCTGTAGCACCACGCGGGGCGGGATCCAGATAAGTTTCTCTTTTAATTTTTTAACCAGATCGTTCCGAATGATAGACACATTGGCTCCTGTATCGATGATCATGTTGCAGGGAAGCTCGTTAACACACACATGTCCCATTATAAAAATTCCATTCTCACCGGTACTCTTTGTCGAAATTTGACACACTTGAAAGTGGGGCTTTCCAAAATCTGGCAACCTCCGCCCCACGAGATGGCCATTAATTAGTTTTTCCGACACCTCCTTCCGGGAGGCGCTATTAGTTTCAGCGCCTTGGCGTACCCGGCAGCTTCTCTGCAGATGCCCTTCTCGTCCGCAGGTCCAGCATTTAAGGGTCTGCTTCCCGTCGGCTTTCTGGGACATCAAAGTCTCAACTCTATTCATGAAGCTTCTCATCTGTCTCTATAACCGCTCCATACTTGAGTTCGACGTGTCCGATTCGTTGACGGCTCGTATGGGGTGTCTGTCCTTTCGTGTTGCTTGCTGGGCTGCCTCGAATTTCATAGCAAACACTAGGGCCCCCTTTAAGTCCTTGAGATCCGCCATTCGGAGAGCTTTCTGGATTTCCGGATCACGCACCCCATAGATGAAGTGTTGCAGCGCCAGGACTTCTCTTACTTCAGTCGGACAGTCAGAAAACGCCAAGTGAGAAAGCCTCTCGACGTCCGTCGCCAGTTCTTGGAGCGTTTCGGACACTTTCTGCTGCCGTGACTTCAGCTGGAGTCTGCTGTAATCCTTCACACATTTCTCTCCGAAGCGTAACTCCAGAGCATTAACGAGAGCGTCGAAATCCAGCCGCTGTGTTTCCGGCAAAGTTTGCAAAATGTCAGCAGCGTCGGCTCGAAGAGAAGCAGCTAACTGACAGGCCTTGGTCTGGGAGTCCCACTGGTTTGCATCCGCCACTATGGAGAATTGGGTCTTATACACCTGCCAAGAGGACTTTCCGTCATATGTAGAATGCTTGATGGAAGGCTTGGAATAAGGAGCTTGAAACTTAAATTCATCCCCTTGGCCAGTCATGATTTTCTGCTTCAATTTCTCTAGGTCACTCCTGAACGAGATGGAAACATCTTCTACCTTTTCGAAAATTTTCGCATCTAGTTTGCTCTCCATATCTTCGAATTTATTTTCAAATTTGTTCTCTATATCCACAAATTTGTTTTCGAATTTATTTTCCACCGACTCGATTCTTCCTTCCATTTCTTCAAATTTCTTGTCCATAGTCGTCAATTTGTCGCCAATGCCCTTCAGATCACTTTTCAACTCTTCCTTGTTCGCGGTCAGTTTGTTATTCAACTCGTCCATATTGGCGCTAATCTGCTCGTTTACGTTAGTAAGCTTGGTATTCACTTCTGCGATATTGGTGGTCAACTCAGATTTCATTTCGCCCATGTTGGCATTCATGCTGGCGGTCAAGTCCGATTTCATTTCAGTCAATTTTTCTAGAAGAGTCTGGAACTGGGCCTCCATCGCTCTTGTTGTTGGCATTCAACCCCACCTCTGACACCAATTGTTACGTTTTCGGGGGTTCGAAATGATTGAAGCCGAAGAGCGGGATCCAAAACAATTTTATTCTTGGCCAAAACAGTCCTCCACAAATTGTAGAACAGTTCGAGAAAGTCACGTACAATCGATGAAAATACTGATAACACAGATGTAATACACTAACAAAAGCAATAGTAAACACTCAGCACAAAAATAATAACTCAATAAAAGCAATAGCACACGCACTATGCAATCGCAATCGTCTCTCTCTCTCAAGCACAGAGAGGCATCACTTGCATGAAAGCTGAGATCTGACTGACTGACTAGCCGGCCCGGGCCTTTTTATACCTTTCGGTCAGAAACCTCTTGCACTTGCCAGAATAATCGAGAAATAGAAAGGTCTAGCAAAAATCCGGAGCGTAGGAGAAAAGCTCAATACAGTAATACATTCGATACAATAGTGTTACAATACCGCGATAGGGTTGCCAGACAGGGTTATTAGGAGCAGGGTTGCCATGGTCGTCAAGCTTATCGCCCACATTTGGCGCCAAAATTAAGTCGCCAAATCCGTCGCCAATTTGGCGCTAGCTGCAATATTTGGCGAGTTTACCATTTAAACCAATGTTAAAGCATGGGGGCCGTGCAATGCAGTGGAAATGATATTACAGGTAAACAGGGTTGAAATCACATTAGATACGACAAATTAAACTGTAAAAATGAACACAAATGAGTAGAAACAATTAGAATAAGACTAAATTCGTAACAATATGTTTATTGTTTGTACCAAACATCATGCTTAATTTGCTATTTTTTTAAGCACATAATTTCTTTTGAAAGATATATTCTCAATGTAACAGAAATGTATTTCTTTTATAAGGAGGGAATATTTTAAAAGTTCACATTAATAAATTGATTTTGTAGCAAACGTATAATTTAAGACAGCGTGTTTATATAATATACTCCCTTGATACGATAACCTAAACTGAATAACTTTACTTCAGATGATTTATTACACATATCGAACATCTCTCACACACACGTATGCAAATTACAATACGGATATGAGTACCCTCATATTTCCTCGGAGGGAGGAAAATTATTAATTTATTACATTTTGTTCAGTTTATTACTTTAGCCAGCTTCCGCATGTTAAGCAAAGTTTACATTTTCTTAAAATATTTATTAAAAAAGTGGAATGATAGAATTTTAAACTAATTTAAAACAGTATTGGAAATATTGCTAATAAAAGAATTTTATTTTAAAATAATTTAGGCTAGTAAATAATTGGATTGAATATATTTTTCATTCAAGATTAATTTTCTTTTATTTAAAGCTTTTGAAAATGATATTAAAGAGTGGATATTTGATGAAAAATTCAACCAATACATCTCAAGAAAATGCGTGGTTTTAATTAAATACCGTTTTTATAAAAGAGGGATTTTTTTCTCTGTTTAATTTTTAAGTAAAAGACTAAACATTAACTTCATTTTCTACATAAATTCAGTATTTCTGTCTCCACCGATATTAAAACCGTAGTCGTGTCGAACGTCTAGCATCTGAATTCATCATAGCAGTTTTCCACCTGATTTGCTAATCACTCCATTGTCTTAAACATGGTTCAAAGTTACGAGGTCTACATCAGCCTTCGAGAATAGAGAGACGGAAAGTGAGGTATTTAGCGCTAAAAGTTGGTCAAAATTCAATTATGAATAGAGAAACATGAAATTTTTGAAATCATTTTTCTTAATGTAAACCGACTACGTTCGGTTGATTGATTGATTGATTGAATATTAACGTCGCACTGTTCAGCAACACGAGGGCTTTTGGCGACGGACCACGAATTTTGAACCATGGTCAAGTGACGTGGACGACATCTGAGCTGGCACCGCCCTCTCCTGACTACCCCACCACACCAACGGGAGGACGTTTCAGCTCTCGACAGATTTAACGGGCATCTCTGCCCTACACGGCGGGTTTTAGTGGTACTGAGCTCGAGCTCGTGACCAGGCAAGCCACGATCCGATACCTATACCACTCGGCTACCGCGGCCATCCGACTACGTTCGGAATGGTGATTTTAAAAAAAGCGCATAAATGGATAATTGTCATGATATTTAGTGTCACTTAGATTAGAATACATGTATAAAATTGTTTTAAGAATATTTTGGCAAAAAAAATTATTCAAATACAATATTCTGGAACAAAATGAACTTAGAATCTTTTTCAAAATGTTCTTCTTTTAAAAAAATGCTTCTAAAATAATAATATTTCCCATAAATAAAGTAAAGACTTCTCCAGAAAGTCTGAAATAGGATTTTTGAAAAAAAATTCACATTATTTCCAGAGTTACCACACATTGGAATAATTATCGGCGTTTTTTTCTTAAAATTGCTCCCTCTGTGGTCGTAAAATATGGATAAAACCACTTCTATGTTATATATTTCAAAATTCTAGTTGAGCCTCTGTAGAGAGGCCTAAGCGATATACTGGCAAAATATTATTCTAATAGAAGCATTTTTCACAAAAGGAGAATATTTTGAAAAATGAATCTTTCTATGTTCATTTTTTGTGTGTCAAAATATTGTTCTTAAATAATTTTTTATTGTAATAATATTCTTAAAACAATTTTATATACATTTTCTAATCTAAGTGACAATTAATATCATAAATATTACCCATTTATACGCTTTTGCAAAATAACGGTTCCCAACGTAGTCGGATACCTTAAAGTTTGTACATGTGCATTAAGAAAAGTTTTTCAAAAATTAACCCTGAAAGGGGTGAAGGGAGGGGGATCTGCGGAAAAATCGAAGTGCTCACGGACAAAATCGTAGATAGCAACTAATAGTACATAATGTATTTTCTCTCTAAATAAAAGCTAGAAATTGATGTAAAACAATATATTTTTTTGAAAATATACATACATGTACACTTTTTTTAAAGATAAAGGTTACTCGAATTCATCACACGAGCTGTCTTCTTGTTCACGTTCTTAGATATTTTCTTTTGAAGCTGCTGTAGGAAGAAATATTTGAATAGTTTCTCTGGAAAAGGGTTACGTTGATTTTCTTAGAAATGGACGTATGCTTGTCAAAAGAGGGTTTGAGCTTAAAAGTAACATGTTGATCACATCTTTATTACAAGCTGTAAGAGCGTCCCCCTCGGGAGCCCTTCTCCTAGATTATCAGCGTGAGCTAGAGGTGTAGGAATAAATGAAGAACCAGAAGCTGCCATAATCTTAATATTACTTTATTAAGATCTAAACTTAAACCAAAAACGGATTAGCTAATAATATGATATGTGAGTTAATCTATGGTGGCAAAACCCACAATATATAATACCGAAATAACGTCACCCTGACCACTATCAATAACTAACTCGCTTAAGCTCAATTCCAATGTAAACACATATCCGAATATTAAAATGGTAACTCCTACCTTAATGTCCGACGAAACGGCAATCTATCTGATCCTAGTTGAGGTTGCGGTTCACTGGCGTGCAATGGTATGCACCTTGACTGAAGGCTCTGTGTCAAGGGTGATCTCTCTTTACTGTCACTTAACTTCTCGAAATACTCTTCACACTTGAAACACGGACTATCATAACACTCCCCAAATGCCACTCCGCTTACTCTAAACTTCTGTTATTTAAAAACTTCCTAATTTGCATCTTTCATTCACGTTTTATTTCTCGGGTTCGTTGGAAAAGAATTGCCATTTATTCTGGCCCCAAAGAACCCAAAAGGACATGTTAATGAAAAAACGCGTGAACCCGTCACAATTCTACCTTTGTCGTTATGTACTAAACTGCATATTGCTGGCTTCTGCAGCCTTTTTTGAGAGTTGTCCGATGGGCAATAAGTCATGCGAAATAATCTCGGACCAATGCACTAAACGTTTGTGCATTGCTGGTATCATCGGATGCCAGTTGTATAAACTTATATATAATTGAGTTTGTTTCTAAAGTATTCTTTATGAATTTATATACATCAATCTCATGTCCGCTTGTTACAACCTCTAATATAATTTTTAACCTGTAAATTAAGCTTTCGTCAACTCCTGTCATTTTACATGTAAATTTTGTGTTTTGGAAATGGTTACAAACTTTTTATATTCTTCAGACATTATTTGCCACTTTCCTACTAGAATTCTGTACATTAAATACAGGACTGACTCGAATAACTTTATTTTTGTGTGGAGGGTGGACATTACTCCCGCCCATGATATAGCCCCATGCTTCCTTTTTGTTAAATCCTTAAGAGGACTTGGTACCCTAAAAATCACAAACCTATCGTTTTTTTTATTTTCATTTAATCTTATTCTTTGCATTATTATCTTTCGTTTGATATATCACTTGTGCATGTCGGAAAGTTAGAAGTTGAATTAAACTTCATTTGAAAACAAATTAGGCAATTCAGCCACACCCCTTTTTAGAAAAAAAGCTAAAAATGCGTTATGATAAAAAAATCTATTTTATAAATAGAAATAATAACTATAAAAAGAATGTGTAGCATTAAAAGCAGAATATTTCCGAGGCAATACAATAATGTAATTTTTTCTTCCTTGTGAAATGTGTCCATGTAAAATTTTTAAATTAAGGCATTTTATATTAATAATTTTATAATTTCAGTTCTTATTCCTGATATATTTTCATACAAATGTAATACTTTAATATTATAAGAAGAAAAACAGCTAAAATTTCTGTCGTGACAGAAAAAATTTTTTTAACGTTTTTCTTGAATTTTCTTGTGTAATTAGTACTCTCTAAAAGTTGATCATTTATAAAAATGTGTGGGTTGAAAAAATATGAAAATGCAATTATTTTAAAGAAAACGTATACCTAATATTATAAAGTGGTATTTTAAGTTTAATTAAGCTTATAATAATTATTTTTTCAGAATTATTAACTTTAAACTGGTTTTTCTCAGTTTGTGTTTTTCGAAACCTTTTAGTGCATTCAAAATGCTACTCCTTCGACAATTATTTACCAATCACTTCCATTTTTTTCCTGCGTGTTACAAATAAAGCATGTAATAAAATTAGGATCCGTTTTGCTATAAACTGAATACTTTTTTTTTAAAAAAATAAAATGTAAAACATGTTGGCTTTTTTTCGTTGATTTTTAGCCTGTATATCAACATTTTATTTTTTTCTCGAAAACGAATAAAGTTATTCTAAAATCGATCCCTAAAGTTGCTTAGAACATCTATAAGAATATTATAAAAAAATTTCAGATCAAAAAATTAAATTTACAAAAGGAGTAGGATTTTAAAATTTTCCCAATTTTCTTTAAAAAATTTAAATTTTTAAAATTGTGTGAATAATATATGAAAATTTTCCTCTGGTAACATTTTCTTGAATAGAAACATTGTATAAAATGCTAAAATATAATTTTTAAATACGTAAATAAAGAAGTTTGCTCAAAGGGTACCAAGTCTTCTTAATGTCTTCTGAAGTTGCTCCACACAGGCAGTATCGCATTGTAGATGATGCGGCACTATACCTTCCCATCAACCATGGTGAATAATAAAGTACTTAACTTCAAGCTTAGATCCATTTTGCAAGAGACCTTTAGTTTTTTTAGGTATTTTATTTGTTGTTTTATGTATTTAACTTCATCCTTGGTCACATCCTTCGATTAATGAATAAATCTTATTCTAATGGGTCTACAATATCTAGGGGAGAATGGTACTGGGTTTTGTCATAGCAATTTGCTCTTTTTAGGAATTGTTGATAATGCCCCCTGTCTGACGTAGTCAGAACGAGGCCCACGAAATTCATCGTGGCAAGGGGCTAGAAGAACGCCTGTCGTTGACCAAGGTCTTGAGCACCATACAAGTGACAGTACGAATTAACTCAGTGAAATTCCCTGAAAAGACGATAGATGACGACACCACCTATGTCCACCTCCACAATTTTGGCATGGAACTGAAAGGGAGGGAAATATTCTTCAGTCCTCTGCACTCATAGTTCAGCCCACAAGACTTTCGGACACCCTGATTTAGCGAGGATGAACTTCGTGTGTACTCGGAGGGTATTTGGTGGCAGCGAACCCAGGCCTTCCGGTCTGGAGCCAATGCTCTAACCACTAGGCTACCCACGTCCCAAAATCTTTTTAGGTATTAATCTAAGAGGAACAAAGGAACTTTGAAAATATTTGCATCTGAGTCAGTTGAGTTTTCAAACTTTTGTTTCTACTGATTTTACTGATAGCCGTCTCAGGCCCATTTGCAAATCATTTCTAAATTTTCTAAATTAGACCTATATTTTACATGAGAATTTTCAAAAACTTCATCCATATACTGGCATAAACGAAAACAACTATGGTCCAGTATATCTTGCAATCTTACTTCAGCACATGTGTGTGTATGTTACACGGAAAGCTTCAGGTTTCGGATAACATACCTTTTTTTTTTCTCTTTTTAGCAACGAATAACAAAGAAAGCGCTGTTCGTTCGATTTTTTCACAATATTATATAGTCTTCTCGTAAAGTTTCCTCCACAAACATAGATAAAACTTCTGTAGGCGAAAGCTGCGTTATGTGTTTCAGCAAGAGATTTCCGAGATTTATTTGCCCTAGTAGGTAATTTTTTCTTAAATATATTGGAAGGGTCTACATAACTAGTAACTCATGAAGTCATTGAGTTGCAAACATTAATCACTCTGAATCTATCTCTCTATTCTCGCAAATCTTTTGTTTTTCTCCTTTTGGTATGGTCACTAGATTCCAAGAAAAGTTTGGGGTCGACCATAAGTTTGCGATAAAAGGATAATGTCACCATTGAAAAAGCGATAGTACTTTGTAACCTCAAGGGTTATTCTTCCTTTCGAAGATAGTTCTTTTCTTGTAAGCAAAGTTTTATTTACTCTTAAAATTATACTTAAAACAAGACGTTTTATGCTTTAAAATATGACGTTCACATCTGGTTATTTCAAATAAATAGTGTTCCAAATGCTCTAGTGTCTTGTCTAATTTGATAGGATATTGAAACATGATATCACACAAGTATTTTTGGTAAATATCTTCACGTCTCTTGAAGAACAGCCTAAAGCAAAATAAAAGACACTGTGCAGGAAGAAATCCAAAGCTAAAAATTTGTTACACACACATTTTTAAAAATTCATAGGGAAAAAAACACCCAATTTCCACCATTTTTTCCTTTTGATATAACATCATAAGATACTGTTTAATAAGTTTATTTTTTTTTATTTTTCACTAGGACGAGGTCGAAAACATAACACACACAAATGTACCAATTTATGAAACTTTTTTCATCGTGACATTAAAATAGTTTACCATTACGAATCACAGGTTAAAACGGACAAAATATTACTCCTAAATTTATTGTAAACAGTTAATAATTAAGTACATGCCTCCATTATTAAGTCACTATTTTGGTCACTTAAATGTTGATTGAAAAAACGCATTTTTTAAAGCGCAAATAAATTATTTTTTTAAAGCGCAACGTAAGCAAAGATCATATTCCGATTCCCTCTGTGACATTGACGCTGAACTTAGCTTCCCTAAATAGAAGGCGTTTGATGCGCCATCTACTGTACTATATACTAAATTAACTATAATTAATCAATTTGCATTAGAAAAATTAGAATTTTGGCTAGCTTTTCGGTGCCAATAGCCCACAAAGCGAAGTTAAAATTCACTCACTCACTCATAGCCGTTTTGATCTTCGTTATAGCATTTACTGCCGAACTACTTCTTTAGCAAACAAATGATTTTCAAAATCGCGAAGCAAAATTTAGTGTGTCACCCCAAAACAAAAAATTACTCATAAATATCCTAAAATAATTTGGCTTAAAAGCTTATCTATTTCGAAGAGGGGCGAATGTGGTAATCTAGAGGTCATGGTCATGATCGACGTTTCACGAGTTCGATCCCTAGTGCCACTGAAAACACGCCCTGTAGAGGGGCTGATGCATGTTAAATGTGTCGCCCTCGCATGTTGACCTTGACTCAAAATTTCGAAATCCGTCACCAAAAGTTTTTGAACGGCTTGCGCGCCGGTAATAATAAGCACTCGTTCACTTTTGACGAGGAAAGTCAAAGCACTGCCTAAGTATTTGATTTTCTTCCGCCTTTTCGGCAATTTTGTTTTGTAATGCTTGAACATCTTTACTGAATTATCAAATGTGAAATAGTAACTTAATTTTGCAAATAAAAAATTACAAGTCTTATGTAAATTTTGAATTCAATGAAGGGCATGGGATTGGATTTGACATGTGATAGTCATGAATTTAGCCGATTCCCCAACATCAAAGCAAATATTTCTATTTTTAAAATATAATATTACCAATGCATATCGAAAGAAGAGAAATTGCTCCTAGGGTATTTGTGCCTTTCCCTGTGAATAAATAAGGTAAGAAATATTTTGAATATTTTATGTGCTCGATTTTTCTCAACCATTTTAATTAGATTTGAAATGAAAACATTCCGCAAACGTTAATAAACGTTTAACATCGTATCTGTGACATGTATAAAAAATATCCCAATAAAAACAAAATTAAAATTTCATAAATAATTTCTGGTTGAATGACTCTCTTGTGTTAAATTATTTGCTTAAAATTATAACTAGAATTAGAAATATGGAAAAGAAAAGAAATACTGGCTTATATATATATATATATATATATATATATATATATATATATATATATATATATATATATATATATATATATATATATATATATATATATATATATATATATATATAAAAATATTTAGAATTGTTCCTGTTTGAAACCCAAAAACAGAAGCTCTATTTTAATGGGAATTAAATTTGTTCTCCAATTAAACAACTTTCAATTTGCTAAATGTATTCAAAATGAAAAGAAATGCAAGCGAATTTTATTAAAAAGAATAAGTTTTGCTAGAAAAAAAATATTTTGATAACTAAAACGAAGTTACAGTGAACAAAAGAATCAATGGAGCTTTGTAATCTTTATTTTGAGTAACAATTACCACACGCTGACGCGGTTTTTTTTTAACATTATTCCATCAAGGTTTTATTTCCATTTATATGCAAATGAAATTATTCTTCGTTTTACTTTCAAAAATTAAATTCTTTAGTAGTATTGAAGAAAATTATACTTGAAAGTTAATTTATTGACAGCGAGAGACAAAAATATTTTTTTTTACTTATAATATCATTTCTTCTTATAACGTTTAACTTTCTTTTTATTGATTCTCATTAGCATACTTTATGTGTTTTATATTCCTAAGGGCAAGATGCTAATAGTTTAGTTTGTTTTTTTGGTCTATTATTTTGTTTATTTATATTTAGTGATCAAGTTTCAATTACACATTAAATAAAAATTCTAGTATTCTAATATCAATTAGAGTTCGTACTAATGTGGTGACGGGATAAAACGAGATATGTTGAGAAGCTCAACAACTTTATTTTATTTAACATCTTAGTTTATCAACATCTTAATGAGAATTACTTAATAGGTGTGTAATGGATACCGAACCTTAAACAGTAATAAATAAAATTCGCTTAACCTTGTATGAACACTTGAATTACAGCTATGCATGTTCTAAATCTAGGATAAATCCTAAATGCAGCCAATACAGTTGTACTAGTTTTAATCTAATTCATGAATTCAAATAACAAGCAATCAAAATCGATCTTTACTCTTATAATTGTAAAAACATTCCTTACATTTACAATCTCAAAAGTTTCACTAATTTCACTTCAGGTCACATTAAAAAGCAAGCTTAATCTGCGTATATCATGGATCCTTCAGAATACGTTCTCAAATTACTCAAACAATCCACAAAATCGATTTCCCTATAGGTTAATTGAAAACGCGTTGCGAATTCGCTCAACCATATTCGTTCGATCGTAAAAATGGCCCTTGAAAAGTTTTGTCTGTCTTACAAAAAAAAAAAAAATACAAAAAAATTCATTTCAAAATAAATATTTTTTTATTTGAATTATTACATATAGTGCGTTATATGGTATTACATATAACTTTATGGCATCGGCTTATTGATGTGTAGCATCTTTCCTCTCGGTTGCTGGATATTTGTTGGGAGTGATTTCGTGAAAAGGGACGGATGTGTGTAACAGGATGTGACGTAAGCACGCGCTACTTGACTTTGACCAATGAGAGTGCATGGCTGTGTTATTTCGCTACCCTCGCTTGGAGGCCCAACTCTAGAAGCCATCAAGCACTCGAGCGCTTGACTCTAAATCCGTTAGTTATGATATTGGGGGACATATGTGCGGCAGAATGCTTATTTGACAATGGACAAACAGTGATTTCGGTGGTCGTATACATTTCTTCGAATCAAACGCATAAAAAAAATTAAAGATTTCCTGCATTTTGTATTTTTACCATGTAACGAAGGTGGTTCTGCTCTTTTAAAAAAATTATCACTCGCTTCCCTTGATTTTGAGTGGTGGTTTTAACTTCAACTTCAGTTTGTCAAAAGATGAGCCGCAAGTAGCTTTCATGAACGATGAACTCAAACTCGAAATGAACACAAATTAGAATGTTTCGACTGCTAACAGTGGTACTGTTATTGACGCCGTTTTTCAACGGTTTTTAAATACTTTGAAATTGACCTCAGGACCGCAAGTAAAATTAGACAGTTCAATTAGACAAGTCAATTAGACAGTTAATCTAATTAGTTGTCAATTAGACAGTTCATTAAAAAGACTGCAACAAACTTCTTTCAAAATATTGATAAATCTAGTAATCTCTCGATCTTGGATATATTGAAAAATATATCCCTGATCCAAATTTCAAAAGACCTAGAAATATTCTCTCAGAGCCCCTCTTCATGTAATTATTTTTCTTCTCTCAAATCTCGCTAAATGCTTCACCTCTTTCTACGAGTCTCCCGTGGTCTAGTTGGCAGTCATTCGCTCACAATGCTTTGCATCGGGTTCGATCCCTGATTCTTCCATTTTTCAATTTTTACTTTTTACTCTTTAATTTTCTCGGAAAATTATTCCGTCTGATATACTTTTATTTAAATGTTCCTCTACTATCTTTATTCTTGATAGTAAATTATTAATAGCTTTTAAAAAAGCTGTTTTCTGTTTTATTTTCAACTACTTTTTCATGATCCTAGCTGCATTCCCATTGGTCGGTTTAGCCCCGCCCACCCAAGATCGAAATTTTAACTTTATTTTCGGTGCTTTGTGCCGAATTTTTGAAGCCTCTTTCTCAATTTTAATGCATTTTAATATTTTAAATTTTTATTTTCCCAAAGTCCCCAGTATTCTTATTTTATTTTTAAAGCATTTAAACTTAACAAAGGGCAAAGTCAATCATGTACAATCACTCAAATACCTACTGATATATGAGGTTGTAGTTCGAAAGAACTGGGTACTCAGGTCATCCACCCAACGATGAAATACTTTGAAATCACAAGTATCTGTGTCATATTTTAGCTAACATAAGTCTATTGTCTCCGCTCTTCCCCAAATTGAACAAGAATAATTATTTTTGTGATCAAATATTGCATTTTTTACTCCTTTTGTTATATATATAATTAAATACAATTTTCATTAAAGATATAATTATTCGATAGAAAATTATTTCCAATCATACCCGATTCATATTTTTTTCAGGAGAAAATTAATATTGCGTATTTATATATATATATATATATATATATATATATATATATATATATATATATACCACGATAACATGGCAGATGCTCCGCATCATATGCGACTACTGTAAGACTCGTTTCTTTTATATATATATATATATATATAAAAAGTTAAAATATCCTTTCTTGTATGTGCTTCATGACATACGACGCAATATTTTAACTCACTCCTTAAGATTAGCTTAGTTAAACTGTTTGTACACTGTCATCAGATAACGTAATTAATTAGTTTGGGAAAAGTTAACCACTTATTATTTCCTTTAAATATTTACTAAACCAGCTCGATAAGCAACTAAAGCAAATGAGAGATTTAAAATAAAACGGATTAGGAAGCATTTTAAATCGCTTACGATAGAGATAACGCTGAATAATCATAAGTAATTAAAACAATTGTTAAAAGCCTTTTATTCTCCATTTGTTTAAATGCCTTTATTAAAGTAAAGAGAATTAAATCGGAAAGTAAGCTGTTTGCGTGAAGTAAATCATGCCAAGGAACAATTGCTAGGTTACATTAAAAAGGAAGTACGGAACATATATGCAATTTGTAACGCATGTTTTATGTAATCTTTTATAGTTATGTTAACAACTGTACCGACTCTTTTGTATCGTGACTCTTATAAAATAAATGATTAAAGTGTTTTTTTTTCAAATTTTATTTTAATAAATGGATTAAATTCAGGTCGGACACATGATAAATACAATCATATGTTTTCTATTCAATTCAAAGCTCACATTAGATCTGTACTTATTCTCCCGTAAAATTTGGAAAAAATTTTAAGCTTTAGGATTGCGAAAATTTTTCAATTATTAAAAGTTTTAAAAAAGATTTTCAAATTAAAAAAAAGAAATTCTTATTGCATGGGTACTTTTTATCTTAAGGTATTTTGTTTACCTACATTCGGTTAAATGTTAATATTTATAAAAAGCAAAAATTGGCACTTGAACTTGCGGCGGTCTTCACCAAAGGATTTATTTCCTGTTATGGAACTACTGAGGTCTCAACGGTCAAGTAGTTTCACATGTTAAAGTATCCCAAACTCCCTTAATTCAGCGGACAGTGAGGTGGCCGATGCAGTTACCACGCCACTAACCGGCTCCAAAGTCCACCGCGTGAGGGGGACTTGTACCAATAGTGTAATAGTTGTCCCCGCTAAGTCCAAACAGAAGTTATTCTGTATCACGTGTCTTTTTTGTGGGCGTGACTTATTCCACCTTTAAAGTGACAGCAAAAGGAGAAACCCAGAGACTCCTTCGCCGATCGGCTTCCAGATTCATTCGAACTGTCTCACACTTACTGTGACATATTAAGGCTCACATTACGAGCATTCCAGTGTCATCTTAACGCTGCCTTTTTTCAGGTGTGATCTGGCTTTAACAGCGACCTCAACAGCGCTGCGCCTTAGCAGCAGTAACCAGCGTCGCTACAAACTGATTGATTGAAAACACGTGTAGGCATTTATCGTATAACTATGACGTCATATGAATTTAGCCCATTATGTGTATGTCAACTATTTCTTATGTCATGTTATCTCACTAAAAGAGTAAAGAAATAAATTAGAAAATATTAGAAGGATAAACATTTCGTTGTCGATCAAGAAAAATTAAAATGAAGTTTATGTTATTGTATGCTACAGATTCATTTTAAAACACCTCGTTTGCATCTTTCTCGTTTTAATTTAAAATTTGAGATTTATTAGGCCATTTCTGCGGTAAGCATTATTGAATTTATTGTTCGTCTTTTTTTTTTTTCGTATTTACGCTCTTTTAGTTATGTCAGAAAAATAAGTTTTATATTTTTCTAAGATCATGCAGAAATTGCAAATTTAATGTATAGTTTTCATTGACATTTTAGAGGATATGTATGAGTTATATGCATTGTTTTGGTATGTATTAAAGTTATTGAAAAATTCTATGTTATAATAATATCATAATGCTTTAAAATTTATCATTTTTTTCTTAATTTAGAAAAATGTAAGATGTGTTTCATTAAATTTTGTTTTAAATAATCTCAAAAGATTAATAAAATTGATTATTTTCATTTTTTGGTCCAAAAATTTGCATCCAATTTGCTTCTATGTGTACATTTTATTAATTAACTCATGAAAAGTCACGAAAATAAAAAATATATATTCGTATAGTTTTGAATAAATAAATATATTTAGATTCTTATGCTTATAATGCAAAAATATTCGTAAAAAATTTATTTACGAATTTTTTTACATTAATTAATAAAAAAAGGATCATTTAAATAAAAAAACTCCAGTAGGATATAACTTCAGAGAAAAACTTGTTTAATCTACTATAGTTGTGAAAAAAAACCCTTTTAAATAAATTTAAAGATATTAAGGGTTTCCTATAGAAAGAAAATATAAAAAATATTCAGCACTTTTAATGAAAATGATTGAAAAAATTTCTTGCTTTACACTCTGAATCCAAAATAAAATTGCTTGTCTTTACATAGATAAAGTAAACGTGTTTTTCACTATATTTTAGAAGATATTTTCCTTTAAATTATATCCATAAAATTTTCTTCTCCTCTCGTAAGTGACTTGGAATAATATATTTCTTTACATTTACTGAATATTTTCCTTTATTATTCTTACATTTGCATTCTTTTTAATTTAAATATTAACTATTTTCGTAATGAGCTTGTGAGAATATGAAAAATCTTTGCTTTGACTTAATACAAGATTTATCTTTAGTTTTAAAGTAATATTACTTGTTTATTAATTTAAACTTCAACGCTTTAAGTATAATAAACAATATATAGGTAAATGTCAATATCAATAATCACAGAAAAAAATATTAAAAAGAAGATAATGATAATCATTATTTTCTTGTAACACAAAATATTCAGTTAGGTATGCGTAAAGTATTTTACAAAAATATTTTCTTTCCTTTTCCATTTTTTTTAGGATACGTAATATTGTCTTTATATATAAAAGTGCTTCTCAAACCTTTCATATTTGCGACCCAACTTTCAATCAAAATTTTCATCGTGCCCACTCATACAAAAACTATGTATTAAATGCAATAATAACGTACTTCGACCCTAAAGCTACAATGTGACTTTAATTATAAACTTCAGAATATATCAAGATAAGTATGAAATTTTGTACATGACAATTTCATGGGTATCACTAGTCATTAATAAAGTCGTTTTTAATTTAGTATTGATAATTTAATTATCAAATATTTTTGCCGTACTGATACATTTATAAACATCTCGTATCAGTGCCAATATGTACTTTATTTTTATTACGTCAAAATCTATTTTGTTTTGCTTCCTTTCAGTAAATTTTAATAATTATTTTAAAACTTTTATGCGTGTGTGTGTGTTCTACTTTCTGATATGATCAAGCCCCCCACCGCGTAGGGTTATCACGCCCCCTAGGGGGAGCTCCCCACAGTTTGAGAAACTCTGCTTTAAAATTTTACTTTTGATCCATCTAAAATAGCCATGGAAGCTATTTTATGGAACTCTTTTGCAAAATGTTATAAATAAGAATTTATCCCAATATTTTAAAGAGTCAATCACAAAAAGTGATCTGTACTAACATATTCAGATTTTATGGCTATTGTTTGTTGATAAATGTCTGAATAGAAGTATGTAAGAGGTGAATGTAATTTTACAT
The DNA here is from genome assembly GCA_019973935.1 of Trichonephila clavipes. Lineage (NCBI taxonomy): Eukaryota > Metazoa > Arthropoda > Arachnida > Araneae > Nephilidae > Trichonephila > Trichonephila clavipes. The sequence continues at coordinate 231,014 of BMAU01017213.1, read as the reverse complement.
AATTTTAACATTTGATAATAGTTTCTTTTAAGGAGAATTCCTATGTGTATTAGCTTTATTGAATACAAAGCTTACTCATAAGGTGACCAACCGTCCTCCTTTAGGGAGGACAGTCCTCCTTTTAGAGGTTCTGTCCTTCCTTGAAAGTGTCCTCCTACTTGTCCTCCTTTTCAATATTTTAAAACCCCGATCTGTTAATCTCTATTCAGCGATAAAACAAACATGTTTCCAATAAGTAGAAGAATAGTCTGAAACAAATATCACAGGAAACAACAGTTTTCAATGGTGGTTTTTGACTTCATCGCAAGTAAATTGGGCAGAAATAGAAAATTGTGTTGAGTTTTAAATTCAAAGGAAAACTTGATATTAAAATCGGTGACAATCGTCGTTTTGAATAAATTAGAAGACTGAATATATATTTTAATTCTGACAAATTGGAACAATTTGTAAATCAGCATGCTGAAATTGATAAAAAATGGGTGGAAATACTTAACCATTTCAAACCTGAACACTTTCCATATGATAATTTAGTTATTCTTGTTGAATTTACATTGTGCGGACCTGGAACTAATGTAGAAATTGAAAGAGTTTCTTTTCAGATGGTAATGATTTTTGGACAAGTGAGAAATCAAGATTAAATGTTGATTCTTTAGCTGTAGCACTTACTGTAAAGCTTAATATAAAGGATATTTTTGCTCGAAATTTCCGATGTATTAGAAAATAATATACTGACAAAAAATATATTCAATGGGAAAAATACTCGTTTAAGTAAATAATTAGAAGGAATACAAACGTGATTAGCGTATTTTTATTTGATTTTAAAAAAATATTTCAAATATTTACGTTGTAACTTTTTCTTAAATTTTTCGCGCGCGTCCTCCTTTTCATTGTTAAAAAACTGGTCACCGTATTACTCATCAATTTTAAGAATGGAATAGCTAACTTTCTGACAGGTCCTATCTGCGCCTATGACTAATCGTGTCGAGAAAACTATTTCATAACTGTTGTATGATTATAAAATAGCTTCCCGTAGAGAAATCATGATTTCTGTTGTGATGGATGGGCTCTCCCATCCATCAGCGTACGAGAGTTAAAAGGAAGATTAGCCATAATCAAAACAAATATAATTAATTAACAAGTTTCAACAACCTAACAAATCTCAACAACCCAGGTTAGGAAATGCATCTTTAAGTAAGTATGGGAGCACAAAAACGAGGTATACAAGATAATTAATATTTAGTTACAAATTGAATCACTTACTCTTGGAACGTCTTGGCTATACAAATTACAAATAATTGAAGTTTCATTCTAAGTTAATCTACTTCAAGCCGACACTATTCCAATTTAAGTATCTAACTGGCCAAATTGTCAATCTTCAATTTTAAATATTAAGCAAATAATCTACCAATCACCCTCGACTAGCTTTCTATTAACTTACGTTAATCACTAACTTCAATCATCTTGCTCCTAACCTCTCCCTTGAACCTAAAAGTTAATTCTTAAGTATAAGTCTTGATTTGCATAAGTCACGTCTTCTTCTTCGGGAGAAAGTTTTCAATAGAATATTATTTATAAAAACAGTTTTTCCCCAAGAGCATTAGTAGGAGGTTCGCGAATAGACCCGTTACAATGTTAATTTGGATGCTATTTATACTCTAACGGGAAGTGAGAGTAGGAGTGAGTCGTTAGACTGCGAGTAAAGTTAGATTAGCAAATATAGTATCTGAAGTCCTTGGAGTTCTTGAAGAAAATATTTATAATCCAGGATGTGAAATTGACACAAGCAAGACATTTCTAGTGCAGTTACATTGGGGACATAATTATTTGTCTCAGAAATTTAAGATAGCGATTAAATTGACTTCTTCTCCTCGGTTTATAACTATGCTTGTTAATAAATTCATAGATAAAATAAAGTTATTGCTTTTATAACAATATCTGATTATTCGATGTTCCAAACTTCACCACCGACCGCAGGATCGTGACAACTAATTAATTAAGTTGCAATTTTTCTGTACTTCAAAGACAATCAAAGAAGGGAATATATTTTATATTATATATTTCTCTTGATTAGTAAATGTATTTCAAAATGGGTAAAATGGATTCATTTCTTGAAATTACATTATGATAACTTTAGTCAGAAAATGGAAATAAGTGCATTAAAATGCATAATAAATGTATGTCTTCTTTTTTTTGTTGTTGTTTTTAAATTATACTATTATAGATGTGTTTCCCTTTTGAAAATAATTTTTCAAAATTTGATCATCAGTTTTTCAGAATAGATTCAAAAAGCTATGTAAATTTCTGGAATATATATGTATGTATTTCTCTTTAAACTTTTTCTCCGACATATTGTGGTTTAAAAAAAGCGATGGTGAACGAATTATTTCAAGTAGGAAACTTATTTGTTTTTTCTTTATCCTTTGTATTTCTTTATGCTGACATCCATACATAGCTGATACTTCTTTATAAGAAACACGTAAGCCTTTTTCCGTTTGAATTAATTTCTACAAAGATATTGCTCTATAATTTATTGTACATCAGATAAATCGAAAGAAAGCATTGAATACTCCTTTTTAGCTTACGTTCAGTCTGCGTTAAAGGTACTCAAAAGTGTTCCTTGCTTTACATAATCATTTTAAAAAACTTCACCTTGACGGAACCTTATTCTGCAAAAATGTCCTTTTCAAATTTTAATGTGAATGAATAACCAACCTCAAGTGAAACTTTTCATGTGAACTATTTCTTTGGTAGACAGATATTTTTTTTGAAGTGAAAACTTCTATAGCCGCGTTGGGCACTTTTTGTTAGGGGGAATCTTATGGGCTCGCGTCACCGACATGCTCATGTGTTATGGTAAACAATTAGATGAGCCAATAACGGTAAACTATGCATCAAATCCTCAATATATTCTTCCACGTGATGATGAAATTATTGAAAGTACAAGAAGTCTAAGTATTGTTGAAATTAATGATGACAATGATGCAAACAATTAAAATAATGTTAAAAATCAAGTACATTGAAATTTAAGGTATCCGACTACGTTCGGAACCATGATTTTGCAAAAGCGTAAAAACGAATATTTTTTTAAATATTTAGTGTCACTTATATAGATTAGAGTACACGTATGAAGTTATTTTAAGCATATTGTTACAATAAAAAGTTTATTCAATGCAAATTTTCGGCAAAAAATGAATTTAGACTTATTTATTTTCAAAAGTCTCCTTTTATGGGAAAATGCTTCTATAATAATTAGCTCAAGCCTCTGTACAGAGTCTGGACTAGGATGATGGAAATATTTAACTTAGAAGTGGATTTATTCATAATTTAATACATCCGAGTGGAAAATTTTAACAAAAAACACTGATAATTATTTCAATTGGTAGTAACTCTGCAAATAATGTGTATTTTTATAAAATCCTAGTTCAGGCTCTCTGGAGAAGTCTTAGCCATGTATATGCAAAATATTTTTTCACAGAGGCATTTTTTATAAAAGAACACATTTTGAAAATAAATAATTCTAAGTTCATTTTTTGCCAAAATGTTGCATTTAAATAATTTTCACTGTAATAAATTTTCAAAGCAATTTTATACGCGTATTTTGATCTAAAAAACACTAAATATTTTTAAAAAAATATTCGTTTGTACGCTTTTACGAAACTACAATTACGAACGCAGCCGGATAACTTAAGTAAATACAAATACTATCCATAAATAATATGATTGTATATTAATTGTTATTTCAATTGAATTGCATTTATATTTTGTCATGATCTTGTACAGCCCGTAATATATTTGAATAATAAAAACCATATAAAAATGCATATAATTGTTGCTCGGAGTATCAATAGATGGGAAAACCGGATTGATGTTGATAATTTTAATTCAAACATTATGAAATTTCAAAGTTTAATACTAAAAGTTTCTATGTTTTCACTTCTATTGGCAGTTTCTATAACTGCCAATTTTTTTATTATTATTTTAACAAGAAAAGAAGAAATATACTCTACAATGGTTTTTCAGGTCAGATGATTCCATTTTCAGTTTCTATTATAATCTTTGGACGAACATAAATTCCTTCTACTTTTTCTAGTGGTACAATAGAATCGTGTCTTTACAATGTACAGTCAGCGGAGGTTTAAATAATGATGTTTCTTGACAAAAGGTTGAAAAACAAAACATTATGTTCAACAGGGTATTAAAACAATTCTTTGAAGAAACAGAAGTTTTACTGTCGGTAAATTTAACTGTTTAGAATCAGAAAATAGAAACGTAGGATATTAAATATGTTCTGTTGGTTTTAATAACATGTTTTGTACTAGTTTTACGACCATTCATTTTATTATTAAGAGAATGTGTATTATTCTTTTATAGGCTGTGCACCAAATAAGTTTTAAATATATTGTTTTTCAGGATTTTTTTTTACTCAATACTTGTTAAATTCTTTTTACACGATAAAAATAAAAATGTAACTCTTTTCTAGTTTTAGAACTTTTTCTAATAAAATAACATGCAAACACAATTTATTCATTATAAATGAAATATATGAAAATATGTAAATTCATTAAATCTGTATTCTTCGATATATAAATATAATTAAATCAAGGTACAAAAATAAAATACAATAGTGTATAACAATCGGCTACCTGGGCTACAATCGGCTACAATCTTCTCGACCTTGGGTTTTTTTTGTCCAATAAAAATCGTACTTTGAGCTAGAACAACACCACACCACAAAAAATACACCATGTACCTTCTAAATAGCATATTAAAAGTCAATGAGATGGAAAATAAGAGTTGTTATTTTGTGGACAATTTAGTCACACACACACACACACACTAGTGAATTCCTGGATAATATAGTCTCTTATCTATTAGAAGGTATTTTAGGATTTCTCTTTGGCGAGTTTCAGAGGTTCCGCTTCAAATAAAATAAGTACCCATGATTTTTCAATATTTAGTTTGCCTTGTTCAAACGTAAAAATTATAAAAGTTTATTTGAAAGTTAACGCGAACACGTTTCAGACAAAATATCGGTTAACAAGATATAATACAGCAGTCCCGACAAAATTACTATGCATTTTTATGCATTTTTCTTCTATTAACACGAAACGGAAATCGCTTAACACTAAAGGTTTCCCTTCTGGAAATGGACAAAATAAGGAAAACAAAGCTGTATTGAACTGTCCTAATAAATCAACAAAATAATTCGTTGCAGTAGATGATGGCAATGTGTGTACAGCCACAATTATAGCAGACAAAGATATTTTGTAGTTTGTTCAACGCTAAAAATATCATTGATGCAGATTCCGATGACGAAAATGAAATTAATATGCAGCTCTCCTTTCAACGTCATCCGAATGGAGGAACATCATAAAAAGTATACACCGTTTTTTACCCACACATTTCATTGGTAAAATGAATATCAAAAGGGACGACATTGAACAATTTGTTGACAGTTTGATACTAAAAGAGACAATGCAAAGAAAAATATCAGTTTATTTTCCAAAAACTCAATAAATATTTTGTTTTCAAAAAACTTAAAAAAATTATGTATTAAATTACTTTAAGTTTTTGTGTATGCTCTTGCTTCATTAATTTTTATTAAATATATGCATATATACATAACTATGTAAATAAAATAAATTCTAATAAATGTAACTTTTCTTTTGCAATATCCTTTAACACGAAATTCTTTTATTATGAAAAATTTTTTCAGTCCCTTCGATTTCGTATTAAGCGATTTTCACTGTATGCTGCATGTTGATGCCTCAAAGAAACCCAACGATCAGCACTATATTCTCATCAACCATTATGAGGAAGTGTTACTACGTCAAATACGCCAAGCCATAACACCAGGTGAAATATAGGTATGGCGATGCATATACAAGGAAATCGCAGAGTTTTTCACTTCAAAACTCCCAAACTGGGATGTAACATTCGTGCTGATAGCAGAATCAAGATTCATCTAAAAAGGCTCTGTCGTTTCTTTTGTGTGTCCATGCCCGGCTTTCAGAACCCCTATATAGCTACATGCGCCTTATATTTGGAAGCAATTGCAATAATAAACAACTTGATGAAACTCTTCCCTGCTGTGAGACTGGTTGCTTCAAATAATTCTGCAGTGGACTCCAATCTTTACGCTAGGGTCTTAGATGCTACAGTCTAATCCGTGATTGTCACAGCATGTCTGTCCCCCCACCCCTTTGATTTGTGATGAGATTAACGCAATTTTTTCCACCATTCGAGCAGTTCTCCCCTACTCCTTGAGTTTTTCTGCACATATTTGTTGCTGGAATGTATTCAACACGAGCGCCGATTTCTGGGAAGAATAATCTGAAATCTTTCTAAGCCACATTTCCTCCTTAGTCAACATGCTTTTTAATACTGTAAAATCCATCGTTTTCAAAACCTATGTAATATTTTCATCTTTTATTTTCTCAAGTCATTTCAGTCTCTCTAATAGTTTTCCTTAAGAACTGTGCGTGTGTTCTAAAATACTTTTTGTGTGGGGCGATACTAATGCTTATTTAAAGCACCTTTTTTACTAGGTTATTTAATGCTAATATTTCGTCAAGACTAAAGATAACTGAAAAAGCGGGTTCTTTTTGTGTAACAACATTGTTATTATACAACCTTTTGAAAGCACGTAAATTTTCAGTTCCTTTCAACGGTGCAGATAAAATATGCTAAACGACAAGTTAAAAGGTTCTTTTTTTTTAACAAATCGCTTAACAATTTAGAATACTTAAAAAGTTCCTTCACAGGTTTTTTACCCTTCTTTCTCAGAAAATATAAATAATATGAATTTATATTTCTTCCTATTCTGTAAAGTATGTGTCAAAAATATTATCGTGATCTTTAGAGAGGTTCAACTCATAACTATGATGAATTGTTTCAACACTCGTTGAAATTCCTGAAAATTTCGTGAGAGAATATTTTACTTTTTATAAAAGCTGAATTCGAATCAAGACTAAGTGACTTAGTACGTGGGTTGTCTGTAAAAGTCTTCAATTACATTTTGAAAAACTTTCCAAAGGTATTTCTTTCCGGTAACATAGCTAATTAGAAATAAATCTGACATAAGATACACCTAAATTTACTCAATCTTTATTTAGAATATCATGGAAAGGCACACGCAATGCTTCACCAAGCTCAAATCTTAAGTATTCAAGATTTATCTTTACACGCAAACATTCTTTACAGGTTACTTTGAACGATAAGGAATGCAGTGCACTTAATATATATACAGATCTTCCTAAGAATATAATTAAAACGCTTTTATGAAAGACGCAAATGAGACTACTGATCATTTTTGAAAATGTTTTAGATTGAAATTTACAACTTCAGAGACTGAGATGCACTGTTAAATTTTTAACAAAGTAGCTGCTTTGTAATTCTTGGTTAAATACTTAAAATATCTGTCTAAGCATTATGGAAGCTAGTGACACATACGCCCGGATAGGAGCTTATGAAAATTACTTTTTGTATTAAAATATTCATTTTCTATTTAAACATAGCACAACCTTATTAATCCGGATTATTCTGGGCTCTAGATCGCACGGGTTGAACAAAATAAGTAGCATACAAAATGTAATTAGGGGGGGGGTGCATAGCTAAACAATCTGTACAACCAAAAGCAAACATTTTGAAATAAGGGAGTGTAAAAGCGAAGAAAAAATAACAGAAGAGAAAATTTACATGAGTATATTGCTTATATGATGCGCATTAGGTGGAGAAACTATTTAGAGTATAGTTCACACATTTATCTTTCTTAAGCACATTTGACACTTTCATTGGCATAAGGTAGGGATCTTCATTTTTCCCGCTTGAGGGTCAAATTAAGAAATTTACAATGATCGCGGAGAACATCAATAAATTCACAGAGATCCTCGGGCCCCACGTTTGTGAAAAAATTATTGTAGGCAGGAAACTTGTGTAAAAAAGGGAGATTTGTTTTACAAGATTACAACTGATTCTGAGGGAAGAGATGGTGCTTATAGATTTATATATATATAGAGAGAGAGAGAGAGAGATAGAGAGAGAGATGTAGGAATGGATGTGCACATATTGTATCCCTCCTATATTCCTTAATGACGTAATGTCAAGAGAGCGCCACCTAGCTGACAAGGCGGTTCGAGGATAACGAGTAAACTAGACTCGAATAGAACGATTGCGCGGGAGACGACTGAGAGGGACGACGGCGAGGAGACGATGACGAGGGCGCAGGAACGGAAAGCCTCGTAGAATCCAACGATCTAATGATGTTTCGATTACTTTTTACTAACTTTTAGTTCTCCCTTGTAAATAATTCCCCTTAATAAATGTATATTTAACTAAATCTAGCCGTTGTCACTCTCTCTCTACATATATATATATACGCTTCCAAAAAGTTAAATGGAAGTCGAAGTATGAAATACTTTGAAAACCGGTTAAAGATAAAAGTCCACGTTTTTTCCGAAAATTTCTGAGATTTTATGCATAGTCAGATTTTTTTACTTTTAAATTTTTGTTTTAAAATACAGTAAAACTTTTGAAAAGTTCGTCATTTTTAGAAATTTTTATCTTAAATAGATATCAAACACATCAGTGAAATGTTTTAAATATAAAAAATAACAGAAAAAAATGGCATTTTTTACGGCAAAATTCAGACAAGAATTTTTGAAACTGCCTCAAATTCAAATGAAGGGCGATAAAAGGCTTTCAACGGACCATTCGTGACCCGCGGACCACGGGTTGTAGACCCCTAGCTTAGAGGAACAACTTATCTTTTGTTGTCTTTCTTTGGAGTTTATTTTTGTTGTTGTTCCAAATCCCCTTGTAACAGGAATACCTACGCCGAATCCATTTGATCTTTCCGCATAAGATTGTCACAAACCAGGTCTTGATCTCCAACCAACTGACCCAGAGAAATGCCCCAGCAGTCCAGAAGAAGACCAGGAGAATTAGGGACAAATAAAAAAGGACTACTTTTTGAACAAAGGTCGTACCACATAGGTGACCTCTTCTAAAGCGCTCCAAGGCCGTCTGAAGTGCCCTGGATCTCCTGTACTGTATAGATAGGCCAGGACTCTTAACTGCGTGCCAGTGGTGAGCAGGATGGTTTTTCCAAGTCAAATTCATTTCAGCTCTGTGGAGGAAATAAATTTCAAGAGCGTTAACTTCTTGGTCAATTAATCGACTTAAATTCCTAAATTGCCTCTCTTTCTACTGGGATTTGGTTTCATTTTGCTGTTATATACAAAATATTTTATCACGAAATCTAAGTTTTACTTGTCATAACTCAAAACTGTATAGTGCAGTGAATCAGATTCTTTTTTCAGAACTTAAAAACCTACTTAGGTAGGTTTTAAGTTCCGAAAAAAAATGTATATCGATGGCATTACTCTGGTACATAGTAGATGGTTTTCATCTACTATGTACTAAATTTTCTTTGGTATATGGATGAGGGGGAAATTAAAATATAGAAAAAAAATTATGTTAATTCTATCGCAAGGGGAATTGCTTCGGCATTTGAAGATTTTTATGGTTAAAAGTCAACGAAATTTTGTTAAAAAAAACAGGTATTTTAGTACTTTCATTATTTATTGCGATGAGAGGACACCTACTAACTAGCCACAAGAAAAAAAGTTCCGGTATATTTTACAGGTTTGATTAGTATTCAATTTTTTTAAAAAAATGACTGTCGAAATGACAACACACGATAAAGCGGAAGACAGATAAAAGCTTATTTTGGACTGTTTCGAAGGTGCAGGGAGAGCTAGGGTTGTGAAATGTTGTAATGTACATTGTATTGTTAATTACTCAGTACTCATTTATCATTTATCATCGCTTCTGGTAATTAATATTGAAGAAAAATCATTTTACTTTGCCATGTAACCAAAATTAAGACTTTTTTTGGAAAATTCACCCTTTTGTAGTAATATTAAATTTTAAAATAGTTTTTCAAATTATATTTTTAAGCTTCATACCACAAAACAGCTTTTCTTATCAATAAGTTTCGATTAACAATTTTTTTCTCCGTGTAACCGATATCCATCATGTTGTATAGTATACAGTCTTACGTTCCAAAAACTCACCTTTTTATTTTCTGTTTATTTAATCTGATTTTTTAAATGACCTGTATAAAGATCTATGGCTAAACCAGATTCTATTGTACATGCAGTTAAATATACATGACTATTTAGGAAAAATAAAAGAAATTTTAAGGCATATTACATCTCTGTACAACAAAATTTTGAGGGAAAAAAATGGGCAGGAATAACGCGTTTTATCGTAATTACAAGAAACAGGCACGGAAGGAAACATTTTTCTTTTTCCTGCAACATCATTAAAAACCTTTTTACGCAATATTTATAGCAAATATTTAACTTTTTATTCAAAAACGGCAAGTCATATCCGGGAAAATCGAGGGAGTGATTGGCGTAGAGTTGCAAGAACATCCTGAAACTACATTGGAGTGACAAATATCCAACCACCAATCACAGCACCTTTGCTAAAAAGTATGTTTTGCTACAGATACAACATTTCGTAATTATTGTAAAAAATTTGTATAAAGAAAAAAAATTAAATTAAATTTTAAATAATCTTCGTTTCTTTTAATGCATATCCCTTAAGTTTACCATTTAACATCTCCAACTGTGAAGGTCTCCTTGGACCTCACTTTGAGAACGAGAATAAATAGGAGTCATGTAAGAACCAGTAGCCATTTTTATAAACAACTTTCTTTATTTGGTTATCTTATCCAAATAGAATCAAAGACTTATTAACAAATATATCTAACTAGTATTATGAGGTTTTAAAGATAATATCCTTTAAATTAACTTAATGAATTAATGATCCAATTAATTAACAATTAAATAACGATCACGCAGAGTTTACCACGGTAAGAGATCCCAGAATTATATTTAATAATGTTCCTATTGAACATTTAACTTTTAATCTCACTCTTAAAACTTTAATGAGACATTAATTATAAATCAATAATTACCAACGGAATCTCAACTCTTCTTGAGATTAAATTATCTCCAACAAGAAATCTTCAATTTAACTTCACTATAACTTTCTGCTTCAATCTCTATCTCCTACTGTTCTAACTTTACTATTCCGTTTGACTTAAATAGTTTATCTAATCTGCATAACAAGGAATCCTGTCCGCTTTTTTTGGAGTTGGTTGGAAATAGGTAGGGAATTAAATTTCCCTAAAAAGGTCGACTCAGAAGGTTAGTGATAAAGTTCCGTATAGATTTGTCACACAACTTGCACCCAAATATTCTTGTAAGAAGAAAAATTGTTGTTAAAGGGTGACAGAGCGTGCGCATCCTAAAGTTTGCAAAAAGAAGCTCTGAATTATTAAGTTTATGCATATGAGTGTGTGAGTGAAATGTTGGATTTTTTTTACATAGAAATGTTTGTCACCCTGTTTTCGTTATGCCTTTGTTTTTGGTATAACTTCGTTTACAGTCATACTGTCTATTGCCAAAGTCGTATTACAAAAAAGGACATTTTCCCAAAAGGGCTTCATTTTATTATTTATTTTGAGTTTCGTAAAGATATGATTTCTACTGATATCCACGTGATTTTCTATATGAGCATAAACCTGGTAGCAATGCTGCAAAAGTTGATCAATTGAGAAAAGCAATATAAACCAGGGATTTGGAGAAAATACTGCTAACGATCAAAAAGTGTAGAGTTGGTTTAAAAATTTCGGGCTAGTTATTTTTCTCTAAAAAGGAACCCGAAATATCCGGGAAAAACAATACTCTGAAAGCACAGGTGAAAAAGTATCAAAATGTATCTATTATACTGCCAGTACATTGATAAAATGTATGAAACATTCAAAAATATACTTCTATCACTCGTTAATCGGAATTGACCAATGATTTTCCACTACAACGCTCAGCCGCGTACGTCGTACAAAACAATTGCGAAATGAAATGAATTAAGGGGACACAGTACGATTCAATTGACAAAAATTGGTCAAAAAATCAAATCTAATTTTTTTTTAATCTAAATTGCTTTTTATGTACTTTTCTATTACCTTACAACATCTGAAAGCTCTAAACTTAAAAAACGCAGAATTATGATAGCTTTTACGTCCGTTTTTATTCATTATCCTATTGCAAATCAAAACTTTAAACTTACTTATCTTAGAAAGATAAAATAACTAGTTTGTCTTCATTTAAAATGCTAAGGCTTTTTTTTCTATTGTGCCTAATACTTGGATTTTTCTTTACCTATTGCTAATAGTACATGTAACGAAAATTGGTATGCATTTTTGATCAAAGCAATACTTATTTTTTTAAAAATAATTGAACTCAGAATTTATATTTTTTTAAGGAATTTTCAATAAGCATTCAGAAAAAAAAGAAGTATTGTACGAATACCAACAATGTTATCCCTAAACCCATTCCAACTTTTGTTACACATAGTTTTACGTACTTGTAAATCAAATTTCATGCGTGTACGTAAATTTTTGTAGGAGTAGCGCTTTAAAATCACAAATTTTAAGTTTTTTCCTTAAAGAATTAAATGGATAGCGTTTTATGAAATGTTGAGCACAAAATCTGTTTTACATAGTATACATACATAGGAAACGCCCCAAAAAATTTTGAAAATCCTTAAATTAAAAATGTTTGCGTAAATCGTGCCATGCCTCCTTAAAATATGAAATTTTGCGACAAACAGTTAATTCATTGCATTTTTTGCTAACCGACCTTCCTTTTTTTTAAATATTTAGAACATGTCTAAGCTATTATAAAAATGAAAACAATCTGAAAAATTCCACATCAGAGTTTATTGATTCTAAATATTAGAACTCCTTTAAAACAGGCATCTATGCATTGAAATCTGGTTAGAAAGGTGAATTGAGGCAAATGGATAATCTTTGGATCAAATAAACAGCTTTTGAAAAAAAATGCACTGTCTTACATATTCACTTAAGAATTAGATGTTTCGATCGTACCAACGAAAACTTCGTTTAGATATTAGAAAAAAAATAACTTTATAATATGTGAGTTTTTGTACCTTGACCATGTGATGCTTTTCTATTTCTTTTTTACCTCAGTTTTTATAAATTAATATTTAAACATGAAACATATATAATGATTACATTTATTTTTGAAGTAATAAATGACATACCGGATCAAGCCTTGATTATTTACACCGATGGTAGTCGTTCGGATACGGGTAGAGCAGAGAGTGGTATTTTTAGTAACCCTCATGGGAACGATGTTAAAATCAGCATCAGGAATCCTGACCATTGTTCCGTCTTTAGATCGGAATTCATTGCTATTAGTGGTGCTCTCGATCATGCTCTCAACTCTTATAAGGACAATATCTGTGGATCCTGACAAACAGCAGAAGCTCCATCCAATATTTGAAGAATTGGCCAAAAATTATGGACAGTACTGGTCTAGATATTTTATCCAAATTAGTTAGGCTTGGCCAGAGGAAACAAGTATGTCTCCAGTGGATTCCATAACATGTGGGTGTGCCTGGGTACGAAGCTGCTGATGAGCTGGCTGGTAGGGGATGTGATCTCCCTAACCCCAGTTCCACTGTCTTAACCCATACGAAAATTCCTTCCTTCCAAAGAAATAAAACGAATTTGACTTGACGAAACCCTCCTGCTCACCACTGGTACGCAGCTAAGAGTCCTGGCCTATCTATACAGTACAGGAGTTCCAGGGCTCACATCAGACGGCCTTGGCGTGCTTTAGAAGCGTTCACCTGCGTAGTATGACTTTTGTGCAGGGGGTAAAATCTTTCTTTACCTGTCCCTACTCTCTCCTTGCTTCCCCTGCCGATCTTCTGGACTTTTGGGGTATTTCCCTGCGACAGTTGTATGAAGAGCAAGGCCTGGTGTGCGATACTATTACGCGGAAAGGTCAAATGGACTTGGTGTAGACTTTCCTGCTCCAAGGGGATTGGAAACATTTATTTATTTTACAAATGCCAGGCCATTGACCATCAGGTCATTAGGCAACGGGCTCTCCAATACCTTTTTACAATGCAGTTAAGATCATTCAGTGCAGAGCACTCGTCCAAATGAGCGGCAGTCATGTCTTGTCCAGTGTCACACAAAACGCAGATAGGTGAAGTCACTAAGTTAAAACGAAACAGATGAGCACAATGGCAGTCATGTCCGGTTAAAAGTCTAAATTTAGCCACAGCAGCAGCACGAGGAGAACTTGGAATACCGTGGGATTTCTTGCATAGTGTACTCCAAGGCTTATCACGAGCAACACGAGAAGTTGCAAGGCGAAATGATTCCCTAAAAATCCTTTTAATTTCAGTTTTGGCAGAATGAAGTGCAGGTCTCTGCGAAAGTTCTGAAGGATACCCGTTCCCTTTTTTGCCAAAAAGTCTGCCCTCTCATTTCCCCAAAGACCACAGTGGGATGGTACCCATTGAAAGACGATCTTTCCTTTTATCTTTCCCAGGAGTTCTCTACAGTTCTGCACACGTAAACAATTATTCTCATTATAGTTGGACAAAGCCTGAAGGGCAGAAGTAGAATCTGAAAGAATTACAGCTCTTTCAATGGGGGAAGACGAACAGCAAGTTGCTGAAGGGCTATATGTATAGCTTCAACCTCACCATCAAAGTTAGTTGTCAAAGGGCCGGCGTGTAAATAGAAGGAGAAGAGGTGACTAAAAACACCAATGCCAGCGCCTTGGGCAAAGTCCAAGAGTGAGCCATCTGTGTAAATGTGAAGCCACTCCTCCGGTGGGAAGCGGGTATTGATAGTTTCCAAAGCTATAGCGTGAAGAGCAGTTGGACTTAGATCACGTTTTCTCACATTCAGAACAAGGTCCAATCTGATGTCAAGTGTTGCGTAGTCGAGTGGGTTAGCAAAAGACAGTAATTCAAAGGGCACATCATTAATGACTTTATATTGAATGTTCTCACGAACACACATTGAATAAAGCCCTTTTGAGTCTTAAGATTACGTCCTCCATCGGAATCATAGTCCCGCCAGAATGAATTATTTGGGAGTCTAATAAGTCTATTGAAGAGAATAGCAGCATTCTTCTCAATTATATTAGTGAATGGCTGAAGGTCGCAAAGTAACTGCATGGCAAGAACTAGAGTAGTTTTAACTCCGCCAGTGATCATGCGAAGGGCTTGGTTAAGGAAAGTGTCAAGAAGTTTTCTAACGTTCTCTGAGGCAGAGAGATCAGCACCTCATTGCAATAATTTAGAACTGGTTGAATATATGTCTTGTAAGTTGTATTGGAAACAATAACAACATTTATTTTAATATCACATGCGGAGACAAAAATGTAAAATAATGT
This sequence comes from Trichonephila clavipes, assembly GCA_019973935.1. Classification (NCBI taxonomy): domain Eukaryota; kingdom Metazoa; phylum Arthropoda; class Arachnida; order Araneae; family Nephilidae; genus Trichonephila; species Trichonephila clavipes. The sequence goes on along the minus strand of BMAU01017213.1, from coordinate 215,718 downwards.
CCATAAATAATATTTTTTTTTGTCTTTAATCAAAAATAAGGAAAATTCTCAAATCATCTATAATTCTTTATCTTTGCTGATAACAGTTCAAAATAAAAATAAAGTTTTGTTTTTGGACAATCATATTAGTTTCATCGTGAATATATTTATTGTTCTTATCAATTTCTCGACGTAAAATGTTCGATTGAGATCGGTCAAAAAAGTCTGTAGCTTTTGGTTGATAAAATTTTAATATAACTTTGTAATTTTTTATCACGCAAAAAACAAATATTTCTGTTGAACGTTTCTGTTGTATCTTTAATAGCAATATTATGCGTTTGTAGAAAATTTACTTTCAGGAGAAAGTCTTTTTTTTGTGGTTCATTAACCACAAATTTCGTACTTATAGGCATTTAATTCTCCAATCTTTATATATACAAATTCTGTTACCTTTTAATGACTATGAATTTTTTTCCTTTGATATATATTTGTCGTCTCATTAAACCATTACCTCTAACTTTGAAGCAGGCATGAGTACTTATGTCTGTGTTGTTGCTTTTAAATATGAAATTAAAGACTTAAATAATACAACGACAGCTGTGTGTGTGTGTTTGCTTAGCTTTTGAGGGGGAAAAACGAAAATTAATATAACTTTTATATCAACAATTCTATAACATATACAATAAAATTAGTTAGGTTTATATTCATTTATTTTTCGTTACTTACATGAATGCGGTGCATACGTATAAACAACGAAAGAATCAAAATTTAAAGTAAAAATAACGTGAACTCAAATTAAATTATACCTATTTTTAATATGCTCGAAGTAAATTTCATTATGTAGCTAGTTCGCTTAGAATGAAATATTTATTTAGATTTACAAATTCTCTTAAACATTGTAAATATAGACTTAAGGGTAATTCAAATTGTCTAATGCAATTTATTTAGAAACAAAAAAGCATTACATTTTTTCCCTCCTCTTCTTTAAATAAATTAATTTTTAGTAGCATAACATCACCAAACACTTGAATATGCAGCCAATAATGGGAAACTCTTTCAGAGCATGTTTGAACACAATATAAATATAGATGACGGGATTTATCTATATTTTTGAATTGGCGAAATTAGACGACTGTAGTGTGAGGTTCCTTGATCCACGCCTAGAGATGTGGGAGGAAGGGAAAGAAGACTAGCCATATCCAATATTACTCAATTTAGGGTCAGGTGGGGGAAAGTGGGGGTATATTGAAAAACATCTGTTTTCTCTCTTTTTAAATAAAGATATTTAGTCATTTCCTTTTAGGAACATATATTGAGATTATAGTAAATATTTTCATTTTAGTTTCTGAAGTTTTCAACAAATCTGATGTTTATTCAGTTTCTTGATATGCTGTTTTCAAATGGTTTATTAGCTTAGGCTGCTGACGAACTTTCTTCTAAAACTAATTTTAACTGACAAAAACTATTAATTTTTGTTCAGACTTGCAGAGCAATATCAAAGGAACACATCCACATAAAAAGTTAAGAATAAATTTTATAATTATATTTATCATGAGTTATTTTTAGGTGGGGTAATTTGGGGGTATTGCTGGACTTAGCTAAGAGTTCTATGATAGGGACTTTTTTTACTTCTACGTTAACTTTAGCAGATGTCTAATGCTCTATATTTTATAATAAAAGGACTAAAACAATTAATTTACTTAGTATTTTTTCACTAGGTAGTAATTTTAATATTGAAAAACATTTTGCGACCATTAGATGTTGGAGTTTTTTCTCCTATTATTTTAAAGCATTGCTTTAGAGAAAGCAGATTACGAAATGTTTCTACATCATCATTTCCATTTCTCTTGAAAAAGTTGTTTGAAAGAATGAAGCAATAAAATGCAGTGAATGGATTTAAAGGATCATGACTTGTGTTATCCCACGGGCTGTGGGCATCATCTTTTCATCATCCACACGACCTAAGTTTGAGGGGATAAAAGATTGACCACTCAGAGATTCCATACTAAAATTAGTTTATAGTTATCTCAATTTATGTTCGACAAAGCAACACAAGTCTAGGAGGCTTATGATCAGGAGTGATGAGACATAAACTATAATTATAACAAATAGCGCAATAAACCACCGAATGTATATTTATAAATGATTCCCTCACTTTATTAGAATCCGCTCCAGTATTCAATTTTATTATAATCTTTCCTATCGCTAATCCACGGTGAACAGCTACCAGTCTTTATATCTTCAATATAATCCTTCATCCAACTTGCTCCAGCAAATGGACGATCTTCTGGCTTCGAACTCACTTAGAACTTCGCTAGCACTATTAGACCTCCTCATAGAACTTAACGCGAATACTAAAGCTCCAATATGTGCTCAATTCCTAATCTGCATAATCGCGTTCTCTTCTTGAGTTAGTTGGAAAGGTTCTTGAGTTGGTTGAGTTGGTTCTGGCCCCCAAATGATTTCCCAAGAGGTTTTAATAAAAGATGTGGTAAAGCTCCATCACAGACCTTATTCTCTGAACAGAAAGGCCATCCAACACCGTATTCTCTTTACAGAGAAGGGAAACAACCAAGAGCACATAGTATAAGAACAGATTCTTCCACAGCCATTGTATCTTCTGAAGCTCTGTGTGGCTCAACTCTCCTTTAAAATATTTGAAGAAATCAATAATACAAACTCTCTCTCCCACCCCCATCAGTAAATACAATTTTAGACATTCAGAATTTAAAGCGAAAGTGAAAGAGAGTACAGAGCAAGAATGGTGAGGTTTTAACTAACGAAAATGCTTTGGAAAGGTTGGCTGCTGAAGAAAGTGGCCTTAAGAACAAATTCCATCAAGTAAATATAAAGAAGGATGTAAAAGGTACAGAAAGTCTTAAAAATAAAGCAAGGATCATGGGTAGAAAGGTTGCGTACTGGTCAAGAAGTCAATCATCTCAATCCATTGGACAAGTGATAGAAATTAATGAGTTCTATCACCGAAAATATCTGGCCAAGTCACCATTACGCTTTTTCTACTATTGATGCTGAAGGTTGTGAAGAGTTCAGTGATATATGCTTCATACTACGTGAACCTAATTTTGATAGCCATGGTCATTGTTTCTTTAATTAAATAGTTTTTTTAAAAAAAACTTTTTTTGCCCATTTGTACCATTAAATATAATCAAGGCACATTTATTTCAGCGTATTCTTGTTTCAAAAAAAAATATCTTCATGTTTTTATTTAAATATACACCAATTTTAAAACTACCCCTACTTTCCCCACCATGGGTAAACTGGGGGTATCAAAACATGCTCTTTCAAATGTATCACTGTGAGAAAACAATCTAACAAAATTGAATGGCTATGCTTCATGTTTAATCTATATGAATCCAATGTATATAAAATGCATCAAAAGTTTCATTAAAATTAATTAAATAGTTTGATATTAGGGCCTTCATTAAATAAAACTTGATTTTACCCCCACTTTCCCCCACCTGACCCTATTGTCACACAATCAACAACACAAGTTCCAGCAATCTAAATTAAGATATGCGCCCTATTGAAGCTATACGTAGATAAATAACGAGGTACGTGAAGTATGAGAAGATATTAAATATCAGTACACTTAATTCTGGTTCAAGTATACTCAAGTACTGTCCTAGATATCTAATCTCTGATACCAATCGTCACTTTAATAATTATCATTATCAAATATCTACGTTACACTATCAATTTGATTACTATCTGATCCGCTAGCAATCTACCCTATCTCTCGCACTTTTTATCACCTTCAGTTTTAAAGCCTAGACCAGTGATACTGAACCTGTGGCCCACCAGCCTTTTTAGAGTGGCCCGATCATAGATCATTGCACTAAGAAATTTAATTATTGGAGAACAATGTACAAAATATTTAGCAGGAAATTCTATCAATCAAGCAATCAAATGTATCAATTTTTTTTAATAGTAAAATGTAAGCAAGAGGCTTAGTCATAGACAAAAGAAAATAGAAATTATTCCATAACTCAGTAAAAATTCATAAAATTAAATATTTTTGTGGGTGTGCTTGATATAAAAGTTAATATAGTATTAAAATAAAGCCAAAAATGAATTTTAATATTATGATCAATTTTGTTTGTCAATGTTTCTTTGGTCTTATAGTGTGCTTTTTCCACTATCCACATGTGGCGGCCCACATGAAATAACTGCCATATGTATGTGTCCTGCGTGAAACACCTGCCATGCGTATGCGGCCCGAGTGAAATACCTATCATGTGCATGCGCGCCCGGCGGGAAAAAAAAAAAGGTTGAGTACCCCTGTCCTAGACTGTATGTAGTAGACATAATTTAAATAATCACGTTCTCTTCTTCAGAGGGTTCGTTTCAAATATAAAATAGTTTTAAAAAAACCAAAGATTTCCCAAGAGGACTTGTTAAACGGAAGGACGCAGAAAGAGTCGTCATAATATAATATTTAAGTACTACATAATCACAGCGATTAAAATTTTTGAAAAAACTTGATTCTTTTTATCAGAGATTATCTAGAAATGCACTTTTTGGAAAAATGGATAAAGCGCATTTTAACTGTATTCTGTAAATTCTGTAAATTCTAATATTCTGTAAATTTCACTATTCTGCAAGAAAGGAAAGGTAATACACATATACATTCAAAGGATACTTACGTATTACACCATCGACCAATTTTGTCAAATCAAAAGACGTCGTCAAATGTTGCGATGTGCAGCCAATAGTGAAAAAGGTACTTAGGTATATTCGCAACAATCACTAACTGGATTAATAACTCGCCAAGTTGGCAACGCCGTTTTCCTATGTGTCATACACGATGAATCGGCAACCAGGCGCTCCGTTTCATATAATGTAACGATAATACTTTAGTACTGTGAAAAATATTCCCACGCATGTTTGAAAACAATAATAACAACGATGATAGTATTTGGCAACAATTTTTGGATTGATGGCGTCCTTTTAATTGGCGAAGTAGGTCGATGGTTTAATACACAGGTGCCGAACTTTCTTACTTTTAAATAAAAACAAGTAATATAAAAAATTAAAGTCAATTCCTACTTAGGTCAACAAAGTAAAATTTTATTTTAGTTACGTTTTATTAAATAATTACAATTAATATAAATACATATATACATATATGACAGAATCACAATATTACGTGGCAAAATTAAAAGCGATTTTCCCTTGCAATTTTCCATTTTTCTTCCTATATATGGAGTTGGACAATTATTTTTGCTTATTATTATTTATTCGTTCTTATATCACATTCTCAGAAATTAGGCAATTCCAAATAGGATTCAAACCTACGATCTTTGACTTAGAAATCCAACGCGCTATTCTTTGCTCTACAGGGATACAACGAGTAGTTTACCTTTTTATACACACATATGGTGTTGGACTATTACTTTGTTTGTTACAATTCATTGATTAATTAAGTTTAACTAATGAATTAATATTTGAAAAAAACTGTATTAACATCAAGTGTCATCCACTACAAATTTAAAAAAATGTATTTGAACTTGAATAAAAGAACAGAAGATATTTTTACTAACGATTGAAAATTTTTGAACAAGGCATATAAATGAGGAAGATTGTCATCTATAAATAATAGCAGGAATTGAAAAATTGATTATGGTTTATAATAGAAAAGCACCATGAATTTTTGGTACTTACATATTATCAAAACCGTATTGGCTACATTGTATGAAACGAAGCCCATGATTGCCAATTCAGTGCATACGACACATGCAAAATCGGGGTTGTCAATTTGGAGAATTATTTTGAACTTTGACATTGTGTGTGTGTGTGTGTGTGTTGCAATAATACGTAAGTACCGAATTTTTCTATTCGTATTTTACTAGTAGACGGTTTGTCATTAAGGTGACAAAAGAAATGCTTACTCAGTATTTACATTATTTTTCCAGGTATAATCTCGTCATTGTTTAAACAGTCAAAATTTAAATAACACTTTGATCTGATTATGTTGTCATCTTCAGGAATATCTTTTATTAAAGTCCAATCAATCTCTCTATCTCTATCATTTATTAACACACAATAATTATTCTTGTTTTAAATACATATCGCAAACTATATTTTGAACAATAACTATGCTTATTATAACTATGGCCTTACATACAATAAATTGATTTCTATATGGTTACATTTACTAAAGTCCCAAGTCGGCGGATTTTCCTGATGCAGAAAATCGACAGCGGTCATGTCGTATGATTATACGGCTCGTAAAAGATTCTTAGAGTGTCTGTTTGGTTTGGGTATTCTGGGCAAAATTAAATGTTAGTACATGTTCACATCGTCAGAGCACAGGTGCCTCCCTCAATGAAGGAAACGGCGTCAAAATTACCTGCGATAATTGGTATCCCCCTATATTGTGCCGCTCTAAAAAAAGATATCAGCTTCTGCGGAATGCAGTAGGTCTGCAATGGTAAAACACCAATGCGCAGCCCATTAGAAATTGAAAAAAAACCCATTTACTCCAGTTATTCTTAAACAAACATATCAAAATTGAGTAATAATTACAAATGTTGTTCTATTATTTAATGTATGAATCGCATTTGTAAACTTAAACACTTGCTTGTCTAAACTATCTCTCAAAACTATTGTGAAATAAATAGGGTGTACAATTTATCGTTAATTGTTATGCATGTAAAATTATAGTTGTATCCTTTTCCGTAGTAGCCGACGCTTATAAACTATCGTATTATGAAAATGATTGCCATAAAGTTAGATTTATGTTGTCATTCAATGAATTATTTATGTTTATTGTAGCAGTTGTGAAACTTCTTGGTTTTAAGATACCAATGTAACAGATACATCTGAAATCTTAAGTTTTATTACGAAATGATATAAAAAGCAGTAATAAAACACTATATTGAACCATAGCACAAAAGCAAAACATTGCATGATTTGCTAAAGGTTAAAACTATGTATTTCAAGCTAGATGTTTTAAGTTTGCTTAATTTTTAGTATAACAGAGTTTAGAGTAACTATAGTTTATTTAATATCTATACTTTATTTTTGTAAAAAGTGTTATACTTTTTACGTGCTTTAACAGCGTTAAAGTTAATTGGTACTTACGTACTATCGTAACAATGCCGACGTGTGTGTGTGTTCTATATAACATTTAAGTTGGCAACTCCGGGCTGACAACCCTCCATGCTGCCATTAGCTTCGTTTCATATAATATTTCATACAATGCAATAATACGTAAGTAACAGTTAATTATACAAAAAGTTGTTAGTAATTCAAAACTCTGGAAATATTTATGTGGACATATATTTTAAATTTAAAAGGATATAGTTAAAAAAAACACAAAGTGAATAATATTTTTTAAAAATTTAATGACATGTTTGCTTAACATTGTATGACAAAAACTACAAAAAACGCTTTAACATGCATTGAAGTAATGTAATCCATATAAACCAAGTTTAATATTTTATATAACGAAAAGTGCTGTAGTAATTGTCTGATGATTTATGACGAAAAGGCTTTATTTTTAGTGAAATATAAAAAAATACGGTACCTATCACAACCATTTTGGCGACATTATATGAAACCAAGCATTTGGTTGCCAATTAACCCAAACGACGCGTATGAAATCGAGATTAGATTGACAGTTGCAGAGTTGCGATAGTACGTAAGTGCCAAAAATGCATTCTAAGAATTTCTCCGTTTTTGTATATAACTACGAATTCCTTTGTGTTAGATATTTTGTTCATCTACTACTTTAATCTTATTTATTTTAAAATGTTAACCATTACTTATAAAATGAAATGTAAGACACATACTTAAACCTTACAGAAATTGATGAGCTTCCGAAATAAATTTATAGAAGGTTTTAAAGTTTTGGAATATTATTTCTTTACCATCATATGTTATATTTTCTGTTTATATATTAACTCTATTGTTTGGTAAGTAGAATTCTTAGAACATAAATTGAATGGAAAAGGTCTAATATTCAATGGTCTATATTAGGGGTACTGAACTTTTTTTTTTCTGTTGGGCCGCATACATATGTCAGCCATTTCACGCGGACCGCAACATGAAGTTAAACGGGGGGAGGGTGAGAAATGCCTAAATATCAATAAAAAAAGGGAAATTTAAAATGTGGAAAATAGATCAAAATATTATAACTCCAGTTTTGCATTTTTTAATTATTATTTTTACATTTTTTTTATTTTTGTCATTAAATTAAAATAATTTAAGAAACATTTCTTCGAAATTTTTGCATCAGTGAACGGATTCGCATGACTACCAATAATACAGCAAATTTTATAAGATGTCTTTGTTACTGCTGTGACATTACCACTGACAAAACACTTTGTTGCTGTTGCAAAGAATATTCAAGAAAACCTATTTATCACCTCTTGAAAGAGATATTGGAAGAAAAGTGTCATTGAATGATTCCTGTTTACTGGAATTTTTTAAATGCAGCACTTTCGTGATAAATCAAACAAATACTGATCCCCATGTTTGTTTTTCACAACTAAACAGTCAACCTCCAAATCGTTCGAATATTTTTCGCTTGCAAGGTATGAAAGATTGTTAAAAATTATTCCACTCATAAAATTGTCGCTACTCCACTGTTAACTGTTATCACTAACCGTAAACGTTACAAATAGAAAGAGACAAAACAAGAAAGAAACGACAGCAAAAAAGAAAAAATTGCTATATTTGATTTGTTATCACACAAAGAATATCTCCCCAAATTTTTGATGAATTGTTCTTAAATAAGTGAATTTCTCAGATCAATGTGTCATGACCTGACCACTTAAAAAGGCTCGTGGGCCGCAAGTTGAGTATCGCTAGTTTCCATTTTTTGTTCCCTTTTATCGAATTTCCCTTAAAAATAATCTAAAATCGTACTCTATTACTCTATACCAATGATTCTCAACCACTTTGCCGCTGCCTTTTTGCGTATCACCAAATTCTTAAAATGGGCCACCACATTTTTGAAAATTATTAATTATGCTCTTAGAAAAAAATAAATTCCGGAACCGAATCATTCAACCGTTTTAAATAAACTTCAGGTATTTGTGGTTATTGAACTTTTCCTTTCACAGACAGATGGATATAAACAAATTTGATTGGGCTCGTAATCCACTTGTGATAACGGATATATCTCTATATGAATTAACCTTGAATGAAAAGGAAAAACTAATTTCGCTTTGTATTCATTGAGATTTAATTTCAAACATGAGGAATAATCAATAAATTTATAAGGTTTGATATTAGTGGTGGTTATCTCATAATAGCCCAACAAACTTTAAAGATACAACTGTCTGCATCTTATTTGTGGCAATCTGTATTTTGAGCATTTACAAATAATATAAACATGAAAAAGATCGTGACTTTTAAATGTAGGTGACGAAATAAGAGTGGCACTATCATTTTTATCACCAAATATAAACTAAACTATCAAAAATCAGCAAGCTCAAATTTCGCATTAAATATACTCTTATAATTGATTTGTAATTAATTACTCAATTAGTATTTTATTGTCTTTGTGTCGTACATATCATTTCATTTAACATTAACAATTATTATAATTAACTGTATTTAATAAAGTATTGCAGATAAGTAACATTATTTTAGAATATTTTATTGTTAGTGAAACGCCAAACTTTAAGATAGTTAAACGTGTACCACAAGAAAACAGAAAAAAGATTGAGAATCCATGCTCTATACAGACTAGATTGAATTTGAATAGCATTAGTACTATTAAATGAAATTGTAGAATTGAATTGTAGAATTGAATTGTACTATTGAATGAAATTGAATTCATTTCAATATGAGAGGCATTTTTATGGGGGAAAAACAGATAATTCGAAATCAGGAACAAAATGAAAATTATATTTCTCAATAAATCTTTATTAAACTATTAAAATTCTTTTCAAATGTATAATACAGTATATTTTTGTTTTAACATTAAACTTTAATAATATTTCTGGAATTTTTTTTTCTCCTTAGAATTTTTAGAAGAAATTAATATTTATTTAATCCTGCATAGTAAAATGCTCGGTATTGGGGAACAAAATGTTATCTAGAACTTGAACTATTCTAGTACTTCGAAAACAAAATTTTAAGTGAAATTTGTAACACTAAAATTATACATAGAATAAAAATTGGAACATGAAAATTTTTGTCATAATCTTTTTACTAGTTTACCTTCATATAAATAATACCTTTTTAATTTATTCGCTGTTAAATTTTAAATATTGAAAGATTATACAATTCACAGACGATTTATAAATTCTACAGTGAGACAAAAAAAAAGACCAGTTTTTATGATTTGCATTTCAAACTAATGAATATACAAGTTCTTTTTAGTTTAATGATTCACTTAAATACATGTTCGATTTTTGACCTTTCAACAATATCTTTATTAGAATCAATTTTTTTAAATGTTTTTTTTAAATCTTTAAAAAATTTTCAGAGAAGCGATTTTCTATTATTTTTTTGTACTCACCAACTAACAAAATTTTTCTTAGAATGTACAAAGCCTAATTAGTAGATCTGTAATTATATAACCTAGTAATTATGTTTTTTTTATTCAGGTTCGTTTAAAAAAAGTTATTTTTCTTAATTGGACTGCTTAATGATCTGTGTGGATGAGTATTTATTATTTACATAAAATAAATCTCCAACTTCAATGAGTAATTGTCCATGCTTTTTTTTAAAAAAGTATCTGTAAAAAACTCCATATTTCGTGCATTTGTTTTGGACAAAAAATGATAAATAAAATTTTGTTATCAGAATGAATGCATAAGAAATAAATGTTAAAAACTAATAATAAATAAGTTGACGTTTATTCATCTAACCCAAGGGTGCTCAACCTTTTTTTCTACTGCGCTACATACATATGTTAGTTATTTCACACGGGCCGCAGCATGAAAATAAATGGGAGACGGAGGGAGGGGAGAAATGCAGGACCAAAATAACATTGGAAATTTAAAATGTGAAAAATTGATCAAAATACTATAACTCCTGTTTTGCTTTTTTAAATAATTATTTTTTTATTTATTTGTTGTCACTCTAACACTAAACTAGGAGTGCTTAAGAAACACTCCTTCACAATTTCTGCATCTCTCAGTGAACGGTTTCATACGATTACTAGTAATATAACAAACTTCATAGGATGTCTTTGTTACCGCTGTGATATTACCATTGACAAAATAATTTGTTGTTGTTGCAAAGATTATTCAAGAAAGCCTGTTTATCACTTCTTGAAAGAGATCTTCGAGGAAAAGTGACATTGAATGATTCTCGTTTATTGGGATTTTTTAAATATTGCACTTTCGTGACAAATCAAACAATTACTGATCCATGTTTGCTTTTCACTACAAAATAGTCAACCTCCCAATCGTCTTGAAACGATTTATTTTCTTCGAAAATTTTTCGCTTGCAAAATATGAAAGATAATTAAAAATGAGTTATATCCATAGAATTGTCACTATTCCACTGTAATTACTAACCGTAACCATTTCAAATAGAAAAAAATATCAATTCGTACCTGTATGCACCAACAGCAAAAAAAAATTGATGTATTTGGTTTCTTGACAAAGAATTTCCCGCCACATTCTTAATGCAATGTTCTTACATAAGTAAATTTCTCAGTGTAATGGGCCATGACCGTGCCACTTACAAAGGCTCGGTGGGCCACAGGTTAAGTATCGCTGATCTAACAGGTTGGGTGGCGTAGTTGATTTGACGCTGGCCTTGTACGCTTAAAGTTGCTGGCGGTGCCGGCCCAAGTCGATGGATTTTGTTGATGCAAAAAAGTAGATGGTGTCTATGTCGTATAATTATACGGCACGTTTAAGATCCCCAACTTACGTGTTTGGCTTGGGTACTCTCACAAAACTAAAATTCCTAGTACAGTTTCGCATCGCCAGAGCTCAGATACCGCGTTCTGTGGAGGAAACTGGCCATCTAAATTACATTGTGGCAATTGATATTTACGTATTTGGTGCCACACTAAAAAGTTATACCAACTCCTAGGGAATGCAACTAGGTCTGCAATTGTAATTGCAAATCCACAGTCTCTTTAGAAATAAAAACATTTGTTCAGCTAATAATATGAATAAGAAGAAACTGTAATATATGTGTCGGGGAGAGTTTGGTCATTTTGCTTAAGTTGAATTGATAGTAAGTTTTAAAATTAATAATGATTATATTTAAAGTATTTGTAAAATGTTTACCCAATTATTTCTTATCAATAAATAGGTGTATAAAATTTAAAATTAAAGTATATTTGTTGATACATATATAACAAAAGAAATAACTTAATAAAAATGAATTTTTCCTTTTTGTTGCTATTTCATTGTAAAAAATCTTTTTTTTTTCAAACTGTGAGAAACAGTAAAACGCCAAATATGTTTGGTTAAAGAGTTTAACATAAGATTTAAATATTACAAACATTAAATAATATTAAGAAGAGCTACAATAAAGACATTTATGGAAAGTACCATATTTCGCATTATTACAACAATAAACGGCAACATAGGTTCTACTCGATGTTCATGTCTCGACAGCAACCTGTCGACTGACGGTTTCCAAAATTATCCACCAGAGGTAGCTGTACACATTATAGTTTTTTACAAATAAAATAACAATGTTTGTTTATAAATAAAAAATGTAACAGTTTAGTTCTTTAAATTTACTATCCGATTTTGAAGCTTATAAGAAACACTTTTTCAACCATATAAGAAAAAATATTAAAAAAAATACTACATTTGTGAAAGAAAATTAGTTTTTCTTTAATATACCATATTGTTCTTTTTAATTATATGTTTTTAAAAATAAAAACAGAATATCTTTCCCGAATTTGCTTAATAACGTTGTTGATTAAAAATTCCATCTTGACCTTAATCTACTTATTTATGCATTATAAAGTTGCTTGTAAATAGATTTTAAGTTGAATTCCAAGTCACGGATTTTCTACAAAGACTTTCTCTCATTTGTTTCCAAAATTTATTCGAGAAAAGAAATAAAGATTTGCAAGTATCAAGAGTTAAAAATAAGTCAGAGATTATGGCTAAAAGTAATAAATTACATTTAAATACTGCATGTATATATTTTCTAGTGAGATTTATTTGTTTTCTTCCAGTAGAGAGAGCAAGGACATGCAAAGCTCGATTTCTTTTCACTAAACGGTTGAAAGCCTAATTGACTCAAGATTGTCAGCGTATGCAGTCTTAAATTATGTTCCTTCTTTTGATATTGGAATTTTATTTCGTTAATTTATGTTGGTAATGTAGATATGCTAATGAAGAAAAATATACGTTAAATTAAACAATATATTTTAAAGATATATTATATTATTTCTTTATATTTGATTGAATGTCTCGTAAATGCAAATAATTGTTTGAGGAAAAGAAAAAAACCGGAAGTTAGCTGGCATCAAAGCTCAGTTTTGGATTTTATTGAAGCATTTTGATATTTTAGAAACGTAGTTTTTCGTGAAATTGTATTGGATTTGCTTTATTGAATTTTCAAAATAATGAAAAGACTGCAAAAACGCATTTAGACTGAAAATGCATTAAGCACAGTGTCATTGTGAAAATGACAGTGAACGTAGCAACCAAATTTTTATTGCCAGTTTCCTCAAAATGTTTAATAATTCAAAGTTTAAGCTGAGACTCTGAGGAATTGGTATAAATAAACAGCCTGAGATATTCATTGAATAGCGTTCGAAGTTTTTTCTTACTTGAATGATAAAAATAAAATTAGAACATAATGCAGAATATATATTGCAAAGAGAAAAAAATTGAAAGAAAATAATAAAAATAAGTGAAAAATTTCATTCTAATGATGAAAAAAGAAACTATTAAATGTAATAAAAAGCTAAGCAAAATGCTTTATTCAAAGTTTATACATATATATATATATATATATATATATATATATATATATATATATATATATATATATATATATATAAATTTTCTAAACAGAAAGTAAATAATAATTTTATCAAAGCCAAATAATTAGTTACAGCGTAGCATTACTTTCACGAAATTTTTGGCCACTTTTTTATTAATAATGGTTGTTTTTCAAGCAATACTTTTCAAACGTTTCAAAGTTATCAAGTCAGTTATTTTTCAGTATATTATTTTAAAGACTTCTTTCAAAAATTTACTTTGCTATTTTCTTTTGTAAGCCTTATTTGTAAAAGTGCTGGTATCTTATAAAAACTATAAATCGTTTAAAACTATAAGGATCAAAAGGAAAAAAACTGTGTGTGTGGTTTGGGGTCTCTTTACTTAAAAGAATATAAGCTTATGCATTAAAATTAGAGAGATAATCTTTTCACTGAGATAGATGAGAAAGGTAAATATTAAACCTTGTTGGATCTCTATTCAAAATTTCAGAATATTCATTTTTATAAAAAGTAATTTAAGAGTATTTTTAACATAAGAGCCATTGCGTGCTTAGAATATTTATATACCTACCTTTTAAAATACGAAGCAAATTTTTAATTTATTTCAGCTCTTCTACGTAGCAAACTTTAGTCGCAGGCACTTTTAACTTAAAAAGGAGCTTGCGTTCACTATTTATAAGAAAATACAAAGCTGGAATTTTTTTAAAAAAAAATGAAGTGAAAAAACAGTATTCACATTATTTAAAAAAATTTTATATCCTTGAAAAATATAATTTGAATATAAAAACAATATTCGTACATAGATTTTGAGTTTAACCTTTTAAAATAACATCTTCAAAGGGAAAAATGTCATTTTATATATATATATAACCATACCATACCATATATATACATATTTGCATAAAATAATTTTAATTTCATCTACACTGTGATTTAACTGGGGATGCAAAGGTTGCTTCTTTATGTGTTCTTATAACACACGTTTCTTTTCGTTTTAAACAACACAAAAATAATGGACATCAAAACTAAATTTATACCATAAATTTAGTTTTTATCATATGATATATTTTGTTTCTTTTTGAATTTTTAATACTGAATTCTATAATGCATTTAAAAGGCATATATTATAAAATAGAGTATATTATTTTTAATTGAAATTTTATAGCAGTTTTCTGGATTTAATTTAAATTAATACATTAAACACTAAATTGAAATTTCATCACTTCTAAAAAATGCTGAGGAGTACATAGTAATTCGTCTAAACCAAAAAAAAACTTTTAAATAACTATCTATAATGGTCTTTATGAGTTTCTTTTTAATTTCTATTTATTTTCTACGAACTTACAAAACAGTTTCTTTAGAAGAAAAGCAAAGACATTTTTATTAAATTGGTTAATAACAGTTTGAATATATTTCTTTCTTCCCTACATTCATTGACCTTTGTTTATGATAAAATTTCCGCGTCTCAGAGTATGAAGTTAATGTTAAAAGATCACTGTGATCCTACATTAATATGAAAAATGCGAATTAAATATTAAGAAATGGAAAAATACACTCCAAGAAATAAAACATAGAACTATCTATCATATCGTGTGCTAAGAATACATTATGTTATGCTTTGTTGTCTCTGTAGATATGCTTTTGTAGCATCATTTCTAATATGCAATGTATTAGGAGTAAATTGAAGATGGAATGTTAAAATGAAATCTAAATATTAAAGTAATCATTGAAGCTTCATTTCCTGTTTGATTTTACTTTGACAACGCCTGTCCAGAACTTTTTTTAAAAATCTTGATTGAGAAGCAATGACTGTGTGGTACAAATTTCGATTCATCAGTCACAATAGGCTAAACAAAGTGACTGTAGATCTTAAATTATATACATTAAGGACCTTCAGATAGAAATATGTCGAAATCTGGAGTAAAGTAATAAACTAAATGTCAATCTTTAGTCATTCCATCATGGATTAAAATTATGAAGCTAATCATATTAGAGACATAGTGCTCCTCGAATCCATGACTTCAGAACCAGAAAATGATGCCTAAAAATGCTTTTATTCCTTATATATTCTCCATTAATGATTACAATACATTTGAATTATTAAGAGAGCTAAAAATGTTTGAAAAATTGGGATTCCGAAAATATCATATTATCAATTATCCATCGATCCTTATATGCAGGAGAAAAGAAACTTACATGTTCACTGATCTCCGGAAGTATTTGACCTGCAAACTTGAAATTTGGTTTGCGTGTTTCTTTTGTTGAGTAGGGATCCTCTAAAAAGAAATTTAGCAGAAATCAACTTCGAAAGAGACTGTATGGGGATGTAAAAGATAAACATACTTCCTTTTTAGAAAATCCTGTCCTTTTTAATTCAAGACACATGGTCAATTAGAATGTTTCTGAATGTAGTTTAATGCTAGGACTTAGACATCAGTTACGTAAATACAATATATGCATACACAACCTAATGGAATACAAAGCGAAAATTATGGATAACCACTAATTGGATTGTATTATTCTATACAAATGTGTCAAAAAAGGAAAACAAATTGAAACAACATGATTTAATGCTCTTGTAAAGTACGTTATTACAATGAAATAAAAAATTGAATTTGTTTTTCTAAATTTATATGTATTTGTTAATTAAAATGTTGTAACTTTTTCAAAGTTTAAAGAAAATTTAATAAGGTGGAATTGTTGCAGTTTTTAAAATATCAATTTAACGTTGTGTTAATGCTGACAAGAGAGAGAGCAGAAGGATATGAATTAATAGATAATTATTAAATATGTGAGCAATCACAAATATCCAAAGTCAATTTCCTGTTGTAATATAATGCACTAAGCAATCAATGTGAATCCTGGTTTTAAATAAAATGTATTTCATAAATAAATACGATAAAGACGTGTTACAAAACATTGAAATTTATTCAATAAGCTTTTGGAAAAATATCTTAAAAATGCAGTTAACAAAATCTATGTGTCAAAAAAATATTGCAGATAAAATTAAGGTTGTAGTATATTCTTTTTTGGATTTTAGATGAAATAACTTCTTTGTGTTCTGAAATTCAAAAAAAAAATTGTAGAGGAACTTAAAATCTATAACTTTTTTTTTCTATTAAAAAAAATCTCCTAAGTTTTTATATATTTATTTTATTTTCATCCAGTAAACATATATTATCTTGACATTTCGTTGTAGCAAAATTATACAGATACAATATCTCATTAAAATGTATTTCTTTAGAGAAAGGTATATGGAATTGTAGTTATCATATCGGTTTTTTTTGTACATGAAAATTTCATCTTCCTAGGCACATACACACAGTGTGGTGCTTCTTTCTTTTCTTTTCACATATTCTTTTGCGGTTTTCTTTATCACTAGATCAGATTTTTATTCAAAATATCGAGCGGAGTATTTGAAAAAGATATTTTTTATCCATCGAGTAGACAAAAAAATGATGGCCGTGTTTCCGTGGAATTTTCTGCTTGACCCTTAACTCCTGATTGTCCGATATTTCTTAGATTTCACTTTTAAAATCACTCATACAATCGATCATTTTCGCTTTTCTCCTAGGAGAATAGTTTCCTATGTAAAAAGTGAGTTGATATTTCTTCAAAAAAGCAAGATTCTATTTTTTTTATCAGAAGACATTCTTAGAATCTGTTAAAAGTCTGAAGTATGTTTTTGGACCGTGTGATAACATACTAAGACTTGGTTTTTTATAGATGTTTATGAATCTAAGACATCTATTTTTTCGAGCGAATAATTGTATAAGAAATACCCATTAATTTGGCATAACATTATTTTTCAGTATTTAAGGTTAGTATTACGTATATTTTTATTAGGTATAAGAAAAAACCAAAATACCAAAAAAAAATAAGTCGTTTTTAGTATTTATTCTGTTATTGGTACATGCAAAAATTCTAACATTTTTTAAAGTTATCATAAAAGTTCTTATGAGTCATTATGCTAGGAATGTGACTGCTATAAAAAATATGGTTTCATTTTACATAAAATATTTATGATTATTGCATATTTCGAATTATTTTATTTTAAATTATGCATCATTTTCCCTGAAACTTTCAAAACAAAACGTATGTGTGACTGAAACCGACCAATTAAGAAGAGAAATTAAATGATAAAACTACACTATGAAGTTTGAATTTGTCGAATGTAGAGAGGTATATGAAATTTAAATTCCCACTACATTTTATTTCAATTAAAAAGCAAAGTTTATTGTGTATGGAGGAGTAGGCTCAAACAAAAAAACGACCTTCTTCAAAACCAAACAAAAAAATGGCTTTTTTTGCTTGCATTTCACGACGAACTTTTGGCTCATACGTGTTCTTAGCGAACCTGAGCTCGCCAACATCGAGGCTCCAAGTCCTACCGTTGATATGGTGAAAAACAGAGGAGTGTCAGCTCAAGTATCCTCTTCACCACTTGACCACGGCTCAAAAACACGGTTCATTACCAATACCTATCGTTTTGCTTTCGAGTGCAACATAAATTGAAATCAGAATTGAATCAAATAACGATTTTAAACCCGTAGCTCATAACTCTGAATTTCTACCGTATATGACCATTTTTATAATAAAAATGTATTTTAAGAGATGCATTGTAGAATTTTAACGCCTAATTTTCTTTTATAATAGCAGAAAAAACATAATATAGTATGACTTTTTTGAAGAGTGTGTGTGGCGAAATCGTTTCGTTAGTGACAAGGAATATATTTTTAAGACGAAAGTTAAATTTAAAAGATTAGTGTTATTGCAGTTGTCTGTGATTGTAGTTATCACGTGACTGTGACGTCACATGAGTTTAGTACATTATAACTTATTACCGAGAACATATGTGTGTGTGTGTTAAAAAAGTTTTTAGTGGTGCTGTAATAAATTTATTAGAAACGATCTCATCAATGCCAACGTTCAAGATAACTCTCCAAACTAGCAGCCCCGATTTTGCACGTCTTACGCGCTAATTTGGCAACCTTATGCTTCGTCTCGTATAATGTTAATAATAAGGTTGCGATAGTACATTATTGCAAGCTTTCGCAGAAAAAATATCGCAGCGATTGCATATGCGTGAGAAGAAAAAGGCGTTGTCTCATACAAAGAGTAATTAACAATCAGTGGAACTAATTACTCAACGTTCCAGGAACCCTCAACAGCTGCAGGTCTGTCAAACTCTGAGGACTTTATGAATGAAGTGTTGAATGATGCAGCTTCCGTGACGAGTGTAACTGAAAAGTAGTGCAAATAAAGAATTTTTTGAAAAAAGAACAAATAAGAAAAGACTGTTTTTTTTCCAGGTATAGAAATTTAAGTTGGCATTACTTTCCAAGATGGCGACCGATTTAACAGCTGTCAAGTGATTTATTCTCAGTTTGGTTTGGCAATTCATCATGAATAGACTCACGCTTGAACAACGCTTTCAAATTGTGCAATTTTATTTCGAAAATAATGGTTCTGTGCGGAATACGTATTGCGCACTACGTCCATTCCTACGTCCAGCGAATTTTGTTTAGCGATGAAGCGCACTTCTGGTTGAATGGCTACGTCAACAAACAAAACTGCCACATTTGGAGTAAAGCTAATCCACAAGTGTATGTCGAAACACCGTTACATCTAGAAAAACTGACTGTTTGGTATGCTTTATGGGCTGGTGGAATCCTTCTTCAAAAACGATGAAGGCCACAACGTTACAGTCAATCATGATTACTAACTTTTTCATTCCTGAATTGAACAATCATGATGTCCAGGAGCTGTGGTTCCAACAAGACGGCGCAACATGTCATACAGCTCGTGCCACAATCGATTTATTGAAATACACGTTTGGTGACCGCCTAATTTCACGTTTTCGACCTGTGAATTGGCTTCCAAGATCTTGTGATTTAACACCGCTAGACTATTTTCTGTGGGGGCTATGTAAAGTCATTGGTCTGTGCGGATAAGCCACAAACAATTGACCATTTGGAAGACAACATTCGCTGTGTTATTGCCGATATACGGCCACAAATGTTGGGAAAAGTCATCGAAAATTGGACGTCCAGATTGGACTACATCCGAGCCAGCCGTGGCAGTCCTATGCCAGAAATCATATTTAAAATGTAATGCCACAAAATTATCTTTCGAATAAAAAAAATTCATGTCAATCGAATAATACATCGTTGTTTTATTACAATTTAAAGTTCTATACCTCTAAAAAAACACCCTTTAGAACTACATGACATTGTAAATTAAAGTTTTACAATTTGAACAATGAGTATGAACAGTTGTATAATTTGTACAATGGAGTTTGTTCAGCTGTTAGACGGACTCTCCCCCCCGTAGTTTTCATAAAAATAAATTATCTTAAGGATTATTGTAGGAGAAATGCATTACAGCGTGAAAAATTGCTTAGAGACAGATCCATTTCTTTCTCTAATATTACATTTTAAGAAGCAAATAAGAAGATTTAACGTGTAATAGATGTAAATGATTTTATTGTATAAGTAATATTATACGTATCTTGAAAAGGCATTTACCATGCTCTCAAAATATTTCAGTTTAGAAAACAAAAGAGGTTTACACGATAAAAATGCAAAGCAGAATCATTGGTGGAAACCTTGGAATAAAACTTGAAACCGAGACAAATTTATTCAACAAGATAACATTTCCATGTTTTGCTTAATACAAAAGCAAGAGCTGGGTTGGATGAAAAATAGTTTAGCTTATACCCATATAATAAAAACTTCAAGTAAAAGGTATGTTTTTTTAATTTAAAGAATAAAATGGAGAATTTTTTCCCCTCAGAAATGGTATCCATAAAATTTTAAAAAATAATAATGAGTGAAATTGTATAAATCCTAATTTAGTCCACAGGTTTGGCAAGGAAGAAAAGAATTGTGCCAAATTGCGCCAGCAGCTCATTTTTCAATTCTCGGGTTGAAGTCGAAAACACCAAACTGGAGACAAATATCAAGTGGGCACTGAGAAATAGGATGTAACCATACATGTAAATCATACAATAAAATAAATAAATAAATAAAAGTTATATCAATAGGATAATTCGTATGGTATGAATTAGTTTCATTTAGTACATATAACAGGCGAGTACAGTTTACAAATATAAATTGCCAAATTATTCTTTGCTCATATCAAATTAATGTCTATGTCTCATAAAATTTGGTAATAAGAAATATTTAGATCTTTTTGAATTAAACGGAAATTAAAATTATCGAGTGCCAGCGCGAAGCGCTTATACTCATAATAAATTAGTGCGCAAGCATTTAATGTAAAAAAAAGATTTTTTAAATTATTAAAAAATTTGTTCACGTAAAAAATAAGCATTTAAAAGTTTATAAATTATTGTATTTGAAAATTTTAAATTTTCTTTGAAATTTTCATTTAAACAAATATTTTGATTTTGAAAGACTATTTTTCATATAGATAGATTGATTGATTCATTGATTGTTAATGATTAATTAATTATGATGTATACTTAGCAATTCTAAAAGAAAAACGAATAAATATTATTAAAACCTAGGTCGATTTCAAAACTTTCACAGTATTTATATTCACAATTCATTTATTTAGTTTATGTAATTAAATAACAAAGAAGTTTCCGCTAAATTCTAAGCTAATGATTTTTGTACTTACTTACTATCGCAATAATGCCAAGGTTCAGGATAACTCGCCAATTGGGCAACCCCGATTTCACATGCGTTGTACGTGTTGAATCGGGAACCATAAGTTTCGTATCATAGAATTTCGCCAATACGGGTGCGATAATGCGTAAGTACCTGCATTTTATATAAAGGGAAATAATGTCAGAATTGCAGTTTCTAACACATTAACGGTATAATATAGAGAGATATATGAGCATAATAATGAAGATGAAATTTATACTCCACAAAAAACGTATATTTAATTTAATGTACCTTTTTATCACTCTTACTCTAAAACAAATAAATATCGTGCA
The DNA here is from genome assembly GCA_019973935.1 of Trichonephila clavipes. Classification (NCBI taxonomy): domain Eukaryota; kingdom Metazoa; phylum Arthropoda; class Arachnida; order Araneae; family Nephilidae; genus Trichonephila; species Trichonephila clavipes. The sequence goes on along the minus strand of BMAU01017213.1, from coordinate 193,867 downwards.
AATTTTATTTAGCATTTAATGTGGTTTATTACACTGAAGGATATAAAAATACGTTTTGGATTTTTTTTGTCCTGAATAATTGCTGTTATTTGTTGAGTTTAAGGGCCTACATAAGCAAACTTCTCATTAATAGAAAAAATACGCATTAAAAAACAACAGTACAGAAATATAAGAATCATAAATTATGACAAAAAATTATCTTATTGTATATCCTTTTTTATTCTAAAACTAGTAAATGTATAACATTTTTTTCCCGTTGAGAACATTACCGAAATCTTAATTACAACTTTGACGCAGTTGTTTGAATTTTTGTTTCGTTATATGACCTTAATGAGATATAATAAATATCTTTACTCATTTGTAAGTAGTGTTTCTTACACGATTTACATAAGCATTCTTAAGTAAGGCTGAGGATTTATCTCAACCGATTTATTTATATACTTCCCGTTGATAACGCTATTAACTAATGCTTTTAACAAATTGATGTTATTCAGACTTCATTAATCAGTTTGTTTGAGTAAAATAAGTTATCTTAACTTTTATATATATATATATATATATATATATATATATATATATATATACACTATTATTCACTTTTATTTTTATTATTTTACTTTAAAAAAGGTCTATTATTATTTTAACTACCTATCAAAAAATTCTTCACACATTCAACTGGATTTATCAGTCATATTCTATGTTGCCATCAAAATTATGTGTTGAAATTCATGGCTCTCTAAAAAAATGAAGAAAGTGAGATTTTTCATCAACATTAGACATAAATTAGTCGTATTATAAAAAGTATACGAGTCTTCTTTTTGTATTGCATAATACTTTGTATGTGAAGGATATATATTACACTGCTGTCCACCGTAAATGCAACACCCTGTAAGAAGCAAGCAAATAAAATGAAATTTTATTTGTTTGGTGCATGTTGTTTAAATTTACAACATGCATTAGAGGAGGTGAGATATGCAAATGATTAGAATTTCAGTGAAGATACACATCACGCACGCCTGTGGCACCACCTCAAAGCGCTATTTAAGGCTTGGGGGTTTCGACGATTTCAAGTTCGGCAATTGTATTTTTCGTGTGGTTTTTTCAAAAAATGATCAGTTATGTCTCGTAGAAAACAGCGATCAGCTTTTGATCAAGTATCCGAGTTCGATAGAGGAAGGATAGTGGACTACCGAGATTGTGGATTATCTTTCAGGGAAATTGGTAGTCGTGTTGGACGAAACCAAACAACTGTAATGCGGATATGTGACAGTTGGATGCAGGAGGGTACGACGGACCGACGTGGTCAATCGCATCCGCCTCAGTGCACCATTTCACGTGAGGAAAGGGAAATTGTGCGCATGGAAGTGACGGATCGCTCAGTCACATCACGAACCGTAGCACAACACATTGAGTCTGGAACGCATCAGTGTCTCCGCGTTCCATTCGACGCCGTTTACAGCAGAGTGGTCTGTCCGCAAGACGTCCATTGCTTGGTCTACCCTTGACGCAGAACCACAGACGTCTCCGCCGCCAATGGTGCGATGAAAGAAGGATGTGGGTGGCAGAATGGAATGAAGTTGTCTTTACTGACGAGTCACACATCTGTCTGCAACACCACGATGGTCGGTTTCGAGTCTGGAGACACCGTGGAGAGAGAAAGCTGAATATCTGCGTTATGCACTGCCACAATGGTCCTGCACTGGGTATTATGCTATGGGGCGGTATTGGATATAACTCTCGCACTCCTCTAGTACGCATTGCTGGTACTTTAAACAGCCAGCGCTACATCTCCGAGGAGTTGGAGCCAGTTGGTGTTGCATTTACGGTGGCCAGCAGTGTATAATTTCTCAATTATAAAACACAGTATAATTTAGTTCTCTACAATATAACACATTTATTTTATGAAAAAAAATAAATATTATTACTCATGGAATGGCTTAACCCCTCAACGTTTAGTTTTTTTGCCCAAAATGCTCCAAAGAATGACACATTTTTTGAATTGCATATGCCTAAGCATAATACCTATAAAACAGAATGCAAAATAGATGTTTATTTTAATATTCAATTTTAAACTTTTCACATTATTTCTTATTTTATAATTGTGGAACTCAAACACCTTCTCCCGTAAATGTTTGCTTCTTATTATATCTTATACATTCTACATGCTATGAAGAATGTTTCACGTATTTTATAAAAGAATTACTTTCATAACTACAAAAAAAAAGTTCATGTTCGCACCTCTATTTTCAAACAGCTGAGGATTTTGCGTGTGTGGGTGTCTGAACCGAAAATAGATGAAATAAGCAAATTCACCGATGAATGGTCACGAAAAGGGAACTACTTAACACCCGCATGTGAAAATGTCGTGAAAAAGAACGCAGTACATCTGAACAATTGGATTGAATAAATCAGAAGTTTTCACTTCTAACATCTGGTCTTAAGCACATTCGCAATTTTTTTCATGTAGTAAATTTATCTTATATTGTTTGATTTGCTTGCTTCTGCAAACTCCGTCTGATACATGTGATGCACATGACTTATTTTATATGTCTTTAAAAAAAAAGGTTTTTACTACACGAAAAAGAGTATTTTACAGCATTAATCTCCCCTGCTCACAACTTTAGTCTTGCAGCTACAATATTCCATAATTCTTTTTGCTATATCTTAAGTATTTTTTTTAAATTTGTGTGCTGATAACACTCTTCTTTCATTTATTTTAATGTGAAATAAGAGGAAAAATATGCATACATAACATCAAACATTATATATAAAAATATAATAAAAGTATGATTACACCTCTCTAAGAAATTTCTTACATGTTTCTCTTGCTTTTGAATTAGCAATGTATTATTTTAGCTTTTATTTTTGGAGATTATCTCTTATTACTGAATTTTGTTGAAGATATAATTTTCGAAAAAAATTATATTTTTCTTCAATGGAATAAAGTTCTACTTTTGTTTTTATTTCATAACATTATATAAAAATAATGGAATCGTTTTTTACGAATATAATGAGATATCGATTTCATTTTTTTTTTGCTAGAATTATTTTAACAATATTTCTCTTAAATCTCTAGCTGCAATTTTTATTCATCTAGAAGTATTTGAGCTGTTATTTAAATTCGCTCCTATTAAAGGAATTTGAAATTAAATTATAAGATATTTCTAATAAATTTTAAATTTTATCAATAATTAATATTCGTTATATTTTATTAATGAAAAAGGTAACTGAATTTGGAATTGTTTGTATAGGTGATACGATTTAAAATAATAATTCAGTTGTTCTTCTTGTAATATTCTTTATTTAAATAATTATTGTTTAGCTTGAAATTTACTTCAAACGATTTAAAATTCTGTTGAATTAAGGAATTTTATTTTACATTTTTTTTAGATTGAAAGAAAACTTTTCAATAACGATTATGATTCTTACCAAAACGACACGATTTTTTTTAAAAAAAGTACAAAATATATCAGATTACAATACGATTTATGTTTTTTTAAAAAAAGAAAGGACAAAATGAAACAGAAATATATGCATTATTGAATTTTTATACATGTGAATCTGTACATGTATGTTTTACGAAATATTTTATTCAATGGTATTCTCACTAATTATTTTAAAAGCATTTAACAGGATTACGAAACTGTAACACAAATTATATTTATATTTACATCTAGAGTGCGAAAAAACCTAAGTTAAATAAAACCTAAGTTAAACTAAAAAACATTCGAATTTATTTTTAAATTAATAAGACATTCTGAACGAATTGACCATTTATAACGGCAAAATGAGAATAAATTTCTCACAAGAAAATAAATCGTCTGCGTCTATTTCTCTTTAATAAATTCTGCATATGTGATAATTAACTGTTTGAATTCATAATTTTCAAAATGAATGTCTGATCCAAAGAGATTAAAACTTCTCACACGCATTCTATTCAAGTAATAGAACTTCAGAGAAAATAGTGTAATGTAAGTTTAATTAATCGAATCAGAGAAGAGAATCTTCGGAACATTTTGTTCCGGAAGTATTCAAACAATTGTCAGAAATTATTCGAATGGTTACTTTAAACTCAATGCTCGTATAAAACTGAAACAAAAGGAATTATTTCTCGATACTTTGAAATATATTATGAATGGTTAATTCGCATATGTATGGAACTTTTCTAAAGAATTAGAGTAAGTAATTTTATTTATAACTATTTAACGAAAAAAATGTTTGATGATGCAAACATAAGATTTAAGAATAAATACACTATTATTGAAATGAATTTTATTGTTTCTTTATGGAACATTATTGCACATCCAATGTTCGTTCGATGTAAACATAAAAATTTTTATTTTTAAACTTTTGTGCCTGTTTGCTTAAATATAAGTGTTTATATATATAATGTTATGCATAGTTATTCAAAATTTATGTATTATTCTTTTAAGTAGCGTGAAAAGGGATTCATTTAGGAAAGTTAATTAAATAATCTTGTTGTATATGATACAACCACACGATGTTTACTTTAATTTAACAATCATTGTTTAATGCCTCGTTTTTTATGTATTGTAATTTATCTTACAATAATTGTTAATGTTGTTAATTCAAATAATTGGGGGAGTTTATTTACATTAACTTTAATAGAATAACTCTTATTAAATAGAACTTGTTTAGTTTATACTTTATTCGAAACAGAACATGCTTTTTATTATGTTTCCTTTTGAAAAAATTGTTTTATTGAAAACATTCTACTGAATAATAAAGATGTAAAACTTAAGTGATTTATAAGGAGAATAAACCTGGGGAAATTGGCTTTAAATTAACTCTGTAATAATAAGAAGAAACAACAATTAATGAATGTTTTCTTCTGTTTTTTTTTTATAAAAATCTAAAAAAAAAAGATTGAAAAAGAAATTTAGTTACGAGCATCGCTTTAATTAAAACTTTAATTTTATGTCCGTGAACATTTCTATATAAGGATAACAGAAGTTACATTTGCAGTGTTTAACACTTAGAAGCATATCTTCACCGTGAAATAAAAATACGAAGAAAAATATTAGGAACGACATATTTAATTTCTGAAAAAAGCGTTTTCACGTGTGTATTTGTTTTAATAATTCATTTTTTTTTCTGAGTATACATTTTGTTCTTTTGCAGTTAAAAAGTGGCATTTTCCACATAAAAATATCTTAAGAAGTTATCATAAAAATTTGCTACATTAAAAATCGCTGAAAGCTTTTTTTTTCCTGAAGAATACATTTTTACCCAAATGGTTTCCCATTGTTTTATATTAAATTTTCTTTTTGAAAAATAAACAATATACTTCTAAAACCTTGAAAATAGTGTATAAATTTATTCACGGGAAAACTTGTTGAGAAGGGTCTAAAATGGCATTATGTATCTTTTAAATAACTGTTGCAATTGAGCATTTACTTAAAAATATTATTTAGTGTTTTGAGTTTCTCTGCTTAAAAAAACTATATTTTAATTTTTTTTAATAAAAATGATTAGAAGATTTACAATTAGAAACGTGTTGAACGAGTCACTGAAAGGAAACAAAATGTTTCTAGAAAAGTTACAGCAAAAGGTTTGTAAAATGTTGATAGATTATTTCTGAAATATACACGAATTAATATACACAGGAGTTATTTAGGAAGAAAAATCTTTCCTTGCTAGGATTTATATATTTTTTGAGTATATATTCAAGTCATAAAACAAAACAAATCAACGTTTTTCTTTAGAAACAGAGTATAACAATGAATAGTACATAGCAATCAACACACAATGAATAGTACATAGCAATCTAATTAAAATTAATTGAAACAGTAAATTAATATAAAAAATTGTTCTGGGAAATATACATATAATTTTAAAGTGTTCAACGCGATAAGTTCAAACTTTTCCATTTTTTACAAAAAAAAAGGTTTTGCTTATACCATCCACATCGAGATATGATTTTGGGTAGGCAAATATGAATTCATAAATGAGAAAAGAGAAAACATAATTTCATAAAAGTTTTGTCTTTGTTAGTTTAAGCTTTCTTCTAAATTTCAGAATTAATCTTTTCTTACTACTACAATATCTATCGTAAGATACATCAATTCAAAATATTTTTTTCTGTTACTCCTTTTTCTTTCCATTTTTGTAGTGTTCGTTCAAAAAAATAATTTTTTAACTTATGTTTTGTAAAATTTATATTAAAAATAATAATCACGATGTATATAAAATATCTTAAAGGAAAAAAAATTGCTCTACCTTTTTCATAACCTAAGGCTTTTTTCGACAAATTGTTACTTATAAGAAATAGGATCTATTTTACATATATAATATTATAAATACACATTTTTAGAAAAAAAACAAATATACATACCAAAAATATAAGTATTTTTAATTTGAATAAATCATAAATATTTGTATTTTTTAAAAAATGTTTTGAATTAGCTATTTAAACAAATTTGCAAAATTGTTTACCTGTTTTAAATTTTTGAATTACTTCACAAAAGTAAACTTATTTAATTCTGCACTTTGTAAGAAAAGCTTAAACTTAAAAAAGTAAAAGCAACAGTATATAATTATCTAACAAACATTATAAGTTTTTCTAGATGTTAAAGAAAGTATTAAATGGTAGGCAAATTAATCCTTCATGAAGCCCGAGATTATTCGAATTATTAATTACTTACGACATCTAATCTTTAAAAAGCCTTTGGCTTTAATTTCATAGATAATTAAGTTTTAGCCAAGTGCATTATTCCATGGCATGTTATTAGTACTTTGTAATTAAAAAAGAAAAATATGTAAGCCCGATTTAATGACAGGAGAAGGCCAAGGCGCACCCGGGGCAGCTGTAGTATAGAAGAAGAATTAGTGACATTTTTTTATATTCAGAATCAATTTTTTTCTAAAGCTGCATTAATATAATATTTGAAACGAAACGTTATATATTTAAGCGTTATAAATACGATTTCAAGTGTTTAAAAAAAACCATTCGACAAAATCGCAGTCTCCGTCTACCTTAAAATCGAGAATTCATTCATAAATTGACAATATTTTACGATTCTATTATACAGGCTATCTTATTAGCTTTATAAAAATTCCTTTTTTTTTTTTCCATTCTCTAGAACAAAAAATACAAGTGTTTTAATAAAAGCAGACGCCATAACTTAAGACATGATGTCAAACTTTAGAATGAATTTTACTCGCGAAAAGTACTTTATTTTTTTCCCGAAAATGCTCAAACATAGACATCGATTGGTTAAAAAGTTTTGAAAATAATTAACTGAATTTTTTGTATGATTCTGTATAGTAGTAGAAATGTTTTAACCTTCAGTTTTATCAACCCCTGTTTTATTACAAAATGAAATATCCCTTATGTGGATATAATCACTGTTTTTTTAAGCAATTTCATATAACAACTGAGATCAAATGTTCTAGTTTTTGTAAAAACTAAAATGTCGCTTAATCTGAATGTCATTTCAAAAATGAATAGAAAGTAACACACCAAAATTGAAAAATTGAGAACTTGTTCATAAACTTTTTGTGCAGAGTACCCGTTTACGTAAATGTTTTTGTTAATTTTTACCCATTTTTTCCCATTTTAGTAGTAATAATTTCTTTTTCTCTTCTTAATTTAAGCATTTTTTTCCTTATAACCTACTAAATAATTCTAAATACCACAAAAAATCTGTATATCTTCATTTTTTTTTTAAAAAAAAGTTGTCGCAAGTAGTCAGTTATCTAAAAATTGAATTTCTCTAAACATGTTATTCGTACATATTTCCTTTTTTTTAAGAATATATGATTTTTTTAGTGATCGAAATTCACTTGATAAGAATTTTTTCTTAATTTACCCAAAAACTTAAGTATGAGTCCACATGGGGAGACTATGCCTATATCCACTACCAGTTTAATACTTTTGAATAAATAGATGTTTCAAATAAATTGCTATCTCTCATACACCATTTTTATTTACTTCTCTTATTAACTTGCATTATAAATGAAATAGCTTCAATTATAATTACTTAAAAAAAGCGGCTGCGCTGATGAAGAAATCAATACTAATTTAAAGTTTCAATTCCGAGAGAAAAAAACTGATTCGCTTCAAAAGCGAATGTAACAAGTGACTTTCGATAATTTGATTAATAGTTACAAATTAGACGAATAGCATTGCCTTTGGATGGGAAGAACTTCTTTAATGATGTCCTCCAAAGACTGTTGTATAACATTCAGAAAAATCCGAGATTAAGGGATCTTAATTGTCTTTTGGAAGGGGGAAGTCAGGTAGAAAGGAAGCATTAGTTTTCCATTAGGAATAGCTAGCTTGTTGAGAGAATAGAGCTCTTCTTTCGATGAATGTTACTTGTCCATTTTAAGCGGGTTTATATTGCATTCATTCAACTTATTTTGTGAAGACTTAAGTGCATTTAAGTCTTGCTTCATAACTAATTGGTATGGAAATTGAGTCTCTTATACGTGTGCGTTATAACCATTTCATTGTTTTAATATTTTCATTTGCTTAAAAGACTTAATTCAAAGATCAATGATTTTATTCTTTTTTCAATATTAGTTAGTTATTAGAAAATAAACTTCCTCAGTAAGATAAAGTTTGGAAGTGAATTTCAAATATTCACTAAATTCAAAACATGATGTTTACAAATACATGTGGAGCTTATACTTAAATAAAAAAAATAAGTGAATTATTCTGATGAGAAAAAATGGCACATTTTCATTCTAAAAGAGTAATGGAACATTTTCATTCTAAAAGAGTTATGGAACATTTTCATTCTAAAAGAGCTGCTTATTCAAAAAAATGTCAAACATTCTTGATTTTAAAATTAAAACATCAGACTAATTTTATTTTGAAAAAGGCAAATTTAAATTATGTAAAATTTGCTGTAAAAGCTTTGATATTTTTCGATATTTTAAAGACTGTTTGCTTTAATAAACGAATATTGTGTGTTGCTCTGTAGCTGACGAACTTTATTTTTTTTCTGACAGTAAAATTAAAAGACAGTTTCACAGCCTCCACCTTTAAGCATCTACATCAAACCAATGTTTCATATATATTGCTGGTTTCAGTATGTTTTATTGACGGCTTAGATAAAAATTAAGAGCCTTGCTGGAATGTAACCTTGTCCATGAGCTGGGGTCGCACAATCCTCAGTATATATATATATAGGTTGTTTTGCGAACAATTTTTTTCTGACATGTTATAAAACATTTTCCATGTTCTAACAAAAAAAATTTTCAATGCACCTTGAAAATTTGGGGTGTTCAAAACTAACTCACACGTGTGTATGTTCGTGCGTGCGTTCAAGTGCAGTATGGAGTATCTCTTAACTACTATGAAATATTGCGACCATCAAGATTCTTGGTTTGTTGCATGGCACACCGTTTTCTCTTCTACTGTTGATGTAATCATTATAATAGATATGTTAACCTTGACTCTTCCCCAATGTAGGCTTGTGGATGAATATCTTGAGAATTAAAGTTCGGAGGTAGGGAAATAAGCAGTTCCATCTTCAGACTTTAATGAGATAAAGCAATGGTCCCCAACCCCTGGATCGCGTACCATTCCCGATCTGTAGATCAAATGTTGCTGGGGCATCCGAGGAATATTCAATTGTTTCCATTTTATTTATTGTGGAGTTCTAGCGCTACTCCCAACCACAAAAAACCTAAGAACTTCTAAGGAATATATCTATGACCCATTTGTCAGCAAACTACAGTCCCTGGCCAAATTATTAGACGCACTATAAGATTTTATGAAAAATGTTAATTATCGGGCGATACTATACAGGTTTTTTGTATTTATCAGATACAGTGTGTGTTTTTGGTTGTCCATTTAATAATCTATTATTATCACAAATAAAACATCATTAAAGAAAAAATATGTATTTATTGGCTCTTGAAAGAAAACAGGAACAATTATAATTAAATATTAATATTTTGTTGAGCCACTTTTAGCCGCTATGAGAGCTTCAATTATGCGCGGCATGCTATCAATACAAGACTGTACTGTCTCCTGCATTTGAGGATGATGATTGCACACGTGAATTATTCTTTCTAAGAGCTGTGTTTTATTTGGAATCACATCTTTGGCCACTTCTCTTCTCATTAACTCCCAAATGTTTTCGATAGGGTTCATATCAGGGCTATTACCCGGCCAATCCAACAAAGGGATGTTTTGTTCTGCCAAAAAAGCTTTGATAGACCGAGCTGTATGTCAGGGAGCTCCATCTTGTATAAAAATGTATGATTTTCCATTTAGAAACCATTCTTCCAGCTGCAAAATCAAGCGATTTTGCAAGACATCTTGTACTGGTCTTGCCGCATCATACCTTTAACCACGTCCAGACGTCCGGTACCCTTGCCATTGATGACTGACCAAATCATTATTTTTGTAGGGTGTTTCACAGTCCGAACAACACAGTCAGAATGAAACTTTTCTCCATCACGACGACGCACAAACTGAGTTTTGTTCTGCAAAATTTCAAATGTCCTTTCATCACTGAAGCAGACGTGTCAAAAATAAAAATAAATAATAAATAAACATTTTTGCTGTTCCTTCTATAATAGAAAATGGTTAAACACTTTGTTTGTGAATAAATTATAACAACATACCGATCTCCAGAAGTGCACATATTTATCACGCCAGTATTTGGCCCAATTCAGACGCTTTGCTTTTGTTGCAGGGGTTAACTTGGACTTCCTGGTGGGGCGGCAGGTCTTAAAATTTAAATCTTTTAATTTTCTTTGAACAGTGCGTTCAGAAGCATTCACATTAATATCTTGGAGTTGAGATTTTATCACTTTTGTCGTAGCAAATCTGTTTTCAAGGCAAATTTTCTTAAAAGATCTTCCTGACCTTGGGGGGGAAATAGGCTTTCTGCAGCATTTTTTCTTTCTTTTTGGGCTCAATTCTTCCCCTGACTCAATTTTCTTCTTTATGCGTCGTATACTAGCTTCAGAAACTTTCAGCTTTCGTGATATTTCTCGGTTTGAAAACAATTTTGCATTCACAAGGGAATTTACTTCTGCTTTCTTACATAGTGAAAAAAAAATCGTCTTTTTTACCCATGCTGAAAGTGTATAAACTGATCTTTTAAACGCCACTCACGAAATAAACAAATAACTGCATAAAATAAAACTGCTAAATTAACAAACACTAAGCACATTAACCCACAGAAACACGTCCGCAACTGAAGCATGCGCGTATGCGACTCGAGCAGGTTTTTGACTTGTTTACGTTCGTGTGACAATTTATTAAATTTGTGTTGCCATGTGTGAAAAATAAATACAAATACAAAATATATCATAAATTTACTCATTTAAAATCCATTGGATATATGTTTAAATACGAAAGTATTGCATATAAACTTATGTAAATCAATGAATTATTAAAAAACAGGAGTGCGTCTAATAATTTGGCCAGGGACTGTAGTCAAATCTAGCTTATCTGTGCAACAAGATCAACTACTGGGGATAGTAAACGGCAGCGGCCTTAAAAGTACATTCGGGACAAATCCGTTGGTATTCTGGATTAGTCATGACAGAATATCCTGAGATTTTTTCATCACAATATTTAAATCCGTGTTGCCATTTCCGACAACTTGTGTGAAGCGGAGTTTTCTGCAGTGACAACAACCAACACAAAACGGAATAAACTGTATATAGATGAATAACATACTTCAAGTGCCACTGTCTCCTATTACCCCAGATGGAACCTTCTCGCTGTAAAGAAGCAAATTCAAGATTCTCATTGATTAAGCATCCAAGTGAGTTAAAATGTTAAATCACTTTATATTCATCTTTTATTGTGTCTGCATTTTTATTTTGGGATGGCATGTTATAACTACAATTAAATTAAAATTATTAAATCTAAAACACAAACAATCAACTTTTCCCTTCCCCTCAGTGAGCCGGGATAAAAATTTCAAACATTGACCAGTCCGTGGTGATGAAATGGTTGAGAAACGCTGTGATAGAGGATCCTTTGGATAAACTCAACAGACAGGTCCTCCTGTAAGGTCGTTAAAGGAGCTGAGAATTTCAGTATCCAGTATACTGAATACTAAAATGTGGGGAGCAACCCTTAAAGTATATATAAAGATAAAAATATATTCATTGGAATTTATACATAATCCGAAATATATATAAAGGTAAGTATTTAAACATAGTGGGAAAGATAAATCAACATAACGTACGTAATTTCAACCAAAAAGAAACTTGTATAGTGCATTCAATCAAATGATTTAGTCATCTATTAGCTTAATAAGCGAAATTTCAAAAAATATATTTTTTCCTTCTATAGAAAATGCAAATCTGAGTTATATAAAAAAAAAAATGCCCTGAACTACTTATATATTTTTTATCTACGGAAGGTAAGAGCTCAAGTAGGATTTATAAATTTATTTACAGTATTTAAATTTTGAAATTGCTTGTTGAATATTTGTTCCTTAACGAGCGATACTAGCGTAAGTAAAAGTTTAAAAAAAGTGTGTTCATTTTTACTTGCAATTATTATTCGACAACACTCTCGTTAGTTTCACACACGTTCGTTTAACACTCTCGTAATTTTTAACCATTAATAAATAATTAATATTCAATTGTTATGTGGATGTATTTAATCAAAAATAATGAGTAAAAACTATACTTTTTGTAAATATTTTTGCATACAAATTCATTTTAAAATTTTTTTCTATGCAATAAACTTATTATTTTCACACAATTTATTCTGGGAGATAATTCTAAATTTCTATTTGATAATTCTGAACTATTTTTGGAATGAAAAATCCAATATCGAAATGTTACATCAAAAGTTCAAAATATGTTTGATATATTTATGGAAACGCATGAGAAGAAATGTTATCAGTAAAAATGTTTTTAATATAATCATCATATTTAGAATGTAACCATTCAAACATATTATTACCTTGAACTGAAATTCAGGAAAACGTATGAGTTCTAATCAAAACATTTCAATGGAATCATTTTATAGATTTATTCTATGTTTCCTTTCAAATACAAAGCTTCAGAAGTATTGAGATCATTAGAGTTTACTTTTCTTGTACAAAGCTTATAAATTTGTTTAACTTCAATTGCAGTGTTTTGTGCTTCTTTTCAAAATGGGTTACTCATTGTTGAACAAGTAACACACATAAATGGAATTATTAGAAAATTATATTCCATTGATCCATTATGAAAGAACGCTAATGTACAAACGTTTGAATGAAATAAAACAAAATCTCTTAATAGTTCCAAAGCTTAATATTTTCTTCATAGAAATGGGTCTTTCATTTTCTTTCCTGTATCTTCCTATAGTTAAATGCAATAAACCAGAAATAAAATGATTATACATAACAACATCAAAGTATTATTTTGGTGCGCAGGAAATATCGGATTTTTAAGAGAAAATGTAAAACCGTATATCTTTTTTTTCAAAAGCTGTTTATTTAATCAAAATGTACTTCATTTGCTTTGATACATATTTCCCAACACGTTTTTAATGTATAGATGCCTGCCTCAAAGAAATTCTAATCTTGAGAATCCCTAAACTCTGCTGTGGGGTTTTTCAGATTGCATTCATTTTCATATTTAGCCCGTAAAAACTGTTCTAAATGTTTAAAAAGCTAAAACTCGATTGCGGAAAGATCCGGTGAATAAGCTGAGTGATTCAAAATTTTATACTTTAATTCATTTAATTTCGCAGTTGATTTATTCGACGTATACGGTGAGAGTTGACATGGACATGTATTGTGCCCTCCCGATTAACAACTGAAGTGAGTATAATTTTCAATTTTTCATGCAGTGTAATAGATGCAGTACGATTCCTTTCCTCCAATGGATTCAGAACATCAGTTTCCACACATGTTTTGGGTCTTCCGTGAGCTTTATTTTGCAAGGATAAAACATAAAACTAAAGCTACACTTTTCGTTGGTTAACAGTATTCTCCTTAAATTCAAGGTGTATATCGCATGCAGCCTTTGCACAGTATTAATATTAAGTTTATACTCATATAAAAAATTACAAGAATATCGATTAAATTCACATCCTTATGAAATTCAAAACAAATAAAAAATGGAACACTTTTAAGAAAATCTTTTCTACTAAAATGTAATTCTGGCAATCGGCAATCCATATATATAAAAATGGATGTTTGTATAGATGGCCTTGCTTCACCCCAACACCGTTTAACCGATCACTATGAAAATTGGCATGTATATGTATTTTTTGTGTAGAAGGCTTGTATGCTATCCTCTTTGTTGCATTTCCTCACCAGGTGGCGCTACAACATATCAACTTCTGCCCCGTTTTATCAATCACCAACTTGATAACACGGTCGCCAGAAAGGGTGCCAACTTGGCTCTAAGGCCAACATTTCACTATATTTCCAATGAATGGCAATTACAATATAAGGAACTGCATTGCTTGCGAATATTACAAATTTAACAAAATAAATACAACAGAAAGTAATATGAACGCATTACACGTCCAGATATAAAATATTTACACGATTTTAAACATTCATTACATAAAATTTGTAACAATATGTTACTTTTGCTAAGCAGAGATCAGCTTCAGAAGGTGTTTTCAAAAATTGACCCACAAGGGAGTTACGGGGGTTTTATAAATAAAAAATCATTTTTATTAGCTATCAGACCTACAGACTTAAAATTTAGCAAATATGATTTTTTTGTTCAGCTGAGATAATCAAAAAGATTTTCTTTGTTTAGTTTGCAAGTTACTTAAAATTAGCTCATTAAAAACTTCTTTATTATTCATTCTGTATTGTTTAATTTTTCAATTCAACCGTGCGAAGAACGGGCATACCAGCTAGTATGATTATAAACATGGTTATGCCAATAACAAAATGATGACGTAAACATAGAGACACTTGTTATCATGTAAAATAATTGCACATCTCACACACACCAACCTAATATAAATGATGAAAAGTATATTTTTACAATAAATGCGCATTGCATGCAAAGATCATTTTTTAAACACTTTTCAATGTTTTAGGGAGTATTCTACAATTTTTTTTATTTTCACGTTTTCATTTATTTTTCAATATAATTTTCTTTATATTTCCATAATAATTGAGAAGTTTAACCAAATATATTTTCCAAACTTTTTATTTATTTATTTACGTTTATTAAATACAAAACTTGCGTAAGAAGAAACGAAATAGAATCTTGTTAACCCTAATCAGTGAACAGCTCTCAAAAATTCCGCCAAATGTTTTAATTAATTCTACAGATTAAATATATATATATATATATATAGACAGTGTTTCTTGTCAAGTAAGAGTTTTAACTGGAAAACGTACCTACCAATGCATTTCCCCTAAAATACGATTTTTCAAGATAAACAGTCTGTTTGAAAATTTCTTCTTCTAAATAGAATATTTTTATACACAAAAATTTAGTGCCATACACTAACATGATATTTTAACATGCAAATTCCATTAAGCTGTTTTTATTCATTTCCTCAAGATATTGAAGATAGACACTGATTTTAACTGAAAAATTTGCGGTACAGTATCTTAATTTTCTGCATACAATTTCTCCAGAAAATGCATTGAAAACACTGATTAAATCCTTCATTAATCTTACCTACTACGTGCCCTATGAAAATCATATCTGAAGAGTTTCGAATTTCAAAGAATGCGCTTTTCGACCGATAATTACTTAATTATCTTAAGATTTTACATTGACAGGTTTTACCTGCAGCGCTTCCTCCTCACAGCTCCCGAACACGTGGATCCTGTTTCGGTGAGAAAAGGTAATGGATTCCTCCTATCATTCCTGAAAGCAGGAATCGGGAATTACTACAGAGAATTACCTCGTTAAAGGAAAGGCGGTCAATGACCTCTTTTGTAGCTTCTCTCTGTTTGTGTTTGTCTTCATATTGGTAGGTTTAATAGATTGATTACAATATTAGTTTTGATGGTATAAAATCTAAAGATAAGAGAGAGAAATTAATGTTGAAGCTTAAGTGAAATGTGAAATACTAAACTATAATTAACGATAATATAAAATTCTAAAGTAGAAAACGTTTATTTGCTATTACATTTCATGGTATAAGAAGTCTCAGGGGTGTTAAATTTCTCTAGAGGGATGAAAATATAAACAATATTCAAACACATATTACCCTTTGAAATTAAATAGTAATTCGAATCTTGTACATCTTATTTATAAAGGAATAGGGCTTCAGAAAAGTGTAAAATGTTTTAAATATAATCATAATTTTAAAAATAATAAGCATTTGAAAATAAGAAACATTTCTATAAGAAATATTAATTATGTTTTACATAGCGCATGCTATTTTCTAAAATAATCGTTTTAATTACTAGCAATAAGTTGATCTATAAAGTTAAATGTATCCTTATTTCACTGTAGTATTTTTATATAAATAGAATAATAAATTATATTTTTTTTAAAAAATTTTAAAAAACTACATTTCATCTGTTTTTTTATTTTTTTAATTTCAATATTTTAAAATACAACAGATATATTATTCTTAAATTAGTAAAATTTAAAGAGTATGATACATTTTATAATTCTATAGTTTTATACCACAAAGGCTACTATTTTAGAAAATATCGTGTGCAAAACACAAAAATTACTTAATATTTATTACAAAATTATTTCTTATTTTCATACGCTTATAGTTTTTAAAATTATGATTAAATTTAATTTAAATTTAAAAGAATTATACCTGTTTAAAAATTGTTTATGTTTTCACCCCTCGAGACAAAATTAACAACCCTGAGACCCCATAAATTAAACTACAATTTAGAACTCGACTTTATTTGAGTTCGTGAGGAGCTGTCCTGTTAAAGGTTTCTCCTTAACCCGCGATCACTCGCGCCTGTTTTTACTACCGTCGTTACTCGCAGGGTGTAGAGAACACCCCAAACTTTTAACACATGTATTTAATTATGAAAATAAAATTAAGTCATTATGATACATATTCATAAAGTACAAGATGTTTTTTGTATTATACAAATAAAATTATTAAATTTATTGCATACAAATGAGACTGACATTAATTTAAACTAAATATACAAATTTTTTTCATTTTAAAACACATAATTTTATATTTTTTCATAAACCAGTAAAACGTAAAAATCAGTAATAAATATACTTAATAATTAATGAGATAATGATTGTAGAAAGTAGAAAAATAATATTTTAATCATTTTCCAAACATTCAGAGCAGACTGTATACATATGCTTAACTTCTCGCAGGAGTTCTCAGCCCCCCAGATAAACTTTTGAAGGTCATTATATTCCAATCGTTTGAAAAAGAAGGATTGCATCAGGCCTGAAGATTCAATGATCTAAAATGTGCAGCTACAGAAAAAATCGTGGTTCTGCGCATTCTTTTTAGAATCCTCGGAGGATTTTCTTGTTGCTGGGGTGTACAGAACACCCCGCGGGAGTGATAGCGAGTTAAAAGGAAATATTATGTATTAATTTTTCTTTCAGATATCCAACAACTTTCGGAACCGTAATTTTGAAAAAGCGTGTAAATGAATAATTTTTTTTTAAATTTAATGTCATCTGAATTAGAATATATGTATAAAATTGTTTTAATAATAGTATTACGATAAAAAAGATATTTAAATACCCTTTTTTGGTAAAAAATGAAGAAAAAGACTGATATATTTTCAAAAACATTCTCCTTTTATGCGTGTAAAAAGGCTTATAAAATATTTAATACATTATTTTACTTACATATAGCTACATCTTCTACACAAAACCTGAATTAGGATTTTTGAAAAATTTTATTTTATTTTCAGTGAGTGAGTGAAAATTAACGTCGCACTGTTCAGCTACACGAGGGCTTTTGATGACTGACCACGTAATTTTGAACCATGGTCAAGTGACGTAGACGACACCTGAGCTGGCTCCCCCTTCTCCTAACTAACACGCCACACCAACGATTTTATTTTCAGAGTTGCTGTCAATTTAAATAATAATAAGTGTTTTTTTCTTTTTTGGTTGTTAAAAATATGCACTGATGTATTAAAATATGAATACATCCTCTTATACATTTTAAATTTCAAAACTCCTACTTCAGACTCTGTACATAAGTTTTAGCTATATACAGGCAAAATGCTATTGTTATAGAAGCATTTTCCATAGAAAGAGTATGTTTTGAATACATATAATTTTTTTTCATTTTTTTGCCAAAAAATGCCATTAAATTACTTTTTTTTAAAACTATTCTTAAAATAATTTCATGCGTATATTCCAATTCAAGAGAGAGATGCTAAATATGAAAAAATTATTCATTTATACGTTTTTCTAAAATCACAGTTCAAAGCAAGTTGAATACCTAAACTTGTAACCTATATTGATCAATTGAATAAAAATAATCCCGAAAGCAAAACCACAGAAGTAAAAAAGACCAAGTTTTTCTTACCATAAATCGCAATTAAACAAAAATAACATTCTCGAGAGAAAAAACTGAGAATAATTTCGTTAATAGTCTAAAAAAATCATGTGTATTTAATTTATAATATTGGCTTCAGTCACATATTGTAATTGCCTTTTTTTTTAACAATATTTAATGCTTATGAATTATTGGATAATTTTCATATCTGATGATCTTTCCATAAATCAAACGAAATGAATTGGATTCTCTCATTACTAACAAAGAATACATACGTTTTTGTCTTAAAAATTTGGAAACTTTTGTTCTAATACCTAAAAAAAGTTTTTTTTCCACATACATGCACAATTTATGTCACTAAATTCAATAATTTATGTAGTAATCCAGAAAGGGAATGTTATAATGGATATAAAATACGAGTATGAAGTTTAAATATATAAAAAATGCAAGGGTTTGCCGCCCCGGAGTTCTGAAATTTCTGAATCCCCGTGTTTCTTCAAATCCTGAAATCCCGGGATTAAAATAATTAATCCTGAGATTTAATTTTTGTCTAAATTATGCTTTAACAATTTTTTTTCTCGTCAAAATTTTTCTAATGACTTAATTCTTAGAAAATTCATATTTTTTATGAAATATATTCGTATCAATTTGTATACTAAAACCATCAAGTGAAGATCAAGAACTAGATAAAATTATCAAAGACAGATAAGTGCACCAATGCAGCCGGTTTAATTTGAGACACTGTCACAAAAATTTAAAAAGAAATGTCTCTTTTTGAAAATGGAGGGAGACGGGGTGACTACAGTAAAGAACATATTCTTACTTAATTACGATAAAGCGTACTGGTGTAGAGTCGGTGAACGAGCATTTTCTTCGACAGGACAATTTTTAACAAATACGATAAAACGCTGGACGAGTTCTATTTTTTAAAAACTTATTTACAGAAGTGCAAGAAATGAGAAGAAATGCTTTTTTTTTAAATTCCATTATTTACTGTTTTTTTTTACGATGAATTAAGTTTTGCTTTAATTTGTGCGTGTGTGTGTGTTTCAATAAATAAAATAATATTATACCAATTTTTAACAATTTATTCAGTTTTATTATGTAATTTCAACTATTCTAATGTGCAAGCATTTTTCATAAATAGTCCACTCCGAATCTCGGGACCAATCCCGGGATTTGGATAATGTAATCCCAAAATCCTGGAATTAAAAATATATCACGGGATTGCTCAAACTCTAGAAAATACTATGCAAATTTAATAGGGGGTTTATTTTTATACTTAAAATTAAATATATTTCTTGAATTGACTACTATATGCATATACAATCAATTAGTAACGTATATTTCGATTCAATTAAGAACTTGATGGGCTTTTATCCTCGATTGGTTAACGGTGAGTTGAATTTAATTCTTCATTTTTTGATACGGTGGTATATTATTAATAGAAATACTTTTTCAACATTTCGTAGCGAGTCATGCATATGTTGTATTTATGTAGTTGTTGCCATGAATTTTCAGAAAGGGAATTTTTCAAGTTATAAAGTTCACGCCATGATTCTTTTTTCACCTATTTAGTTGAGTAATGATGTTTCCGCGCGTTAAACATTCCTTGTATTAGCTGCTATGAATTCGTAAACGTAATGTAAATATCATAGAATATAAATCTTACCTATATCCATTTCCCGACAATGCATATGTAAAAATATTAAGTGAAGTAAACTGCAATTTCATATTTTAAAATTCGGTTCTTCGGTTCGGACTAGTAGTTATTGTCACGTACTTGTGAATGGCGAGTCAGTGCCTTACTACTGGAAAAAAATTAAATTCATAATATCGATTTACTTATTGCAACGGACGTGGATTAAACTTGGAACAATCTGGATTTCAAGGATTTTTTAGTTCCCTTAGAAAAATTTAATTGTAATAAATCAGTAGCTTTAATAATTACATATATATATATATATATATATATATATATATATATATATATATATATATATATATATATATATATATATATATATATATATATATATATATATATATATATATATATCAGGTTTGAAAAATTTAGCTTCAAAATTAAGTAAGTAATAAATGAAAATAGAGTGAACTCTTTGCCATCGCGTAAGGATTTGTGGGTAAATAAATCTATTTAAAGGTGGAGCGAGTGCTGACGAGAGAGAACGCATACTCAAAAAGGCTTAGCTGGTGACTCCTCGCCGAATTGTTGTCAATTTTCCTACTCGGTTGCGCGCCCAAGGGCCGCCATGTTGGACTTTATGGGATTGAAGAGAAATAAAGACGTTATTATAGAGATGATGTTCTCCTCATTTTACCAGCACGCCTGGGGCTTAACATGTATATATATATATATATATATATATATATATATATATATATATATATATATATATATATATATATATATATATATATATATTTAACAACTGAAAAAAATATTTTTGTCGCATCTCTTAATGCTGGCATAAATAAATTATTTAAATATAAAACACATTTTACTTTAATTTTATTTTGTATACCGATCTAGATGCATGTAAGAACTCTAGATTTACTTCTGTTAATCAAAAGCAAGAGATAAGATTTTATAAATTTGCATACAATTTGCTTATATTAAATAAGTTATTAAAATCTACCTTTAAAATAAATTTAAGTTGAAAAATGCACCTCAAAAATTTTAATTGAACACTTGTTCTTAAAGCCCCTATATTTTCATAATTCTTTGCAAAAAGGGACTACATTTACTAATGCAATAAAAAGTTTATTTAAATCGATTTAAATAATAGCAGATATGAATGCATTCTAATTTTATCATTTCTAAATACATGTGTGAAATATTGTGAACTGAACCCATGTTCTTGAACCCCGATATTTATATACATTTTTGTATAACGTGGCTATATGCATCAGCACAATAAAATGATTATTTATTTACATCGATTTAAAAACTAATCTCATTGGCACACAACAGCCCATGAGGCCCAAGGTCCATTTTGCATACATCATCTTTCGTGATCTTAGGCGCTGAGGGGCTTGTGCAGATGTTCCGGTTAGGTGGTCAGTGTGACACGAAACCCAGTAGTTTAGTTCCCAAACAAGTTTGGTACAGTATAACCCCGCTTAATATTGTTTCGTTTAGCGCTGTTTCGGTTTAACGCTCTTTTTTTAACAGTAGGATTCCCCGAAATTGCACGCAGCGTTCGGCTTCCCGATATCCGAAGCGGTTTATCTGTGTTTCATCTTTCCTGTAGTGTAATACGAACGTACTTTTATCATTTCAAACAATTGTTGACGTTATTGTAAGTATAAATTTCTATAACACAATGATTTCTATAGTGACAAATATTAGTATTTTTAGTTTTTACCATGCAGGATAATAAAAACCACGAAAATAAAGCTACAAGAAAAAGCAAGTATTTAGAAACTAAAATGCAAGCGGTTAAAAGATTAGATACAGGTGAGCGTCAATCTCAAATTGGTGCTGCATTGAATTTGGCATATTTAACATTAAGGACTATTCTTAAGAATAAAGAAAATACTGCCATCGGCAACTGTAACTACGACAAGCTCTGCAACTAGAATTACCCGTTCTATTAATATTACATGAAATGGATAGTAGACTTTCTATATGGATTGACGACGAAATTGAACGCAATCTGCCTTTATGTCAATCTACCTTCTTGATAAAAAGACAGAAAATTGGAAATACAGAAGAGACTGAATCATCTGAAATATAAACATACTGACATCGAATTTTATTTATTTTTATATGTATATTCGTTTATTATGTTTCTATATTTGAAAGAAATATATTTTTGTTTTATTGTTATAAAAAACATAATAAATTTAATGGTAAAATAACTGACCAATTTTCTACCCATCTTTTCCTAACCTTATTATTTACATGATGAGATAACCTCGTTTAACGTTGTTCGATATTACGCTCTACTTTGATGGAACGTATACCCCACGCTAAGCGAGGTCTAACTGTACTCATTTATCGACCCACTGAAGGTATGAAAAGCTGAGTGGAACTTGCCCAGCTTGAAATTTGAACCCCGGAACTGCGGGGTGGAAGCTCTACACACTCCCATTCAATCACTGAGCTTACAACGATGTAACCCGTTCAGGACCAAGCGATTTTTCCTGTTAAGCCTAACTCCTTATAATTATTTATGTAGTATAATACGCCGAAATTTATATTTATAATCATTTTAAATTCCATACATTCCAAATTCGCATCACACCTGTGTGATCACGGGCACACACACACACACATTAGAACAAATCTCTCATATGATACCAAGTTCCTTGAAGTGATCACTTATAAGTGATCGTGGTTCTGAACGGGTTAAGTAAGTACACATGTTTATGCATTGTAATTTTAATAACATTTTTTATATATGTATATACAGAAAATTATGTTGATATGTTTAATATTATTATTGATAATCACAATATTAACATTATGTTAATATTGTGAATTGTCTTATATTTGATATCGTTATAATATATCCCTAAAGAATTCAAGCATATTAATCATCTTCTAGTTAATAATGACTTAATATGCGTAAAAGGCAAAAAAGAACATCCTAGTACCCAGAACTTGTTCTTCTTCATAATGTTCCACAAAAATATTCTACTATAAGGCTGATTAAATCTTCCATTATTCTTCCCACGTAATTCCACACAAATCATTTCCAACTCATCTCGCGTTTCCAGAAATAAGCAATACATGAGAAATAGTTAACGTTAAAGATTTAATTTAGGTGTATTCTAAGGGGAGAGTTTCCCTTTCACTGCTTGTAAACACGCAACTCATCTTTTGATGAGAAGATAATAGATTCCTGCTCTTTTCAGGAGAGAAATAAAGGAGTTCCTGCGGCAAATTACCTTGTTAAAGATACGGGGAGCAATGACCCCTTTCGTAGCCGTTTGGCTTCTGATGCTGGTTTTGATGTCCAAATAATGGAATACAGTTGAAATATTTTAGCTGGATTAGGATTAGTTATAAATTGCTTATTAATAAGTTGTATGTATAACTTATAATCACAAAAGCATTGATACAAATTTAAAAAACGTATTTGTATAACATTAGTGTATATATTAAACACCTAAAAAGCTACTTTTGTTTCTTCAATATTTGTGTCTAACTAGTGAATAGGTTTATTAAGGTTATTGACTACGTTCTAAATCACGCTTTTGAAAAAAATTTATAAATGAGTAATTTTTGGACATTTTGCGTCAGTTAAATTAGACTATGCAACTATTTTTGTTTTAAGAATGTTATTACAATAAAAAAATATTTAAATATATTTTTTTAAATATAAACTTCGCAACAAAGCCTTATATACGAGTTTTGAGAAATTATCATTATTTTCGGAGTCGCTATCAATTGAAAAAACAACAGAAGTTTTTGGTTAAGATTTCTCTACTCTGACTATATTAAAAATAGAATAAAATCATCTCTAAATTATATATTTCAAAAATCCTACTTCAAAGTCTGTGTACATATGCTACATATTGGCAAAATATTATTATTACAAAAGCATTTTTCATGAAAGGAGGAATTTTTGAAAAACTTTCATTCGTTCTTCATTTTTCTAGCAAAAAATTGCATTTAAATGATTTTTTTGTTGTAATAATATTCTTAAAACAATTTTATATGTATATTCTAATTCAACTGACACAAAATATAAAAAAAATATTATCTGAAAATATGCTTTTACATAATCACAGCTCCAAACATATTTAGTCCCCTTAAAATTAATCTATCAATTAATATTTAGAAGGAAATTAAACTTTAAACAAAAAATCGTTATAAAAGGTAACAAAATATATATATAGTAACTACATTTTTATTACAATATTTAGTCTCTTTATATAATTTAAATGGGATCTTTTTTCATGTGTGAATAATACGTTTATTACCTTACATTATTCTTCCGTTGCAATTTCTTTTTTAAAAAAATTAGGAATTATTACGGAAAAAGTTTTGAAAAACTATACACGTTCATAAATAAAATATATTTTCTTCGAAAATAAAATCATTTATCCATTAAAACATGCGAAAATGTCACAAACAGATAAAAATAGATCCCCTGTGTCTTAAAATACTTTCTATTTTAGAAAATTTCATAAGGTCAAGTTCTTTAACATTTTGGATGTTTATGGACCCTATAAGTACGTCAGACACAAAAAAAGGAAGTTAGACCCACACAAAAGAAGATTAATAACTATTTGTCGCCAAAGTTGGAGGCTTTTATGTGTTGAAGAAGTTTGTTCACACCAAGAAATGCATAAATAAAATGTTTTTGTTTTATTGCTGTGACAAATATACGTGCTAGAAATTGCTTTTGCTGGAATAAGTGTCCCCCAAAGGTGTTATATATTACATGAATATAGGAATAAAATCTTTTACTTAAAATATGGATTTTTTTATTATTTATTATCTGTATAGAGCAGCATTTAGATTTAAAAAGAGTCAAGTAAAAATATAAGAAACTTAAAGAATATATATATATATATATATATATATATATATATATATATATATAAATTCCGTTTTTCAAAATGATTAGCTCAGATTAGGCATCTTTCAAACTTATCATTGCACAAAAATGTTTTAAATATTTTTCACTGCTGCTTGACTCAAATTTTGCTGTCATATTGTTATTATATTGTTAAAAAATTATAAAAATATTTTCGATGCATTATTGAGGTAATTTTAATTTTAATTAATAGTAATTTGTTAACATTTTATTTAAAAAGTAATTATAATAATAAAAATAATTATTCAATAATTATTGATGAGTTATTTATATTATAAATAAATAATTTATACAAAATACTTACTATAATTATGAATTCTGCAACCACAATAGATCTTTCTACATCAAGCATTGAATTTATATTTAAATTGCTGAATTGTAGGCAATAACTGCTTAAGTAAGCATTATCGAATGCTATTTTGGAAAACAACTGCAGTGAAAATCGTTCAACATGAAACCGAGGGAACTGAAATGTTTTCTTGTTAAAAGAATTCCGTTTTAAAGGATATTTGAAAAAACATATATTCAACAAAATGTATTTTATCAGAGCACATTTTATTTACATAGATGTGTGTATAGGAATGTGTTTAATAAAAACCTTTCAAATATTTACGTAATTTGCTCTCTTTTAAAGAGTATTGCTGATAAAGCAGATTTTGTTATACCACAATCTTTACAGATTTCCTTTTTCGTTTTCTGATCAACAGCCTTAATAAGCTTTATCTTCATTTTAAGCGAAATAATGTTTTACTTTCCCCCTGAGCTTTTTGCCATTGTGTTAGCAAAATTTCATCTAAAATAGAAGGAGTATAATGCGAACCAAACTCACTGATTTTTACTCACACTGCGATGTACTCGTCACCAAATTTCGAAGCCAACGTTGAGAGATGAGATGTTTTTGTGTAGCGTGTGTAGGGAGGGATGGAGGGGGAAAGTAGATTACATAAACTAGATTTACTCGTGTCATAGGCTATTCCGAGGGTATCTCAATGCCAAGTTAGGCTCCTTTCTACGAGACATGCGAAACGACCTCTTTTTCATTTCACACCCCTATTAAACGTCGCTCACGTGGCTGTTTTCCGTTTCATTCCCTGTTCTATTTTCATGTTAAGTGATTTTCGTTTCGTGTTAAGAGAAAACAATGCATGAAAATACAAACTAGTTTCTCTGGGCTGTTGTATTATTTTGTGTCAACCGATATTTCCTCTTAAGCGCTTTCGCTTTAAGCGTATTTCACTGTAATTTTGTTAATATTGGATTTAGACCATTTGTAATGGGCGCACCGCGACGTCCATTAGTGGAGGAGTGTCGGAAAGAATATTGGCCATACAAAAAAATAACACACAAATATGACACAAATTCTATAACCCAAGCTAAGAGATGCACCATCTACTAAATATGGAAAGCAATAGTGAGGTAGACAAGATACGAGAAGTCTTAATAATTCGAATCACTTACGTCCAGGCAATATACCTTCTAATTCCAAGCGACCTTATCCAACTTAATTACTAATCGACAAATCATCAATCTTAATTTTAAACAAATAAGCTACGAAATAATCATGCCTCACTTCACGTTTAATCAATCACTGCTATCCGTTAGCAGTCAAACCTATCTCTCCTCTAACTTGAAAATTTAACCTTTATATACAAGTCTTAATTTACATACTCATATCTTCTTCGGGGAAGGTTTATAATAGAATAATTTTTCAAGTCCCAATATTCCCCAAGAGGCTTATTAGTTGAAAGAACGTGGAAAGACGCGTCACAGATTTATGTATTATAATCCATAGGGTTTTGCTCAGTATTATAAATGAGGAGAGGTGGGGTTTCCAGAAAGCCTTTTCTAACCCCACGATCAGCAGTTCGTCACTCAGCTATATTTTTATGATGGATGTCACTGAAACTTGCTGTGTACATAAGCTGATGCACTCTAAATCCGGTTTAAAATCATTTCAATGGAGTCCTGTGTAGGTTTTAAGAGGGGGGAGGGGGGCCAGTTTAGATTTCACTCTCCTCACTTGACTATGCTTCAAAATTACGAGGTCGGTTTCTAATAGTTCTCGATTTGTTTAAGAGTGTGATATTCATAATAAAAATAATTCAAACATTGTAGTTTTTGAAGTTTATGATGCAAAAAATAAATGCTTTTTCGTGTTCTTTGTTATTATAATTATCCATTGTGTGTTACTATCATTATCCACTTAAGTAATGTTTTAAACATAATTTTGAATAAAAAATATGAAAAGAACACGAATCTTGTCCTTCGTAATATGAAGAACATAGATCTCTAGTTATCCAATAAAATGTACAATTTAAATCTTTTATAGAAATTCTGACCAATTTCGAAAATGAAAAACGAAATTCCGGTGAGCGGATATTGTGATAAACACTTTCTGTAAGCAAATTTCATATTGCGAAACGTATTTTATATTCATTCTAAGCATTTATAACAGAAATTTACAGTGTGTTAAAAATATTTTTATCCTCCCTATAATCAAATAATTAGAAAAATATCAATTAATAGTCAAAGTATAATTTCTCAGGGGTTTTTTTTCAGAGATGCTCCGACAGCAAAGTATCTGACAAAGAGAAGTATCCTACATTTGCTCGGACTTTACCACCCAGTTCTAAAGTTTCCAAGTCATTGATCTCCTTATTGAAACATTTCAAGTGGGACCGATTGATGCTGCTGGTTGCAAATGACACTTCCAATAAGCAGATTTCAGAAGCACTCATCGTTCTTGCTGCAAAACATCAAATTGACATCGTCGAGACTTTTTACCTGCCCGGAGATTATCTGACGAAAGACAATACAACCCTGAAGAATATCGTCATGGAAACTTACGATAAAACTAGAGGTAAGCTTTGATTCTCTTATACGAAGATAATTTTGATTTTATTGTTCATTTTGTTTAAAACGGTAGATTACAAAATAGATATTCATCGTATAAAAAAAATTAAGCAAATGTGTTTAAACCAGGAGTGGTCACGCAGGGTACAGAGTCACCCCAGGCGAACGAAGTGTTTAATTCTGGGGAAACTGTTTATTTCTTAACTGTTTGTTTGTTATTTGGAAAACTATTTATTTAATGACCTTGTCAGTATCCGCCTATATTTGTTAACTGTTTGTTTTTTTGCTAACTGCTTGTTTGTTATTTGGAAAATTGTTTATTTAATGACCTTGTCAGCATCCTTCAATATAACAGCTTTCGTGGGAACTAAAATGCATTTGTCGTATATCTCCCTCTTCCTTCAGAAAGGCAAACATTTTTTACAATCTTCAAGTATTTGGGGTGACTGAGTTTCCCGCGCGACCACTTTTGTTCCAAAATATTTTCTATGAACAGGCTACATTTTCCCCCCACGAGCGACTTAGTGGTTTTGATTTCTGTATTGTATGACTCATTACGTTCTATAAATGTTAATGAACAGAATATAAAAAAGTAAATGGACATTTGCAATCTCTATTGGAGGAAGTTGAAATTGATCAAACAAGGAAAAACCTGATGAAATAATGGATATTAATGATGATAGCGAAAGTAAATTTGGTAAAAGTGGTGAAACATGAAACGTTTGAGTTGAACGGAAAATTTTCAAACGCTACCTAAAAAGCCTCCATCAAGAAAGATATGAAGCTGCAAGGGCACCACAAGACACACTGCGCCTTGTCAAAAAGGCACAAGCACGAAAAAGTTCAACATGCTATTTGTCGATCATCAAAAAACAATAAAATTGCAAAAGCTTGAATAAAATATGACAGTTTTGCCTGCAAATATCATTCCCGTAATGTTAGCAAAGAGCTTCTATTATTTGTATTCATTATTAAAGGCAAGCACATTTTTAAAACAAATTAGTTCGCTTTGATAGGAGTTTTACTCAAATTATCAAAGAAAAACTGAAAAATTCTCAAAGTAAGTCAGTATACTCTATCTTAATTAAATTATTCACTGTAACTACTATTTTTATCATGAACAATAAAAATAATTATAAAAAGCAGTACTGGGGTGATCCAGTCACCCCGCATGACCACTAATTTTGGTATCGAATGCGCGTCTTCTCCCGGGTAAACATTATAAAGCTTCCTAGGGTAATCCTTATCAATGTGTCTTGGACCTTCTAGACCACTAATTCAAAATTTTGAATCAAAAAACTATCTTATATGCTGTTAAAAACAATGGTTAAACAATAATTCAAAATAATAGCTGCAATAGAAAATGTATTTGTTCAATTATTAATATGATATTCAATACGCTCAATTTGAAACGAATTAAAAGAAATGCGAATTTAATCCTTTCATTGAGATCATTGCTCTAGTAACGCTTAAAATCTTTTAATATGATTTATCTTATTTATTCGAATCTAAGCAGGACTTTTTTTTCCAGTTTTAATGCTATTGAAAACTGAGCAGAAAAATTTGTTGGAAGGGGGGGGGTTGAACATGATAGTGATGGTTAGAGCAATGACAGGGGTTCATGTTTGTATTTTAAGATTTTTAATGCTGGTAAAATAAATTAATTATTCGATTTTTAATAGTTCTCATTTTAATTTTTGTTTAAATTCGTAAATATCGGATATTCATAAACCCTTTTACAATATATTTTTCCCCTCGAAAACGTGTTGAGAATTTGGGGTGGAGCTAAGAATCGATGACGGCTTTGATTCAAATAAATACGGTAACACGCGCTTTTAAATGGAGCACAATCGAAAATTGTATACTTAATTAGTAATTAAAACCTTTGTGTGATATATATACTTTCTCTACAATATTTGAACATATTTAAATCATTTAAAAAAAATTTAATTTGTGATTTCAAAAGCAATAAAATTGTAAATTTCTGCAAATCTGCACTTCATTTGTTACACTTGTCAAAATGGACAATGAATTCAATGATTAACTATTAAACTTCTTCAGAAGCAACTTTTGTGATACTGATGTTCATAATGAAATATCCGTTGTGCTGTTTCATGTTATATTAATGCATAATTACGAATCTAAATGTTATCGCACAGTCCCGATATGTTTCTTATTTTGATGTACCCACTATGGTCTTTCGCGTACTTATGTATTAGACCGTATTTTTGGAATTCCCCCCTGCATTCGCTTCCGTATAAAATAGGCCCTAAAGTTTTAAAAAATTTTCACAAGAAAAAAGAAGAAAAGTAAAGAGAAGAATTTATAAATTGTAAACGAAATTATTATCCAGTATAAGTGATCAGGATTATTGTAATTGAACATGCGGTAAATAATACAACTTATAAGAAAAACTTTTTTTTTAAAGCGCATGCATCAACAAAATTACTGCATTTGAACATGTGCGTGAACGGTTTATCACTATTGGCAATATGTTGATTCATTTGGTGACGTTTTTCAATTTGACTAAAAACTGGTCGACGGTATAATATGTCGGTATGAAAATCAC
The DNA here is from genome assembly GCA_019973935.1 of Trichonephila clavipes. Classification (NCBI taxonomy): domain Eukaryota; kingdom Metazoa; phylum Arthropoda; class Arachnida; order Araneae; family Nephilidae; genus Trichonephila; species Trichonephila clavipes. The sequence continues at coordinate 163,482 of BMAU01017213.1, read as the reverse complement.
ATTTTTTATTACTAATATTGACAAAGATTGAATGTGTACCTAAGTTAAAGACTTAAAATTTCGATACATAAGGTTATGCTGAGTTTTGTTACGCAAAAATGAAGCTTTCAAGTACCTATTAAATCATTCAAGACATTTAAGAAGAATTGGACCCAAATTGAACGATACATTGAAACAGATGAAAGAAATAATAAATTTAATCTTATAGAAGGCTAAAATATAATTAATGTATATATAATAAAATATTACATAATATATATTTTATTTATTATAAAACTATTTTTTGATATAATTGTAAAGCTATTATGTAAAGTTTCTTACCTTTCAAAATATAAATTAATTATATAAAATATCCTTTAATGTTTTATACAATGCATTTTTATAATATATATTATTTATTAATAATATTATAATAATTACTTAATTTTATTATATATTTATAAAATATATATTTAAATATTTATATATTCGTGTAGTAATTGTTTCAGTTTTTAAAATACAAAATACTGATTTAAAATATTAAGTAAGCCTTTTTTAAACAAATTATTTTAATAGTTAAGATAATTAAATAAAGGGTGTTTTTTTTTAGAGGAATAGAACTTTAAATTGCAATAAAACAACGATGTATTATTCGATTGACATGAATTTTTTTTATTCGATAGATAATCTTGTGGCATTACATTGTAAATATGATTTCTGGCATAGGACTGCCAGGGCTGGCTCGGATGTAGTCCAATCTGGACGTCCAATTTTCGATGACTTTTTCCAACATTTGTGACCGTATATCGGCAATAACACGGCGAATGTTGTCTTCCAAATGGTCAAGCGTTTGTGGCTTATCCGCATAGACGAATGACTTTACATAGCCCCACAGAAAATAGTCTAGCGGTGTTAAATCACAAGATCTTGGAGGCCAATTCACAGGTCCAAAAAGTGAAATTAGGCGGTTACCAAACGTGTCTTTCAATAAATCGATTGTGGCACGAGCTGTGTGACATGTTGCGCCGTCTTGTTGGAACCACAGCTCCTGGAGATCATGATTGTTCAATTCAGGAATGAAAAGTTAGTAATCAGAGCTCTATACCGATCACCATTGACTGTAACGTTGTGGCCTTCATCGTTTTTGAAGAAGTACGGACCAATGATTCCACCAGCCCATAAAGCGCACCAAACAGTCAGTTTTTCTGGATGTAACGGTGTTTCGACATACACTTGTGGATTAGCTTCACTCCAAATGCGGCAGCTTTGTTTGTTGACGTAGCCATTCAACCAGAAGTGCGCTTCATCGCTAAACAAAATTCGCTTATGAAAATCGGGAACAACGGCAATCTCGTTTAGGGCCCATTCGACGAATCTACGCCTTGCTTGATGATCGTTTTGATGAATTGCCAAACCAAACGGAGAATAAATCACTTGACAGCTGTTAAATTGGTCGCCATCTTGGAAAGTAATGCCAACTTAAACTTCTATACCTGGAAAAAAAACACTCTTTACATGTAAAATTAGCTTGAGAATATGGTTACAAGAAAAGTTAAGTCAAGTTTAATTTTTTGCCAAAAAATAAAAAAAAGAATGACGTACAGTGAAAATGGTTTAACAGGAGACTGAGGGAGACTAAAATATTTTTTCGTGTTAAAGGATATTGTAAAAAAACATATATTAAACAAAATAAACTTCATTAGAGTACATAAATTAGAGTACACATGGTATATATAAATATATATACATGTATTTAATAAAAATCAATGAAACAAAAACATCCTGAAGAACTTATTGCAATTATAGCAAAAAAAAGTTCTTTGAAGAACAAAATATCTTTAACGCATACTTTTTGTAAAATAACCTGATATTTTTGTACTATTTTTTTCAACATCAAATTATCAAAAAAATTGTTTGATGTTCGTCAATTTGGTTATTCATTTTACCATTCGAATGAGCGCAAACTTTCACTGCGCAGAATTTTCATGATGTTCCTCATTTTGGAAGACGTAGTAAAATTAACTGCATTATAATCATTTCATTTTCGACGTCAAAATATGCATCAAATGGTGGTTTTTTTTTAGCTTTGAACAAAATCCAAAATTTCTTTTTCTTCTACAACGAATTCTCACGATGATACAGTAGGACTGTCTAACAATACAGAAAATGTTTCAAATATTTCATTAAGTTTCGGCGCAGTTTCAATATCCTCCTTCTCTCGAAGGGAAGTAGGTAGGACAGAAGTAGGTGATACAGTAGGACAGTCCAATCCAGCTGATGTTTTCCGTATTTTGTTCATTCTCAGAAGGGAAATATTTTCATGTTAAGCGATTTTCGTTTCGTGGAGAAAAGTGCATGAAATATACCTAGTAGTTTGTCGGGACCACTGTATTATTTCTTATTAATCGAAATTTCTTCTTTACCGTTTTCGCGTTGAACGTAGTTCACTGTATTTTCAAAACTTTTCGTTTTATGAGAAATGCCTCGATAATGTTACCTATATGCAGCTAAGACTTCTGAACTGAACCTAAAGCATGATTTTTGAAATATTTAATTTAGACGAGGTTTTATTTATCTGGATATATATTATAAATGCGAAAGTTTGTGAGGATGTTTGGGTGTCTTTCACGCAAAAACAACTGAATGGATTTTACTGAACCTTTACAGTAATATAGCTTATACATCAGAACAACACACAGGCTATAATTTATAGCATAGGCTATAATTTATAAAGATATTGTGAGAAGTGTAAAAAATATTACGATATTTGTCAAGCAAGTAGGAAAAAATTTCGCCATCTGCAAGCAATTATGGCGAGCGCTGCAAAAAAGCCAACGACAACATTATCTATCTTTTATTTATGAATAAAAAAATTTGTTTTGTCTACGCAAGGCGCTGGCTTCTAATTTATTCCTGTGATCAATGTAATCCCTATTTTTTTTATTTCAGAATAAAACGAAGTTTTGAAGGAGAGGTTGTTTTAAATCTCTCTTTATTTGAACAGCTACTATTGATTTTTTTCATGTGTGAGCCATAAGAAAAAAAAATAATGCTTATATCAAAATAAATACTTTTATCGTTTCTAGTACTTAAAGTAAATAAACTTTCTCTTTCACACTACATCATTTGGACAAATTTTCAAAATTTGTTTGTGGTTAGAAGTTAATTATAAAACTATAATTTTAATTGAATAGGCAGATATTGCATTTTTTTAAGTATAAAAATAATAACTACTGTATCGTATTTTTTGGAGTGAGTGAATGAGTAAATATTAACGTCGCACTGTTCAGCTACACGAGGGCTTTTGTTGACGACCCACGTAATTTTATACTATGGTCAAGTGACGTGGACGACACCTGACCTGGCACCCCTTCTCCTTACTACCACACCACACCAACCTAGCAGGAATATTCTACCAATAGTTAGCAGGAATATTCTTTGAAACCTACTCTTCCAAGATGTATGGCAGTGCGGGTTCTATGATGAGTATTTTAGCGGGAAAGGCGAATAGTTTTGTAGCAGAAATTTCGTTTTCAGCTGACGTCGTTTTCAGCGGATGGCAATATCTTTTTTGTCCCGAAAAAATAGTTAATGTCAAATTTTAAGTGTCATGTTTTTTTGCATATTAAGGAAGACCTTAGAAAACGATTTGACTATTTATTTCAAGTGAACGGTGTATATAATTAATTTTACAGTTGAATGTGTTTAAGTAATTAATTAGCTCTAACGGATTAAATTTCCCGAAGTTGAGTATTTTGTTTATGTATATCCCTTAATTTTCCATGTAGTGATCCAAAAAAAATACTGCATGAAAAAAACTGCAGTAAATCATAATGCGGTGGATAAAGGGTTAACGTGCATCGCTCCCCTACACGTCGGATCTTTCAAAGCTGTAATAAAGCTGGAGTTATTAAAGTAGCTAGCCATTTGCCAACTTGACTCTATCGTCAACATTTCGCTATGCTTTTCATCGAATCGCCATTATAATTTAAGAAACGGCGTTGCTTGCGAATATTACAATTTTAACATAAAATAAATAAAACAGAAAGTAATATATTAATGTATTACACTTTCAGATATAAATTATTTACACTATTTTAAGCGTTCATTACACAAAACTTTTAACAATGTGTTACTTTTGCTGAGCATAGATCAGCTTAGGGAGGTATTTTCAAAAATCGATCCTCAAGAGAGTTACGAGGAGTTGTTATAAATAAAGAAAAATCTTTTTTATCAGCTATTAGATCTACAGACTTAAAATTTAACAAATGTGTTTTTTTTTTTTGTTTAGCTGAGATATGCAAAAAGCTTTTTTTTTGTTTAATTTGAAATTCACTTAAAATTAACTCATTAAAAAAAAACTTCTTTTTCCATCAATCTGTGTTGTTAATTTTTCAATTCATCCGTGCGAAGAACGGGTATACCAGCTAGTATTTTTATGTATCAGAATAGAGAAATTTTAATAAAAAGCACCGGTTAGTATTTCAGGTGATAGTGACTCAGAAAATTACATGAATTTTTCAAAAATCATTTTTCAGGCTCGGTTAAGAAGCTTTAACCATGTGTAGGAAAGTTTATTATAGAAGCATTTTTCTTAAAAGAAAAAATATTTTGATCCTATATAATTTTTGTCTTTATTTCTTACCAAAAAAACTGTAATATATGTATTTTTGAAGTGATAACTTCTTTAGGCGCATTTTTCTGGAGAGTGAACTTAAATTATGAGTTTTAAAAAGCCAAGCATTATTACGTTTGGGTTTGTAACGTTCGTAACAATAGTACATTCAGTGTTACTGAATGGTAACAATACTACTGAATCATTTGGGTTTATTGAGTCATGTATCGTAGAAAATTGTGCAGCGAAATGCAAAGCAGAAAATGGACAAATAATTCTAATGGTTACTATTTATATTTCACCAAATCAAAGTTTAGAGAAAATTATCGAATTTATTCACAAAAGTTTAGTTGCTTACACTGAAGCCGGATCAACTCTTCTGAACAAATTGCCTATTATTTTAAGTGGGGATTTTAATGTAGTCTTTTTAAAAGACAAATCAAAGCCTTTAGTAGATTTTTTAAAACCAAAATTCAATTTAATTATGTCAATTGATCCAAATGAAACCACGACGAAGTACGAAACAACGCTTGACGGATTTTTTTTAGATATTTAAATAATTTTTAATCTTAAGTATTTATAACCTATTACAGCTACCACAAACCTATTGTTTCCTTCTTAGAATACAATTAATTCATAAATATTGTATATTTCGTAAAAAATATTACTTTATTAATTCAGTCATATGACTAAATAATTTTATATGACAATACTAAAATCCCCTTGTTTTTATTTGCCTAACAAATCCCTAAAAATTACATTATATAATTTGAAGTTATCACTTTTATTGTGTGGTCATAAGCACACACTCTCTTTTTTTATTGTAATAACATTCTTAAAATAAAGTTATATGTATTTTCTAATTCAAATGACACTAAATTGTAAGAAAATTTATTCATTTATCCACTTCTGTAAAATCACGGCTCCAAACGCAGTCAGATAAAACTATCTTTCTTCCATTTGATCATTAAGTGATATTTATGCTCACACGATACAACAAACTTTCATCCTCAGTTCACAGTTTTTATCGAGCAACAAATATGTCATACTTAAGAAAAATCTTAACGCTTGCATTTTTTATAATTTATCTTCTTTCTAGATTTTTTTTGACAAATGCTAAAATATGTATTTCCTGAAATACGATATGCATACAAAAAATAAGAAAACATGGAAACAACTCCCCGAAACCGGGCTGCCGAAAAGTAAACAACAAATTATATCTTTTCTTCCAGCTCCGCATATGAAAAATGTCATTTAAAGTCCATTTACGCGGCATTTTAGTTTCCGGATGGTAAATCAAAAGAGAAAAAGATTAAAAAAAAAAGAAAACTTATTTGTAACATATCTGACTAAAATAGCAATTTAGTGCTTCTTTAAATTGAGATGATGAGCGCTACGTTGAAGTTCAATAAACCCGTCATTTAAAAAAGGGGAAAAAATGCGCAGAACGTTCAAGTCAGTTTATTGTTTGACTGAAAATCACGCTGAAGACGCATCTCTTTGCTTTGATTTTTTGTTTGTTTTCTTGATCCTACATTGGGGGATTTGAATTATTGCACAGGAATGAGAACTAAATGTTCTTTTCTTTGTAAGGTTTTTGTAAACTTTTTTTTTCCTTTTCTGTTCGCTCATTACAGCGAATTGGAATGACTTACTAAATGTTTCAGAATCTCTTAGAGGGGTTTAAAAAAATGGAAAATGTTTTGGGAAGTTTAAAAGGTAGCATATACATCTACTGTATATTTCATTAGATTTTAAAGAACTATGCGCATTAGATAAAAATAAATGTTTCTGCTTGTGTTCTTGTGTTCCTTAATATTATAGGGGCATTATATATGTATATATATATATATATATATATATTTCAAAACAGTTTTAACATTTTTAGCTTATTTTCCATCATGACCGTTTTCAACAAATATTACATTATTCAAATGTTGCATATAAAAGTTTATTACAACAATAATTTTAATTATGTTATTTTTTGTAATATTTTTAATAATGAATACATTTGAATTTTCATTAATATTTTTACTGCAAACAATCAATATTTAAAACTTAATTGCTGCGTGAATATTGAAAAAAATTCTAAATACAAAAAGATTATATAAATGACTTTCTTTTTTTTAAATTGGTCGTAAAGTTTTGATAGTAGTAAATATGTATAGTATATAACACAGAAATGTTTATTTGTAATTCTGAGGTATATAGCGGGAATAAAAAAATGCGCACTGTTATATATATACAGTCAGGTCTCGTTTTATGCGGTAGATACGTTCTAGCGAAAACGCATATAAAAAAATCGCATTAAAAAAGACATTACTTGAATGGAAAAAGTAGGGATACGTTCCTTAGTTTTCTAAAATCGCATAAAACCAAAACAACTAGTTAAAATTAACTTAAAACCGCATAAAAAAAAATTGCAGAAATGAAAAGAAATAGGCTGCATGATAAATTACTTCGAATGTCTGAATGAAATTCATACAAAAGCTAAAAAAAAACTTGTATTCAAACCTTAATTTGTTTTATTTCATGGAAAAGTAATACACATAGTTTTTTACATTTTTAATCATTATCGCTATCTGATAATGGTTTGCACCGTTGCGAAGTGGTTCCAAATCACCTTCAACATCAGAAGAGACCGTCTCTGCAATAGATATTTGCGGTAAAGGCCACGGATTTTCACAAACTTCATTCTCGTTCTGTGTAGCGCTTCCTTTTCTGACCATGTAATCAGTAATTAAACTTTGCGATGAGGATTCTTTTATTTCTTTATATAGTTCACGTTATCCAGACATGCAGTTCTGCAGCTCACGTTGTAGTTTAGAGGCTCGTTCAGAATGGAGTCATTAATAAAAAATGATTTTCTAATTTACTGCAAAGTTGAAAACCTTCTTGAATTAATTTTTCAGTGAGAGGAGTTGATTTTTCTTCCTCATCATTATCACCTTCTAGACCTACGACGCCGTCTACAGTTAGATCTAAAGTTAAATCAATAATATCATTGTCACATAATGCATCACCCACAAGGAATTCATCTATATCATCGTTGCTGAAGGTATTAAAATCATCTCCAATTTCATGTGCCAAATTAATTATTTCATCTGATAGTGTCGATGTTTGAGTGGTTGTATTGTGTGTCATACATGCTGGCCAAATCTTTTTCCAATAGGTATTTAAAGTTCTACGTCTTATTTGAGCGGAAGCAGATGCAACATGAATTAAACAATCAAAAGTAGAAAATAGTTTCCACACACATCTTTTACTGTTAAGGACTCATTTTCTAGTTTATTCAAGAGGAATTTGTACGTTGTCTTAATATAATATTTTTAAAAGTTGCAATTATGCCTTGATCTAATGGCTGAATAAGGCTTGTTGTATTGGGCGGAAGAAATACTAGTTGAACATTTGGATGTTCTAATTGTGGATGACTTGCTGCATTGCCAACAATTAATAAAACTTTAAAATCGAGAGATTTTTCCTTCATATAGGCTTCCACTTCTGGTACGAAACAATTATTGAACCATTCTGTAAAAATAGCTGTTGTCATCCAGGCTTTCGGGTTAGCCATCCAATGCACGGGCAGTTGTTTTAAATCTTTACCTTTAAGGGCGTGTGGTCTAAGAGATTTATTTATTAAGAGAGGTTTCAACATCCGATCTCCTGATGCATTGCTACAAAGTAATAAGGTGACTCGATCTTTACTTGCTTTATGTCCACTTGCAGTTTTTTCATCCTTTGCGATGTAAGTACGGTTAGGCAATTTTTTCCAATAAAGTCCTGTTTCATCAGCGTTAAATACTTGGTCGGCAGAATAGTCCCCATCTTCAACAATTTTCGCTAGCTCCTCTGGAAATATTTTTGCTGCTCCTTCATTTGCTGTCGCACTCTCGTCTGTTATCTTAATATTATGAAGTGCATTTCTTTTAAGAACCCGGTTAGCCATCCTTTGCTAGCTGAAAATTCTTTTCCAGCTTGGGAAGTGGAAGTTGATGGTTCTGACTGTTTCATTGACTTATAAAACTGAAGAGCTTTTTCTTGGATTAAATAACCACTTACAGGAATCCTTCTTTGAACTTGTTCCTCAATCCAAATTGCGATGGCTCTTTCCGTTCTTTCTAATAATACATCCATTGTGTACGATGCAAATTTGGTGCTTAATTTTGTACCAGAAATGACCAATTTTCTTATTGCAGCTTCATTCTTTTTAATTGCTCTGACAGTAGATTCGCCTAAATTAAAATGTTTTCCAATAGCCGTAGATACTTCTCCTTTTTCTAAGCGATCTAAAATTTGCAATTTTCGTTACCAACGAAATTGACTGTCTTTGGTGCTTTTTTTCTCCATTGGGCCAAATAAAATCTTAGAAAAGAAATTTTAAAAAAATTATACTTATGATTTTCTAATGAAAAATAAAACTTTACGACACTCACTTTAAATCCAGAAATCAAAATTTGCTGCTTATTATATTGCAACTTAAATTCACCACTTATTAAAGTGAAACTTTTATAAAAATGAACGAGGCACCACTAAGAGAAAATATAATTTCTCGAAATAATGATATATCGTATCGGTATACTACTGAAATAACGAATGCGAATCTAAGACTGTCACCAGCCGAGTCGCAGGCGTAAGCACCAAAAAAGATACGGAAATTCTTGGAATACTACGATCTACGTCTCAGTATAAATAATAATAATAATAACAAAAATCTAAAAATGTTTGGAATACAAACCGCAAATGTTTGAAATACAAACCGCACAACTTCAAAATCGCATAAAAACAATCCGCATAAAAAGAGACCTGACTGCATATATATATATATATATATATGTAGGATTTTTCCCTTTGAAACATTTGTAAAAGGTTGAGTGATATCCTTTTCAGAGGACCATAAATCTCAATTTGAATTATTACTGCATTCCGAAGCAGCGCCACCTGAGTGAGCTTTCGTAGCTCCGGCTTGAATAATTTTTCGGCAGAGGCCAACTAACTACTGCTTGATCCTAACGTCCAATAATGAGAAAGGTTCATTTCCCGTCTTCTAAAGGTATTACTCAACTTTTAATTAACTTAATTCCTGCATTTCTTTCTATTTGTAATTATCTTTTTTTGTAAATATTTTCCTTTAACTTTAAATAAATTCTCTCTTTTACTTAAAAGAAGTATTCGTGTTTTAATGACTTAGATTCATTTAATTCATCACTCACCCTTAAATACTTACCCCTAGACAAGCCACCTCGCCAATCTAAAATCCCGCCTTCTGAAGAGTCTGATTTTTATTCGAAGATTTATTCGGACTCCCACAGAAATAATTGGGGGCTCGGCCGGGATTTGATTTCGAAAATCTTCTCTAAATAATAAGTTGATAACCTTCTCTCTTCTTCTTTAAAAAAAACCCCATTTTTGGCTGCACGCCTAATTTATAAACGGACTGAATCGAAAATGCGGATTGCCTCTCATAACATACTAACATTTAGGTGCTTCAAGTTATTTTCAGCCGTGTACAACAACTACAAGAGTTTCACAAGTCCAGTGAACACATCCAGGAGCCTTTGAAGTTTGTTTTCAAGTAATTAATCACACGTCGTCAACTGTATCAGGTACTTTTTATATTGTTCTTCAAAAGGAAAAAAAAATCTAAAAGAATACGTGAGTCACCGTTAATTTGATTATGAAAAAATTGTTGTAGTCGATTTCATGGAATAATTTATATTTTTAAATATCATGTGTGTTTTTCTGAAATACTACTTTTCTATTTGTGTATAGAAATTGTATCAATTAAAATTTTCTACAAGTATATCTTTTAAAATATTAAGAAAGTCGTACGCAATATTCAAGTTTGTATCTCATTTAATAAGGAATTGCATTTCATGTATGTGCGAAAAGCTTTCATTTTTTGGGTTGCGTCATTGACCTTGAACTAAGAAATTAATGTTTTCCATTCCTAAACATTACCGTTTCGAAGCGATCGTAATTTCGATGACTCATATAGTTTAACATTTCTCTTGCAGATGTTTAGTAATTAATTATTTTTTACGAGTATTCCAGAAATATATTTTGAAAGAAATATGCTATGTTTTTAGAATTGATGAAGGATCGTGTATAATCTTATTTTAATGTTGTGTATTTTATCGTTTAATATATAAGTATTTTGAGTTCATTTTTGACAGAATTATTATGCTGAAACATGTGTTTATCCTTTAAATTTGCTGATGAGATCCTAAAAAGATTTTATTTTTATTAGTGTAATAAAAAATATATACGAGATTTTTCTTAATTGAATAACTTTTAATTGTTTGCTTTTTCAGCAAAGAACTTTATATTCCTTAACTTTTTCATATCGCAATTAATTTAATCACTGTTTCTAAACAAGATTTATATTTATTTTTTTCTTTCAAATTCTTTTTGCATTTGTTATAACGAAATGAGATAACTGATATATTAAATGGTTTAAAAAAAAAAAAGGTTTTGTTTTTAGTTGAAATTAATGATTTGACTACTTTAAATTAAGCATTACGTATTTTAGCTCGCACTGTTGTCTTTACACGTTACTGGTTTAAAATATTTCTAAATGAATAGAATTTGAATATTTCAATGTATATTTAGTGTATTTTGATGCAATATCATTTTAACTTGAGAATTTTTGTAAATGCAAACGAGAATTGCCAATAGCAACATCATTGTTTTTGTTTGAACGCGTGACAATTTTGTTTATTCCTTTGGTTACTATCTAAAGCTAAATTTAAATTTTAAAATGGCGTATCTTGGCAAAGGTCGACGCGAAGATTTATTTGTCTTAGCCACGGAATTAAATTTAAAATTCGATAAATCAATGACCATCGCCACACTTAAAGATCTAATTATTAGTAGTGAAGATTATGACGAAGAACTGACCAAAAACATACATTCAACGATTGTTGAGGATCGCAAAGCCAGAGAAGAAAATTTACGCATTGAAGAGCAAAAAGAAAAATTACGCATTGAAGAACGAGAGAAGAAAAATTACGCTTCGAACAATTGAGGTTAGATGAGCAAAAACGCAAAGATGAGTTTGAGTTGGAAAAGTTAAGAATCCAAACACAATCCAAGTTAGGCGCTGATACATCCAAAGAAAGTGATACTAAATTTCTCGTCAAAGAAGTTTCAAAGTTTATACATCGTTTTGATTTGAAAGAAGACATCAGTCTTTATCTAAAATTATTTGAACGTCAAGCGCAGAGATTGAATATTGATCAAGAAAGCTGGGTTTCTCATCTGTTAGGCTTGTTACCGACGGAAGTATCTCACATCATAGCGAGAGAGCCTGACGATAAAGCTAACTCTTACGAACACGTTAAAGATTTACTGCTGAAACGCTTTAAACTAACTCCATAAAAGTTTCGACAACTATTTGTCACTCACCAAAAAGAATCTGAAAGAACATGGATTGATTTTTACCATGAGTTAAACACTTACTTCAACGGATGGATAAATGGATTGAAGATAGATACTTTTTCAACAAGTTATCAGATCTAATCATAACAGATCAACTCAAACGAAAAACTCCTTTTGAATTTAAAGAATATTATCTTGATGAATGGGCAAATATGAACTCCCCTGTTCAATTAGCAGAAAAACTAGAAGAATTCGAAGACTTTAAAAGGACTCTGAAACAAAAATCGAGTGGTCCAAATGTGAAGAAACAAGAATTCAGATTCACAGAAAGAATCGCAGATATGAATCACCAGGAAAATTCGAGTATAACAAGAAAGATAAGAAGTTTCCAGCGTCAACGAATTACAACAAACATTACGAAGCCCCTGTCACCAAGTACGAATCTATTCAAAGATATCAAGACAGCGCGCAGAAAGGGTATTACAACAAAAATTACGAGAAACACTCAAATCACAATGCTTCCAAGCATGCTCAAACAAACTATTCAAAATCACAGAAATTCAAAGAACCTCCAAAAGAAACTTGCACACTCATCGTTAAGGAAGGTTTACGTACTAAAGAGATATTTTTTTGGAAAGGTGAAAATCACGGCGCTCATAGACAGTGGTAGTACCGTAAGTTTGCTTCGAGAAAACACAAGCAGAAGAATAATGGATCCAACGAAATTATCGAAGAACAAGATGCTTCTCACAGGTATTGGTGAAGCACAAGTGACAACTATCGGTTCCTTTGAACATGAGTTCAAAATAGATGATGAAAATTACTCGTTAACTTGGCATGTTGTACCAACTGATAAATTAAAATTCGAAGCAGTTATTGGATCAGATCTTTTGGAACAAGCATCGATAAGTTTTACTAAAGAAGGAGTTAAATTCAACAAATATGAGAATCATGCACAGCTTATGCAAATATCTGCTGAAAATCTTCAAGAAGAACTAGACCTACGTCATGTTGAAAATCGTCAAATCAAGAAGGAACTTGAAAAGTTAATTCAAGACTACAAGCCAGAAAAAACAGCATCTACTGACGTCACAATGAGAATTATTTTAAAAGACGAAGAACCAGTCTGTCAACCTCCTCGTCGACTAGCTTTCACAGAAAGACAAGAAGTAAAAACAAACAGATAGAAGAATGGCTCAACGAAGGCATTATACGTCCAAGTTCTGCGGAATATGCAAGTCCAATCGTAATGGTAAAAAGAAAGATGGATCTTCGAGAATGTGCATTGACTACAGAAAATTGAATCAGAAGCTCGTGAAAGATAAATTTCCGTTACCTATCATCGAAGATGTTTTAGACACTTTGCAAGAAGCAAAGGTATATTCTACATTAGATTTACGCAATGGTTTCTTTCTCGTCGATGTTGACGAAGATTGCAGAAAGTATACATCCTTTATCGTCCCAGATGGACAATTTGAATTCAACAAAGTTCCTTTCGGACTAAGCACAAGTCCAGGAGTTTTCCAACGTTACGTATCAAGTATATTTAGAGATCTTACTCGGAAAGGAATTGTAATCAGTTATATAGATGATCTCGTCATTCCAGCGAAAAACGAACAGGAAGGTCTCGAAAAACTTAAAATTATTTTTGAAGTCGCAAAAAGAAATACGGATTAGAAATTAAGTTCAAGAAGTGCCAATTCTTAAAAAAGAAAATTGAATTTCTAGGTCACATTGTAGAAAGCGGAACTATTAAACCATCTCCCACGAAGACACTAGCTGTCCGAAAATTTCCAGAACCAACAACAATAAAACAAGTACAAAAGTTTTCTTGGTTTAACTGGATATTTCCGCAAGTACATCAAGGATTATTCAAAGATAGCTAAACCACTTAGCGATTTAACAAGAAAAGAAAACCTCTTTGTTTTCGGGATTCAACAAAAAGAAGCATTTGAAAAATTGAAGAAAATCATGTCGGAAGGCGCAATCTTGCACCTCTACAAGTATGGAAGAAAAACAGAACTGCATACAGACGCCTGTAAACAAGGGTGCGGCGCAATTTTGTTACAAGAAGCAGAAGATGGAAAGTTACATCCCGTTTACTACATGTCGAAAAAAAAACAAATACAGCAGAAGAAAAGTATGACAGCTACGAATTAGAGGTACTAGCAATTATCAACGCATTGAAGAAGTTTCGTGTTTATCTTTTAGGACAACCCTTTAAAATAGTAACTGACTGTTCAGCATTTCAGAAGACTATGCAAAAAATGGAGCTAATTACTCGCATAGCCAGATGGGCGCTTCAATTAGAAGAATTCGATTATGAAATAGAGCACAGAGCTGGAAGTCGTATGAAGCACGTCGATGCTCTTAGCCGATATCCCGTAATGATGGTATGCAATGATACATTAACTTCAAAGCTTAAAAACGCACAAGAGGAAGATGACAACATCCAAACATTGAAATCACTTCTAGAGAAGCAAGAATCAGAAGAATTTTTTGAGCGAAATGGTATACTCTACAAGTACTTAAATGGTCGAGAATTAATTGTAACACCTAAAGCAATGCAAGCTGAACTAATTAAATTGATTCACGAAAATGGTCATTTCTCAGTAGGAAAAACAGAAGAAATTGTGAAACAGGAATTTTTTATCCCAAATTTATCCAACGTCGTTAAAAAGTAATAATTAATTGTGTTCCATGTATCTTAGCTAATAAGAAAACTGGCAAAAAGGAAGGGTTTTGAATCCTATTTCTAAGGAAAGCATTCCTTTAAGTACGTACCATGTTGACTTCATTGGTCCTTTACCCTCCACAAACAAAAGCTATCAACACATTTTCACCGTAGTAGACGCATTTACCAAATTTACTTGGCTATATCCCGTCAAAACTGTATCTGCTGAAAGTGCCCTCGAAAAATTAAAACAACAGCAGAAGACCTTTGGTAATCCCATCAGAATTATCTCTGATAGAGGTTCAGCGTTCACTTCAAAATTATTCAACGACTACTGTGATGAAGAGAACATTCAACATCTACAAATAGCAACAGGTGTTCCTCGAGGAAACGGACAAGTTGAACGAATTCATCGAACTTTGATTCCAGTTCTCACCAAACTATCATTAGACGACTCAACGAAATGGTACAAATACGTCGACAGATTACAGAGAATACTAAATAGTACTATAAGTCGCAGTACAAAATGGACACCATTCGAACTATTAGTGGGAATCAAAATGCGTAACAAGGAAGACATCCTAATCAAAGACTTACTTCTAGAAGAAATGGCGAAAGAATTACTAGAACAACGCGAATTTTTAAGAAACGATGTAAAAAAGAACATCGAAACCCTACAGTCTGAAAATAGAAAGACGTATAACAGAAGAAGAAAGAAAGCTTCGTTATACAAAGAAGGTGATTTAGTTGCCATCCAAAGAACCCAATTTGGAGCTGGACTGAAACTAAGACCAAAGTTCTTAGGCCCTTACAAAGTAACAAAAGTTAATTCCAAGGATAGGTATGAAGTGGAAAAGGTTGGTCAGCACGATGGACCGAACTCAACCACCACCTCTGCTGATTTGATGAAACTTTTTATGCTTAATTGAATTTTTATATTAGTTATTATTTTTAATTTTTCTCATATCTCTCTTGAGAAATTAATAGATGTTCTATGGTAACACTCGTTTCCATTAATCATTTTATATTCGCTTGTAATATTTATTATATTTTCGTATTATTCATTATCTTTCTATTGATGCGAAGCATTTTATGGTTTAGTTAATTGTAGATCACAACATGGAATGTTTTGTTTTTATATGCTTTATTTTAGGTCCGGAATTGTGAACATTAGGTATACATCTTTTCATCTGTAATATTTTATTTTATTATCTTTAAGAATCTTATTATTTGTCTTTATTACATTCATATTCCAATAATCATCAAATTTATAGTTGTAACTAAAAATAGTTTGTATTTAAAGTACTTAAGCTCTCAACATTTTGTAAGAGCTGAGAGACCAGCTCTGTCAGGAGAGGGTGATTCTGTAGGATTTTCCCTTTGAAACATTTGTAAAAGGTTGAGTGATATCCTTTTCAGAGGACCATAAATCTCAATTTGATTTATTACTGCATTCCGAAGCAGCGCCACCTAGTGAGCTTTCGTAGCTCCGGCTTGAATAATTTTTCGGCAGAGGCCAACTAACTACTGCTTGATCAACACATCGCGTCTACCGCATTTCCGCGCCCAACGCGGCACCGCCAGTCCTAACGTCCAATAATGAGAAAGGTTCATTTCCCCGTCTTCTAAAGGTATTACTCAACTTTTAATTAACTTAATTCCTGCATTTCTTTCTATTTGTAATTATCTTTTTTTTTGTAAATATTTTCCTTTAACTTTAAATAAATTCTCTCTTTTACTTAAAAGAAGTATTCGTGTTTTAATGACTTAGATTCATTTAATTCATCACTCACCCTTAAATACTTACCCCTAGACAAGCCACCTCGCCAATCTAAAATCCCGCCTTCTGAAGAGTCTGATTTTTATTCGAAGATTTATTCGGACTCCCACATATATATATATATATATACTTTTAAAAATAAATAAAAAATTTCAATGTAGAATATATAATATTAGGTTGGGGAAAAGGGAATCCTTTATTTTAGCATGAAAATCAAGACTTTATTTAACATGTTTCTGATTGTTCGATTTGGGTCAAACATGTACCGTTTTGTTGTATAATTTGTTGCCATTTTAAAGGTAGCTTCATAATGCCTCTCTCATAAAAGTCATGATCCTTATTGGCGAAAAACTTAAGTAAACGATTTTCACAATCTTCTCTTGATCCCAATTTCTTACAACTCAGGAAGTTTTGCAATGCAAGAAAAGGTGGCAATCGCTTGGTGACAGGTCCGGAATACATGCTGGATGCATTAAAACTTCCCAACCAAGCTCCCAGAGGTTCTGGCGAGTCACTACAGAAGTGTGTGGCCTGGCGTTGTCCTGATGAAACACAACTCCTCTTCTGTTGGCCAATTCTGGCCGTTTCTGGTCGATCGCTAGCTTCATACGGTCCAGTTGTTGACAGAAGGTATCTGATCTCCTAATAAATTATTCCTTTCTAGTCCCACCAAATACACAGTAGAACCTTCCTGGCCGTTAGTCCTGGTTTGGTCATCGTTTAAGCTGCTTCGCCGCACTTTGACCACGATCGTTTTCACACAATATTGTAGTATGTGACCCATTTCTCATCCCCAGTCACCATCCATTTCAGAAATGGGTCGATTTCATTCCGTTTGGCCAAGGCTTCGCAGATGGATACTCGATCTATCATGTTTTGTGGTGTTGAATGGTGTGGCACCCAACATGGAGCTTCTTTTTGAATCCAATTTTGCGCAAATGGCTTAAAACTGCTTTATGGTCAATCTTCAGCTCCTGGGTGATGCTACGACTACTAACATTCCGGTCAACTTCGTTTATTTCTGTGATTTTATCGACATTTTCAACGACAGACCTGCCTGTGTGGGGTGCATTTTTAACATCAAAAATACCTGAACAGAATCGACGAAACCAAAGTTGCACGTAATTAGCTGTTACAGTATGGGCACTAAAAACACCACTCGCAATTTCAGCCACCTGGCTTACATTTTAGTCTTTATCAAAGAAAAACTGTAAAAAGAACCGAATTCTCTCTTTGTTGACTTCCATTTTTAACACCCTGTAACTAACAACTGAATGGACCAAACAAAAAAAGCAAAATAATTTTTAGTGTGAAATGTCATCTTGACAACGAGTATAAATTTGAAATTGTTTGATCGACACTCCACCAGATATCGACACAACAGCCATCTACCGAAATAATAATGGATTTCTTTTTCCCTAACCTAATATTTTTAATTAAAAACTATTTAATGACTTGTGAAGATATTTAACTTTTTGATTATGCTAAGTGTTTAAATATGAACTGTTTTAAAGATCATCGATGTAAATTTCAAAATTGTTCTAAATTTATTTGAGTATATTCATGTGAAAACAAAATATTTTGTATTGCATTTAGCTCTACATACTGATTTTAATGCATTCCTTCCTTCCTCTATGGCACCACAGACCAGGGTGGACCTTGGCCTTCCAAACAATTCCATTCCATGTTGTCCTTTTCTGAGTCTGAATTTTCCAGTTTCTGACATTAATAGTTTTTAGACCTTTCTATAGGCAACTAATCCACCTGAGTCTTGGTCTTCCTCTTTTTCGAATACCAAATGGTTTGACCACAAAGATCTTTTTTGTGATTCAACTGTCGCCAATTTTATCAGGTGTCCTGCCCATTTTAACCTTTGTATTGCAATGAATTTAATAACATCTGGTTCTTTAAAAAAATCTTATGAAATTCTAATATGGTACTTCTCCAAATGTTATCTTCTTTTAAACCTTCAAAAAATACTTCTTAGGACTCTCCTTTCAAATACAGCTCGAGTCTCCTTGTCTCCTTCGGTCATTGTCTATGTTTCTGCAGCAAATGTGATAACGGGCGTCAATGGTTTGTATATAAATGAATGTTTCTTTTCTGATGAAATTTCATTTTAAATATTCGTGAAGTTCATAAAAACATCTATTATCAGCAGTGACTCTACTATAAACCTCAGGGGTTATTTTATTGAGTGTGTTCAGTTCAGTGCCTAAATACCTGAAAAACCATTAACAGCTTTAAATCTGTATTCTTCTATTTCAAAATAAAGTACATTAAAAATGATATTTGCCATGAATTTGGTTTTCTTCTAGTACACACAGATTTGAATTCATATAATTTTTAATACATACAAATTTTAAAATCAAGTTAAGCTATAAATGAATTTTCCAATTTCCAACTTCCAATGCATGATGTACCATTCAATTTCTTGTTCTACGTTTACTTTTTGTTAAAGTGTTTATAATCGAGTTATTTTGCGCAATGCATTGTTGAGCTCATTTGAGTCGTCTGAAGTAGGTATTATAATAAATAGTCATTCCATCGTTTTAGTCCCTTCAGTATCATGGAAGGTGATGAACGAAATTTTCAAAGACCTTAAATAATGCCGCTAGAAGTCCTTTCTCACCCAAGCTTATCGAAAAAGAAAACTTGAGTTGTGAAAAAAAAGAAAACTTCAAAGCAGTGCTTCTCAAACTTTCAACATTAGCGACCCAATTTTTCATCATAATTTTCAACGCGCCCTCCTCCACACAATAACAATGTACTGATTACATTGATAATATACTTTGACTCGAAAGCTACAATACGACATTAAATGTAAACCGTAAAAATTATCTAGATAAGTATTACATTTTGTATATGACAAGCACATGAGAGAGCCCCTAGTAATTTTTTAACTTGTTCTTAATTTGGTATTGATAATTTAATGATCAAATACGTTGAGCAGTACTGATGCATTTATAAGTGTATTATATCCGTGTAAATGTGTATTTATTTTTTATTATTGTGAGCAGTTTGAGAAACGCTGCTTTAAAAGTTGAAAAACCGTGAGAAAAAATAGCGACCTAATGATTGTTTCAAATTCATATAATTTGACAGTATTTTTTTTATCAAAAAATTAATTTCCTTTAAAACAAAAGATAATGCATTGGTAGTTAAATATAAAATGCATGTCGATATTAATGTAACACATCCAAAAATCAACCATATTTTTTTTTAAAAAAAAAAAGTTTTCCTCAAATAAAGAGTGTTTTTTTTCCGGGTATAGAAGTTTAAGTTGGCATTACTTTCCAAGATGGCGACCGATTTAACAGCTGTCAAGTGATTTATTCTCAGTTTGGTTTGGCAATTCATCAAAACGATCATCAAGCAAGGCGTAGAATCGTCGAATGGGCCCAAAACGAGATTGCCGTTGTTCCCGATTTTTATAAGCGAATTTGTTTAGCGATGAAGCGCACTTCTGGTTGAATGGCTACGTCAACAAACAAAACTGCCGCATTTGGAGTGAAGCTAATCCACAAGTGTATGTCGAAACACCGTTACATCCAGAAAAACTGACTGTTGGGTGCGCTTTGTGGGCTGGTGGAATCATTGGTCCGTACTTCTTCAAAAACGATGAAGGCCACAACGTTACAGTGAATGGTGATCGGTATAGAGCCATGATTACTAACTTTTTCATTCCTGAATTGAACAATCATGATGTCCAGGAGCTGTGGTTCCAACAAAACGGCGCAACATGTCACACAATCGATTTATTGAAAGACACGTTTGGTGACCGCCTCATTTCACGTTTTGGACCTGTGAATTGGCCTCCAAGATCTTGTGATTTAACACCGCTAGACTATTTTCTGTGGGGCTATGTAAAGTCATTGGTCTATGCGGATAAGTCACAAACGCTTGACCATTTGGAAGACAAAATTCGCCGTGTTATTGCCGATATACGGCCAGAAATGTTGACAAAAGTCATCGAAAATTGGACGTCCAGATTGGACTACATCCGAGCCAGCCGTGGCAGTCCTATGCCAGAAATCATATTTAAAATGTAATGCCACAAGATTATCTTTCGAATAAAAAAAATTCATGTCAATCGAATAATACATCGTTGTTTTATTGCAATTTAAAGTTCTATACCTCTAAAAAAACACCCTTTATAATATTGTTTTTAAATCCTTACTACTGTACAAAAACATACCCAATGTTAAAATAAATAACAGTTTTTAATATTATTTTTCCAAGAACCATTTTCTACAGATAATTTGCATACACTTAATATTCTAACCGTTTTCGACAAAATGGCGAGAATATTTTTTATTAAATTTTAAATACCAAGAAAGAGAAAAAAAATACCCCTCATCAAATCAAAAGGTCGTTGAACTCTTCATTAAGAATATTCATACACATCCTCATCTTCCGTCAGCAGATGCCAACATCAAAATTCTTCAAAATACCCGGTTAAATCCAATACCATTTGATTGAAGCCAATGAGGTATCTCTGAGAGCGTAATATGGAATGCTATATGTTGATTCATTTCAGTTACTTCCGGTACTCTCCCCTTCCGTATGCAAACACGGGCTGTTCCCCGACCTTAGAAGAGTTCCGATCCTAAGTAAATTTATGAGAGCTGGCTTAATTATGTAAATACGAAAGGTTGGGCTTTCCAATTCCACTTGAAATTCTTCAACCTTTTACGAGGGGGTATCGAAGGCATTGTAAGTGATGCGGCAAATATTTGATTAGGGAAACCAAGAGGTTGACGTTTAATAAAACCTTCAAGAGCGCTGAAAAGTTTTTGAAAAGTTTAATTTTATTACTTTATATAGGGAGGGGAATTAAAATGTGTGGACGTAATTTAGGAGACGACAAGAGTTATTAATGACACAAGATGGCTGTTTAAAAAAAGGTTTTTTTTCCTTTGTTTGAAAAGGCAGTTATTTTGATTGGTCTGAAAATGTGTTTCTATGAAATAGGTGATTTTTTAATGACTTTTAATAAATTTTCTAAGTTTTATCTACCTTAGTAAATTAATGTCTGAAGCAATATAGATAATTAATTTTGGGGAGAAATATATAATAAAGTAAGGAAATTCCTTATAAATTGTTGGGTTGACTCTTATGTATTGAACACAACATAGTAGTTTTTTCTTTATTGTACAACTACGTCATTCTGTTGAGAGTGTTATGTTCAATCTCAATGTTAAAAAGGATTTTAAATTCCTATTGGATCATCTAGCTTGAAATTAAATAGCTCTTAAAATTTTCAGTTATCATTTATTGCTTAAGCCTGTCTTGTAATGATAAAGAGAAGGAATTGAAGCTTAAGTCTAACCCTCCCTCTTCTGAAGTCTCTGAGGATAAATCCTAGGACTCCACTCCTGAAAAATATTGGCATCAACATGACACGGAAGTGAGACTCAGTCATAATAAATCACAAACATGGATGTATCTAAAATTACTTTATTAATCATTTAACTTTGTTTCATAGTGGGAAAACTTTTCGGTATTGGATCACAATTATTATTTTTCTTCCCTTGCTTGATCAGCTTCAACTTCCTTCAAAAGAGATCACACACACACAGATGCTCATTTCTTTTTTTTTTATATTCTGCTCATTTACATTTATAAACCATAATAAGTCGTAAAACACAGCAATCAAAACTACTAAGTTGTTCACAGGGGAAAATGTAGCCTGTTAATAGAAAATATTTTGGCACAAAAAAGATTACGCTGGGAACTCAGTCAAAAACAAATACTTTAAGATTGTAAAAAAACAAAGTTCGCCACTCCCAAACAAAAAGGGGAATATGTGACAAATACATTTTATTTCCCATGAAGACTGACATACAGGAGGATACTGACAAGGTCATTGGTAACAAATAAACAGTTTTCCCAGATTTAAAGATTTCGTGAACATGGGATGAATTTGTGCCCCGCTTGACTGCTCCCGGGATGAAAGCTCTAACGTTTGTGTTATAAACTAATAGGCTAATATTTGCATAAAAAATCACAAAATTATATTTTAGCCTTATTTTAAATTATTGGTTTAGAGTTAAATATAAGTTTAATGTGTCAAACAAATAATTCAAGTCTAATTTTTCAACTTTCTTATTTTTAAAATAAAATAGTATTTATGGTTGTTTTTATTATTTTGCTTATAATTATGTAAGGAAGTGCATCTTGACTGACGTGTTCATTTACATTTAGCTTTCCGTTTTCCATAAAAGAAATGCATAATATGTTTTAAGCTATTACTGAGATTTCACATACATACTTACATACTTACAGACTACTGATTAAAAGGAATTAAAAAAAAAAATTTTCCTCGTAATCTTTAATTGTTCTCGCCAAATGTGTGCAATTTTTTTCAATTAGTGTAAAGTATTTTGTGGGAAATGGACTTACAAAATCTACAAATATTAATGCCCTCACTAAGATTTTTTATTTATTGTATTTTTTAAAATTATTTCTTATCTTCTTTTACTTTCCAAAAAGTTTATTTGATATTTATTTTATAGCTCTCGCGTTGCTTTGAAGTACAAAATCAAACAATTAGTCAACCCAGAATAATTACAAATAATAAATAATTCATTTCAAATTTTTTTATTGAAAGTTATTTCATTCACTATAAGATTGCTCTAAATTGATGGTAAAAAAAAATTTTTTAAACGATCAAAATTCGATCATAAATATTTTTTTCATTATTTGCGAATTTCGTGGGTTTAGTTCAAAATTGGGAATCAATTCTCAACCTTTAGTTTGTTCTTGAGATTCGAAATACCGTGTGCTTTCTTAAAGAACTTCTTTACTACTTCTTATGCACTTTTCTGAAAACCTTTGTTGAAAATTTTAAGTTTGGTCAGTAGAAAAGCTTTTATAAAAAATCCGATTCATAAAAATTGCTTGACTGAATACGTGAACAAAAATTCTACTCCATAGGGGGATAAAAGCAAATCTTTTTCAAAATATTCACGCCATACGTTCAAAATTTTTGAAAGAAGTTTCATAAGAAAACTTTCAGACATCACTTCAATACAGGGAAATCTATTTTTTCCCCCGATAGGAGATTTCTAGTCTTCTAACAATTTAAGAGAAAAAGCATATTTTCTTTAGTTGATACAACGTTACTTCGTTGATGAAAAAATCGAAAAAAAAATTATAAAGACATAAGGAAAAAGTAATATTTTTTAAATATTTCGGAGATTTGAGTCAATGAACTCTGTATTTTGATGACTTCCGTAGCAATACTTTAATATACTCTTCTTATTAACAATGAGGTGGAAGGCCACTGGGGCCACCCCCAGGATTTTCTCCCTCTAAATTGGGGTGAAAACGAGCAAAATAGTACAGTCCCCTGCATGGTGCTCAAAGCTAAGGCTAACGACAGGCGTAAAAATTCTAGCCCTTAGCCGCGATGAATTTCGCAGGCCTCGATCTGACTTCGTCAGACAGAAAATTAGTATGTGTATATATATATTTCAATCTGAACGTACGTATCTTAAATTTTAGTTCACTTGAAGTATTTAAAAGCGAATTTCAGCTTGCTTACATTTTCGCATGTAATAAGCTAAAATGACTTATTAATGTTTCTAATGCTGTTGTTGTCGTGTCCTTCCCGTAGGGAAGGAATGAAAGTTGCCAGAGCCTGAAACAGGTTGGACTTTATGATACATGGCGACACTCCTATCTCCACCTCCGCAATTAAGGCATAGAACTGGAGGGGAGGGAAATATTCTCCAGCCCCCTGCACCCGTGATTTCTAACGTTTCTAAGGAAACAAATAGGATCAATAGGACTTACATATTAGCGTCAATGGCAGCCATATTGACGCCACCCAAATTGTACCATTTTCCATAGAAATCTGACTGATTGGTAATTTGTCATTAAAAAAAACCGTTAGAATCTTTGTTTTGATATTAAGATACAATTCGCATGGCTACAATTTTGTTGCAGTGACACTAATACGTATAAGTACCGACTTAAACAACAAAGAGGCTTAATTACTGCTCATAAATATAGGCTGAGAACTAATAGGCTTACAGCTACGTATTTTTGTATTTTTTGCTAAAGATTATTTAATAATATTTAAATTATATGCTACATTCTTCTTAGAAATTAATTAGGAATAAGCTAATACAGCATAAGAAATGAATAAAAAATATATTCCTAAGACATATACAAATATCTTATCAGACCAAAATCTTAGAACTTCCGGAAACCATAATCTCCAGAATACATTACAACAACATAAGAAAAATAAGCTAATAGCATGCAGAACTGGTTTTATTTATGAGTATTGCTTTAAGTTTTCAAATTTGTGTCAAAAAAATGTGTCAACCTGTATCATTCATAATAACTTGCAACGACGTTTCTCAAAAGATAATCATTTCAAAGAGTTCTGTGGCATGATGCCAAAAGAGGAAGAGAAACTGAGATCATTTTCTTCCTAAAAATAAAAGAGTGGACTTAATAAAGTATTTGCATCCATGCGAAAAACTTGTGCAGTTCTTATAATCCAAACGATTTTTTCAAAATTCTCAGACTTGATAAATTTTCGACAAACGGTAGTGTTGTAAAAGAAGAAAACAAAGTTGCATTCTGCTATTCTTTTCCAGATATGAAAAATGTGTTTGAAAGTCTATTTATCAGAAACTGTTTTTCTTATAAAAGAAAGCGCTACTTATTTTTTAAATCGTATAACCTCTTTAATCAATGATTTAAATGAAACATTATACAATTTATTTCAGTTATTTTTTCTCGTGTAAAATTTAAAAAAGACAGGGAACTAATTTTTTCCCGATTTTAATATTTTGCTGGCATTATTAAAACTTTTTAGTGAAATACTAAGAAGGAGAATCTGCATAAAAAATGTTTTGATATTATTTATCTAATTTTTTTCATAGTTATTCAAGATAGTATTTAAATAAAAACTTTTATGTAATTTTATTACATTTTATTTTAATATATACTTATGCAAAATATTTATTTTAATTCTAACCTTAAAAATTAACGTAAAATATATTATTATACGTTTTATTCTGTCACGTTTCCCCTCGGTAGATACTTCCTTATCTTCAATTCAATACGTATTCATACTAAATTCGATTTGAATACATTATAATCATATTAATATAGGGTGTTTTTTTAGAGGTATAGAACTTTAAATTGCAATAAAACAACAATGTATTATTCGATTGACATAAAACTTTTTTATTCGAAAGATAATCTTATGGCATTACATTTTACATATGATTTCTGGCATATGACTGCCACGGCTGGCTCGGATGTAGTCCAATCTGGACGTCCAATTTTCGATGACTTTTTCCAACATTTGTGGCCGTATATCGGCAATAACACGGCGAATGCTGCCTTCCAAATGGTCAAGCGTTTGTGGCTTATCCGCATAGACCAATGACTTTACATAGCCCCACAGAAAATAGTCTAGCGGTGTTAAATCACAAGATTTTGGAGGCCAATTCACAGGTCCAAAACGTGAAATTAGGCTGTCACCAAACGTGTCTTTCAATAAATCGATTGTGGCACGAGCTGTGTGACATGTTGCGCCGTCTTGTTGGAACCACAGCTCCTGGACATCATGATTGTTCAAGTCAGGAATGAAAAAGTTATTAATCATGGCTCTATAGTGATCACCATTGACTGTAACGTTGTGGCCTTCATCCTTTTTGAAGAAGGACTCCACAAGCCCATAAAGCGCACCAAACAGTCAGTTTTTCTAGATGTAACGGTGTTTCGACATACACTTGTGGATTAGCTTCACTCCAAATGCGGCAGTTTTGTTTGTTAACGTAGCCATTCAACCAGAAGTGCACTTCATCGCTAAACAAAATTCGCTTATGAAAATCGGGAACAACGGCAATCTCGTTTTGGGCCCATTCGACGAATCTACACCTTGCCTGATGATCGTTTTGATGAATTGCCAAACCAAACTGAGAATAAATCACTTGACAGCTGTTAAATCGGTCGCCATATTGGAAAGTAATGACAACTTAAACTTCTATACCTGGAAAAAAACACTCTATATATTCATTGGGAAGAAATTACAAAGAATTTTTGAAAATATTTTATTAAACAGAACTTATCTTATTTTAAAAGTTAAATTCTGGTTATACAAACACAAAATACATGAAAATGGGTTATTAAATTTTAATAGTAAGCATTGCATTTTATATTATACACTATTTTTTATTATCAAGAAAACTTTTTACTGGTTCACAAGTCCCAGTACCAATTATGAGTAAATGTATGTTATATTTCTAATTATGTATAAACATGCGATGAATTAGAAATGAATTTACTGCAAAAACTCATCATTGCAGTAATAAAAACTAATAGACTGTACTGATTATTTTACTGAAACGCACTTAAAACATATTAAAGCGAAAATTTATGAGTGTTCGTGATTTGATTTTTCTTTTAAAAATTGTAATTCTTTTTTAAATAATAAAATGAAAAAATTGTTACACTTGTTGCGCTTAAACGCTTCATGTTGAAAACAGATCGAAACATATTATCGAAAAATAATGAAAATTCCTTCTATGTACACAATTACAGCTCATTTATAAATACAAAAGAATTGTTAACTCTAGATTGAAATACTATTATTTCATTGCATCGCGGTTTTATACATGTTTTCCAGTTTTATATTCAAATTATCTTTAGAATCAAAGAAATTTAATTGTGAAATAAATATAATTCAGAACATGTAAAATGTACATATATAACTAATATTATTTTATATATATATATATATATATATATATATATATATATATATATATATATATATATATATAATTCTCCTTAATATTATCCTGAATATTTGTTTTTAATTTTTGAGGGTCTCTCCTTCAGGACTCGATCGTAAATATTTAACTAATAATCGTAATCTTAATCGTATCTTGAAATTTAACTGCTTTCAGCTTTTAACAGTAAGATTGCATCAGAAACTATCGAGCGATAGCTCTACGCCAATCATAGCCTCCGAAAGAAGACGGCACGAGGAATTGGCCGCCTCATATAAAAATCTCAGAATCAGAAATCAAAAAAGCTGTTTTTTTTTGTCTCTTTGTCTTTCTCTTGTGTAAGTTTGTTGCTGATTTTTGTATAGTTTTTGTATTTTGTACTGTTTTAATCGCCGTATTCGTGTATTTTGATATGTTGCTTCTACTTTGCGTCTACGGTCAATGATTAAAAATGCCAAAATGAAGAAAAAATGGATTAAATTAAAGAAAAGGATGTCTCCCCTCTATTCAACAGCCTGAAACATATTACCTCAACATGGAATACGTAACACCATTCTCCATAGCGTTATAGATAAGTCGACAGGGCATCCTGCCGACTACTATCAAATTTTGGAGAGTGTAAGCAATTCTTTAACGAATATATTTTTATTTATTGATAATGCATTGACCAGGCAGTCCGGCGTTCATTGTTATAATCCTGTTTATTGTACATAAAAAAACACACATATATATCATAAACCCCCCCAAAAAAACAGAAAACTCACAGCACAAAAGTACACACGTGCGTTACACGGTTACGAAGACAAAAGAGAGAGAAAAAGCTTTTCCAGAGTTTCGGTTACGGTTATTCCCGTCAGGCGGACAGCCAATAATTAATTATTTACATGCGAGTCCTGAAAGCCAGCACCATTACAAATTAAAAACATATTCAAGATCAGATCTATGGGAATGATTACATATATATATATATATATATATATATATATATATATATATATATATATATATATATATATATATATATATATTTAAATTATATGAATCTTATAATACTAAATCCAAATTCAAAATAACAATGGCGAATATAGAAGATAAAAATCCAACTTTTCAAACAAAATTAAAAAATTATAAAATAAAAATTAAAAAATATCCAAGTGCAACCTCGGACTTAGGACCGATAAGTGGGGTTAAACTATTTTGATGGCGCCAATCTTCCCCCTATTGCAACTTGGTAAGTTAATCGGAAAATATCCAATTCTCAAAAATTTAAAAATTAGAAATTTCAAAATTAAAAAGTTAAAATTAATCCATTAAAAGTTAAAAGTTAAAATCAAACCATTAAAAATTAAAAAGTTAAAATTAAACCATTTAACTTGAAGAATTAAAGTATTCGCCATCGCATTCTGAAAGATATTATAACATTAAAGTATTAAAATTTTAAAACAAATTAGTGCATAATATAAGTGAACCATCAAACACCAAAGATGATGCACCCATCTTTAAAATAGTTGTATAGGTAGAAAAAATATCTAAAATCCGAAAGTTCAAATTAAAAAATGTCTAAAATCCGAAAGTTCAAACTAAAAACCCAGTTTATTCACAAATGAATAGCGTAAATCATTAAAAACTCACCAAAGAGCATCCTATCAATAATTCAATCCACAATTATTGGACGATTTCTCATATTTAATACAACAATTACCACTCCTATATTTTGCTCATAACTCCAACTAATGCCATGTCAATCCAAATGATTCATAATCTAACATTAGAGTTTAACTATTTGGTATTAGATGCAAATCAGATTGCACGCAAAAAACTTGCTTGATTGGTCATAAATAATTTTAAAGTGTAGTGTACATATATTTATATGTATAAATATATGTAATACATGTAATATGTGCGATATATATATATATATATATATATATATATATATATATATATATATATATATATATATATATATATATATATATATATATATATATATATAATATATATATATATATATATATATAGTTTTCTTCTACGTCAGGCACATTCGTTTTCAAACACTGCTGGATCGTCTTTTTGCTTCAAGAGCTGGAGCAGAGCTTTATAGAAAATTTCAGTCGTTTTCATTGAGCATGTTTCCGTGTGAGCACGTTTTGGGGCTTTCCTTTTGGTCCTATGAAGGAGTTATGATAGTTATGATACAATGTTCCGGTGGGTTTCTCTCCATTCAGGCAAAAATGAATCCTTATGTGTGAGAACTCTTCATAGCCAAAACTTCACCAAACTATAGCAAAAGCCGGATGATGAGCATAGTGTAGGTTCAGCTTTCTCCTTAGTTCCTGGACAATCCTTGCAAATATATGGTCATTCTTGTGGTTGAAAGATTCCTCAATGACAAAAATTTTCTCGTTGGTAAACAGAGTTGTAGCGTGATTTCGCTACAGTGAATTTGCTTTAAGGTACCGCTTGTGCTTTAATTTTTTTTGGAAGAAAATGGTCAGTTATTTTTCGATTACTTCTTGGTCTGAGTCCTCCGTTTCTGTATATATGGGGCACATAGGTCTTTTTGACATATTCAATTGTTTAGCTGAAAGAGTCTTCCTTCATCTAGGATTTCGGCGAATTCTCACCCTGGATGTTTTGACGAGAGCTGGTGTTCCCACTGAGCACGGACGAACACATCTATTATGATCTGCAATGCTATTGGTCTTAGAATATCTCTTGGGCCCCTTGCAATATTATAATTGCCGGTGAATTGGGGTTGGGGAAAAAATGACAGATTTATACTGGTAATTTTTTAGTCCGTTTTCATGAAAATCTGGTGATTGGTTGATAGATTTACTTGACTATACAATAGTTACCACGAAAAAAGATACCAATAAAAGTTAACTGGATTAAACGTCATCCCCAAGGCAACCCCATCACAAAATGATACAAATATCAGGGTACCCATATTGTAATGTTATCGCCCATCCTGGCGGACATAAACAGCACTTGGCGCGTAGCACTCCTTTGTAAAATTAGCACCTTCGAAGCTTTTATTTTGCTACAAACTTATGGAACTGTCCGAGCATATCCAATTTTTTTTTTAATTCGTCACAAAAAATTTTTATACACTTCCAAACAAATTTTTGTTGCATTTTTTAATTTCACCAGATATTAATTAAAGTTCTTATTTTTTCAGGGGATCAATGTGCAAAATCAATAAAAACAGCCTTCTTTGAATAATCTCGGTCGCAATGCATCATGGAAAAATTTGAAAACAAACTCGTTTTTCTCCGCATTTATCCTGTTCCAAAGCGGGTGCAAAAGGCAAACCCACTTTTCAACCCTGTATAATACTGGCTAGTCGTGTAAACGGATCGAAAAAGGATCAATGCCAATATTTTATCGACAATTTTCGTCCATGTAAACGGGGCTTTATAGTTTCGATAAATGAATAACCTTTTGATGTCTAAATGTTTAACATCCTTAAAAATCTTTTTTTTTCGGGATCTTATATTGTAGGAGAGAAATAAATGCTGCATGCATCTGTTTGACATTCATTCAGCTGTGACTGGTTTTGAACAATATGATGGAAAGATTACAATTTTTTGAAAAATACTTCAGATGATCTCTAATTTTTCTAACAGAACTTATGGCTGATTGATTGAATATTAAACGTCGCACTGTTCAGCTACACGAGGGCATTTGGCGACGGACCACGTAATTTTGAACCATGGTAAAGTGACGTGGACGGCACCTGAGCTGGCACCCCCTCTTTTAACTACCACACCACACCAACGGGAGGACATTTCAGCTCTCGACAGATTTAACGTGCATCGCTGCCCTACACGGTGGGTCTTTAGTGGTAGTGACAGAACTTATGGCATGACAACATACTGAATATCATTAAAAATAATATTTGCCTCGTATCTTAATTATTTGCCTTTATTTTAAATCACGTTGTAGGGCTGAGGAAAAGGCACCACTTCATTTTGCGACTTCGTTATCTAATCATGATTCACAGTTAAGGAATATATTGCTAGAGTCAAATTTTTGAAATGCATAATCTTATTTAAATTATGAAGTAGTTTTCTCAGGTTGGAATACATTAAAAAATTGCATATTCAAGTTTACTGTATTTTTATGATTAATTTAATTAAAGAAATATAATATAGTATAGTATATAATTTTAAGTGATTATTTTTCCCGTCTCTTTAAAGCCATCAATGTTAGTATGAGTATTTTTGAAGCCATTGCTACTTTCTACTTTAAAATCAACACACTTCGGTTCCTATAAATCTAAGTTAGTTCTTATGTCAAAATAAGTTATAGATTTTATATTTACGCGATTATGCTATTCCACTAGAAGTTATAATCTCTGGATTTTTTTTTCTCTCCAAAAGTTTGAAATCCTTTTCTGTCGTGATATAGATTCCCAGACTATTTCAAACACTTTCAGTTGTCAGTAGGTATCTCATATATCAGATTTACTTTATTTGTGGCAGATTTGATATCAGCTTTGCCACACAAATAAAAGAAAGTTTTTCGGAACATGATTGTGTTATAAATGAATTGGGGAGCACTTTTAGACAATAAACTTATGAGTTATGTATTCTCTTTGGTTTCCGCACCTTATTTTTGAATGAATACAGAATTGAAAGTTGCTTTTATTATTGTATGTGAATACATATTAACCAATGCTGATAGGTATAATTTTAAAAAGGCTTATTTTTTCTATAAATAAAATACGATAAAAATAATATTATAAAAATATATTGCACTTAAAAATTTGTTAATTCAATATCTTTTAATATAAAAATATTTTTCTTGTACTATTTTATATTTTAATATGCAAAAGGAAAAATTGACATATTTTTTAATATGTTAACATGCATTTATGTAACTCAAAAATACTTTTTTTTTCTTTTCAAAGAAGACCAAGCTCACCCAATAAGGTTTTTGAGCTATGTATACCGCGGTTTCCCGGGACCAATATTAATTTAGGAAATTAAAAATAATGCATTTTTTTTCAAAATTACATTGCTAGAAATTTTAATTCTGTGAATGTCTAATTTTTGTTAAAATGTATCTGAAAATAGGCAGTGGTAGACCTAAATGTGACGGGATGAAAGCAATAAAATTTACGTCTATAGAGTCAGATGAGAGAAAAAGAACTTTAAGGGATCTCAGGGTTCTCGAGGGGTGACCGGTGTAGTTCCCACGCAAATCTTTGGTTTCAAAGTCCACCGTGTGAGGGGTGACTAGGACCAATAGCAGCATAGTAATGCCAGCTACGTCCAAACAAATATGAGTCTACTTCAAGTGTCGCTTTTGTGGGTGTGACGTATTTCACCTTTAATAGACAGCAAAAGGGCAAATCCGGAGACTTTCGAACGCTAAGAAGCTTCACAAACGCTAGAAAGACTTATGTACGATGCCCAGCACACTCCAACCGATCGACTTCCAGATTCACTTGGACTCTCTCACACTTACTGTGACCTATCAAGGCTCACACCTACGAGCATCCCAATGTTGTCTTAACGTAGCCTTTCACAGGAGGCCTTAACAGCGGCCTCAACAGCAGCACTGCCATAGCAAATTAATAAAAGATATATTAATCTGTATTTTCTGAATATATATTTTATTAATCTTTGGAATAGAGATTTCACGGATTGAATTTTTAGAAAGAGCTATTTTGTATTTTTGTATATATTAAGACTTTTACCAAATATCTTAGATTTTGTTTTATGGTTTTGTCTGCTCTTATGGAGTATATAATAATGATAATTCTTTTTAATTGTCAATGCTAATTAGTTGATTGCCTTATCCTATAATATGCAAATGTCTCTCTGTCTGGGATTTATGTAAAACTTGCTAAAAACAAATAGCGTTTGATATGGTCGTATAAAAAGCATAAATATTTTCTTCAATTTCGTAAAAAGTTATTCTTTTTTTTAAATATTCCTAGAAATTCACAGTGAAAATTGTGTTTTAACTAGTTCAATTCATTCACGGAAATTATTAAAATAGAAGAAACACACCATTATATTGTATTCCACAATTAAAATTATTGTTTTACTTCATTCATTTAATATCTAAATTGTAGCTATCTATTAATATTACGAATTAATACAAAAGCGTATTATTATTTGTTTGGTATTTTGGTTATTTAAATATATAAGGTACTGCCAGTAACTATGAAAAAATCGATAGATGACACTAAAATATCAATATATTTTTTTGCATTTAAAACTCTTAAGATTTACAAAACTCTCACTAAAAATTCTAGGAGAAATTCTTTATTCAACATAATGTTATTAGTGACTTTTAAACCTAAATAAAAACATTTATACTAATAGCTTACTGTAAAATCAAACCTCATCATTACAGTAAGATATTGTTATGCAAATTTTTTAATTTAAAAATCGAACTTCTTTATAAAAAGTTCAACGCGTTTTTATAATTGAAAATAAAATCAGCATTATAAATGGGTTTGCCTTGATAATATAACCTGAGACTGTAAATAGTCAATAAAAATTAATACTGATTTGACATGGAAATCTTAGTGAAATCGTGAATAAAACGACAATTATTAATTTCAGAATTTTTATACAATGTCAATTTAACCAACGCGGGTTCCACAGGTGAACTAAGACTGACGATCTATTATGCAGAAATTCTGCATCAAATTAGATTCTTGATTTTGCTGAAGTAGGCAACTTCCACGTGATTCGTATGATCTCATCGTCACGTGATAAATGCAATCAAGTGACTAATCCAGCCAATCAACTTTCGCTTTTCTCAAAAACTTTATATAATACAGCACATATTTGTACATTGCATTTATCATTTGATTATGACTTCACATGAATTTGTGGAATGATTGACTGGAAACACATGATTGCAGTTATCATGAGGCTATGATGTCGCATGAATTCTAACCCCATTGACGAGATTAAACTCTCTGAAGCTATTTAGAGTTAATAATGCTGCTGGGTTCTCTAGTTCCTGCTATATGAAATGAAAACTGTTAAAAGCAAACTGAACTTAGATGAAACGAGAACTGTTGAAAGAAGATTGAACAGACATGAAACGAGAACTGTTGAAAGCAAACTTACAGGCATGAAACGAAACGAGACGAGCGAGTAAGAGGAATGCGCTGTAGCGAATTTTGTAGAAAATAGTTTTTTAATTTTGAAATTATATATTAAATAAACGTTAAACTTCTTTGCTGTAAACTTCATACGAGCCTCTCACTAATTTAAGGATCATTGATCTAAGAAAACCACAAAATGACATGAGTTTCGTATTTTAACTGCATTCGATAGGTTTTCTAGATGCGAAAATCGTAAGCCCGTATGTCATAGAATTATGTGGCATGTAAAAGATTCCTTGAGTATTAAGTTGACTCTAGCACTCACGGCAATATTTAACTTCCAACGACAGCTTTAATTAAAGATATGAAATCTTCAAAAACTTGGTAATGGAAGCCTCCAATAGATGGGGCAACCAATGAAATGGCTCTCTTACTTGGGAGCTTGATATGTCTAGAAAAACTTAGTTGCCAAA
This sequence comes from Trichonephila clavipes, assembly GCA_019973935.1. NCBI lineage: Eukaryota > Metazoa > Arthropoda > Arachnida > Araneae > Nephilidae > Trichonephila > Trichonephila clavipes. Next base: position 128,743 of record BMAU01017213.1, on the reverse strand, counting down.
AAATGATCTCCATTTAAAAAAGAGTTAAGTATCCCTAAATAATCAAGATCCTAGTCGAGATAATATTCTGTTATATTACGTATAACAGTATTTGATTTATTAAATACAATTGTTATATTCACAACAATTAATACTCTTCTAGGGAAAATTGTAATACAAGAATGCGATTAAATTCAAGAATACAAAATATCCGACTGATATATTACTTCTATTACAAAAGCCAGCTTCTTTTTTTTAGAAAAAAAAGCAGTATATGTCAAAGAAATAAAATTGACTAGTTGCCTTCGAAGCAAAGAAACAAAAGACTGGCGTATTGAAGCGACAATAAAAAGTTCTCGTAAAAGCTCTCTAGTATCGAAAGCTGATTCAAGACACGGGAGTTAGAGCTTTATTTCTTTGCTTCGTCATTTATTTCTTTAGCTACATAGATCTTAACTACAGGCACTTAAAACTTTACGGCGGTTTCCCTTGTCCGGTATATATAGACTTCTTAAGCTAAAATACACTGTAACGAGCCAACCAGGGACCAGGAACCTAAATCTGTTTTCACTGCTGGAACCGGAAGTTGTAATTCTCACATGTTTAGAAATGAGGTGGGGGGGGAGTAAGTGACAATCAATAATTTCACGAAACTTCTTTCAGTTTATCATACAAAGAAAAAAGGCATTTGACAACAAGAATGCTGAATTTCCTTTTTTCTCCCTTTTAGATATTTTTTCATCTTGCATCTAAAGAAACTTTTTTCTGAGTAATAGTTACGGTAATTTATCTCATAAAAATAATGGGAATGGTTAGGTATATAAGAGATTCTGGATATTTTTTTCAAAGGTGTTTATTGAATACATTGACATAAAGTCTTACTTTAACACTTTTTTTCAACGTGTTACTTTTTAAATGGACAAGTTAAAAAAACATTCATTTATTTTTATAGCTAAATTATTTGAAGTTAAAATCCGTTTTTCTATCGAACTATTTTCTATTCGCATTCATTTAAATGTATAGCAATTTCAATTCAAAAGTTGTTTTTTTTTACTAAAAACTCATGTGATATAGACTAGTATTTACATTATCTGTAAAATTTGAATTATTACTATTTTCTTTATTTTCCCTTTTGTGAGAACCCTCTGGGTTCCACCCTGGACACTAAGATTGAGTTGAGGCAAAGAATTACCAGACATTTTTACAATAACAAATAATATTTATTCACTTGAATCAATTATCAACCTTCTAAATACAAATATTCAACAATATGTCTACGTCAATGGAATTTAACTTTACTATTAAATTAAATCACGAAATATGATAATAATCAACTATTAAACACAATATCAAACGGGTTTACCGGAATAAGAGGACCAAGAGATATACGCAATTTGAATTACTAACAATCATTAACTTTACACTAACTATAATATTTATTTATTATTACTATCCTATAATTTAAGATTAAATATCATCTGACTTTTACTACTTCACTCCTTTCCAGTCGGCTCAACTTTCCGAATGTAGATCTCTGCCTGATCTTAGCTAGAAACTAATCACACAATCAACTTCAATCTTCTTAGCGCTCCTTCTATTATGTCTTGGTGCAATAGCCCCTTCTCCGCTAACCTACAACACTCTCCTTATATACTTTGATTCATTTGCATATCCCGTTTCCTCCTTTTAGAGCTGGTTGGAAATATACGCGAATTTACAATCCCCAAAGACGCCCAAGAATATTAGTGATAAAGTTCCGTATAGATTCGTCACACTTTTATGTCGAGAAATTGAACTTTTAATCTAAATGGGGAGTATTTGAATGTAGTACACTGTAATGTTATACTTTACGAAGAATATATATAAATGACCTATTTAATTCTAACAAAAATATCGATTTTGTCGAAGAATTAACACTATTTCAAAATAATCATTATTGCCGAAGAGCTTTAGGTTATATTAATAAGCTGTATAAAACTGTTTTTAACTAACCCTTTTTTTCTCTATATATGTATAAAAAGTTTTTATGATGGTTAATAAATTTATTTATCTCACACATGAAGAACTACATAATTGTAAATGACAGTTTTACAATTTGAGCAATGAGTATGAACATTTGTATAATTGGTACAATGGAGGTTGGTCTTCCGTTAGACGGGCAGGGGGACCCCACTCCTCTCTTCCAGTCTGAATTAAAAATATTGTTTAGTAAAAAAATAAACAAATGATCGCAGTTTTGAAATTCAAGGGATTTAAAATATATCCTACCGCTTAAAGAGACCTTTAATGGAAGAGTACAAGCTTCATTTACTTGCTCTGTTAAACGTATTTCAAAAAAGAATTTGTTTCAAGCTTAGTTTGTTAAATGTAGATTTTTTTCTTTAAAATCTGTTTTGTCTAGTGAAAGAAAAATGCATTGTGCTACAAAATTCATAATTACAATGCTTGATATGATGTTGTTTGATTAATTTAACAGAATTAAACTTAAACATTACTCAACATTTCAATTTTTTTTTATTTATGTAGAAATGTTTTATACATATTTCCATATATTAATTTTTCTAATGCATTTAAAATAACTGTTTCCATTACATTCAACTTACATCATTCCTATCCTTCATGTATTCTATTTTCACTTATGTTTTTAAAATTGCATTTCAACAAAACTTCCTTTAAAATTATATATAAACAAGTAATATAAAAAAATTAAGTCAGTCCTACTTAGATCAACAAAGAAAAATTTTATTTCACAAGAGGAGGGCACGACTACGGAAATTCATTTGGGGTCGAGACTTGGTGTAACTCCCTTAGGATGTTCACCCCTCAATGTAATTCCACCGAATGATCCGTCAATTCGGAGAAAATAGCCTTCGAAATGCATGCTTAGCTTTTATACAATTCAGTTTTAATTTCTTCGAACGAGTCCGTAGCATGTTTGATCGGCTGTTCGATCTCGAGAATCGAACCCTGACAACGCGCATAGTAAGCAGACGATTTACCAACCAGGCTACGGGCTCGTTGGAAGAAATTAAAATTGAATTGTATAAAAGCTAACCATGAATTTCAAAGGTTATTTTCTCCGAATTGACTGGCCACTTGGCAGAATTACATTGAGGGGTGAACACCTTAAAGGAGTATTAGTATTACACCAAGTCTCGACCCCAAATGTATTTTCCTTAGTCGTGCCCTCCCCTTGTCAGTTATTTTTTATTAAGTAGTTACTATTAATATAAATATGTATATACATATGACAGAATCACAACATTAAGTGGAATTTAATTTTTATTAATTATCATTAAAGTATTGTATTGTCATCCCAAACAATCGGGTACATAAAATTTCAGTTCAACTGAATGCTTTAAAACGTGAGGGAAAAAATATTTTAAAGTTTTGAGAGAAAGCGCTAAAAATGAAGCCAACGTGGCTGTATCCGTAATTCTTTAAATAATTAGTTTCAGTCAATTAATTTTAATTAATTATAATTAAATTATCGTATTGTCACCCAAAACAATAGTGTATAGAAAATTTCAGCTCAGATGAGCGTTTTAAAATGAGGAAAAAACCTTTTCAAGTTTAGACAGAAGTCGCCAAAATGGTCGCTAAGTCGCTAACACAGATGTATTTGTAATTTTTTGAATAATTAGTTTTAATCAATTAATTCTTATCAATTATAATTAAATTACTATATTGTCATCAAAAATAATCATGTATATATAATTTCAGCTCAATGAAGCGCTTTAAAATATATTTTATTAACGATTGGATATTTGAACAAGATAAATATATATAGAGTATACATACAATACGTTATCGTGGGTATGTATATATTGTATATTACAGAAGACAGTATTAAATAATACAGAATTGAATTCAAAATAATAAAATAAAAGAATAAAAACTCTTATAATTTGAAATATTAAATAATAATATTCACTATTGAGTGGTGTTTTCAATAAAATTCGTCCATAATGGAAATTAAAATTCATTTTTCTGTAATGTAAAATTTAAATGAATATACTTTAAATCAGTGGGAGTCTATTCATGGAAAAATTATCGGCAGGAGATATAATAATTGGGTTTTAAGAACAAATAAATTTGATACTTAGGAAAGTCCAATAATCTTGAATTAGTTAGAAAATGTTTCATCATCATTATTCTTCAGCATCAATGTGACTTATCACAGTAATTCTTCATATTCCAGTCATGCCACACCCTCAATAAGCACTGCATCAAGATAGATTCCAATGAATAATGTTCTTCATTTCACCAAGATAAACTGACAAATAAGGCAATTTCATTATTAATTATGTTTCAAACCACACACACATGAAATTTTTTACTTATATTTCAAAGTAACTTTAAAACAATATAATGGTCTTTGTACTTTGTTTCAGAAGTATATGAATCAGTAAAATATATCTCATAACTTTAAAATTTCTTTGTTTTACTGATTTCACTGTGTGATAAATTCATCTTTAATAGTCAAATATAAAGCTTTTTTGTCTGATATACTAGCTGCTCATACTCATCTTGTTATTTTCCTGTTTAAAAGTATTATCTACAAAAATATGTTCTCATCAAGCTATATTTACATAAAACCTAGCCAGAACTACGGTTTTTGAATTATATAATTTAGAAGTGCTTTTGTGTTCATATTTTAACACATCAGTAAAAATGCTTTAACAAAACACACCGGCTATTATTTCAACTGATAGTTACTCTGAAAGTAATTGGGGGTTTCAAATATACCAATTACATCTCTGTAGAGAAGTCTTGGCTACATATAAACAAAATATTATTATCATGGAAGTATTTTTCACAGAAAGATGTTTTGAAAATATGTCATTCTACTCAGAATCCCCCCCCCCCGAAATTGCATTTATTTTATTTTTTATTATAATAATATTTTTAAAATAGTTTTATATATGTATTCTGATTCAGTTGATGCTAAATATCAAAAATTGTATTCATTTATACGCATTTTCAAAATAATGGTTCCGAACCCAGTCGGATACCTTAAGTGTTTAACGAATGTAATTGAATTCTTAGCAAGATTACACAGGTACAAAAGCTTATTAAATCCTTAGACAATACACATTTCACGTGTTCTTCAAGTAAATATTGAATTAAATTATTTCAAACGCTGAAATTTTTATTTTTAATATATTGAGACTTCGTAATTGAGAATTAATGTAGTTCATTACATTGAGATTAGATGATTTTTTTTTTAAATTTAAAACTAAATTATTATTTTAAAATTTTTTATTTTACTATTCAAATAATTTCTTTTTTAAAATATATTCATTTTTTAAGACCCTCATAAGTAAACTATGCATTATACATTTTATATTTTTAACAGGAGGATAACTACCAATGTCGACAAAACATATCACAGCCTCTAACAAATTAAATGCCCTTATGTTGAGATTAAAACGACCAAATAATAGATAGGAACAAAGATTACTTCTCCGCTTTCTGAGCGCATGACATCGACACAATTAATGACCAAATAACAAAGGCAGGATCGTGACACTTTTGTAAAGAATATTCGGAGCAACATGACATAAAATAAATTGTTCACTTTAGAATATACGAAATTTATCACTCTTAGTCATTGAAGACATCAGATATTTGTAATGGTTCCTTTCAAAAGAGTGATCATTCAGAGATACTAGAAATTGGGAAATGTATGTTAGTATTAAAATGTATTTATATGTTTGAGTCGAGCGAAGTTGAACGAGAGTATGATCAATACGGCTTGTGTATTCTGAATTATGTTATTTTTCCGTACAGAAAAGGAATTATTTTCTTATTAATTTGTGTTTCTAGAAAGTGGGAACTTCAACGAAATATAATTTGAAAAATTTGGTACTAAAGCATTTTTAATTTAAAAATACTTGTTGTAAATTAATGCTCGCATTTAAGCTTGTTTCATCAAGGAAGAGACTTTGGTTTTGAGAAATAAGATGTTTTTCCATACATCAAAAAATCCAAAAAGGTGACTGAGTACATTTGAAACCGTAATTTTGCAAAAGTCTATAAATACATATTTTTTGTGTTTAGTGTAACTTGAATTGGAATAAATATAAAAAAGTTTTTAAGAATATTATGATTATAAAATATTGTTTAAGAGCGATTTTTTTTGGCAACAAATGAAAAAAAGTATATTTTCGAAACATTCTAAAAAATGCTTCATAATAATATTATTTGCCTACATATAGCTAATACTTCAGTAAAGTTAAAATTTCTAATTCTCGAGGTAGAGAATTTTTTAAATATATTATTTAGAAGTGAAAATATTGTTTTTTTAACATACCAGAGAATAGAGAAATTTTAACAAAGAACACCCGTCATTAATTCAATTGATCGCAACTCTGAAAATGACGTGATTTTTCCAAAACTCCCAGTTTAAGCTCTGCATAGAAGTACTAGCTATATACAGGTGAAATATTATTTTTATTTTCAAAGAATTTTTCTTAAATGGAGAATGTTTTGAAAAAATGGCATTATTTCTTATTTTTTGCCAAAAAGTTTCACTTTAATAAATTTTTCTAGTAATAATATTCTTAAAACAATTTTATTTGTACATTCCAATTCAACTGACACAAAATGTCAAAAACTATTCGTTTATACGCATTTTCAAAATCATAGTTCCGAACGTAGTCCATTAACACTCAAATTCCCTAATACATTTTACTTTGAATAACACTGAAATAAAAAGTACACTAAAATTAAAAATTTAGAAAATTTTTCTCTCTTTTTTTTAACTAAGTTTTCTTTTAAAATCTAAGTATCAAATTATTTTTGTTGCAAAATGTAATTTTACTCATGAGATCTGTAAAATTTCGGATATTTGCTTATAATGCCATCGAACAATTTCTTCAAAAAAACAGACGTCGCTAAATGCTGCGATATGCAGCTAATAAATAAAAACCGTTCCCGCGCATGTTGCAAAATAATAATGATGAAAACAGCATTTGGCGAGAGTCTATTGATTTGACAATTTTTTTTTGATTTGGCGAAATTGTTCGATGGTATAATACGTAAGTATTGATTTTGCGTTTTCTCTTATGTCCCATTAAATTCAAAATCTCTCCCTCTGTTCACTCGTATTTGCCTCCACATGTTTAAACTTCCAGAGCCTCAAAAGTCATTACGTTTTTCTACATGAGTACATAAACTTAGAAATTTTACAGTTCAATTTAACTTGACGTAAAAAAAGCATTTCTGGTGCGCTAAAAAAACTGTTAGATCGATTAATAATGACATCAGCAAGATATTCATTTATCTTTAACTCATGATTACATTTACATACTATTTCCTTAAAACTAATAATTCATATAAAATGAAATAAAATCATTGAATTTTAATCCAAAACTCTCTGGATTACCAGTTGCTGTGCAAAACAGGGTGTTTCACAAAAGATAGTCAAAGTTTAAGTGCTGACAGCACGCATTCAAGCAAACAGCTTACATCGAATGCTTCATGGTTAGAATCAAAATGTAAAGGTGCTGTCGCTTTTGGAAACTTGGTTCATGTAAACGTTAAGGTTTCATTTTTTTGCAATTTTTTTGGAGAAAAACGATATTATTTGAGTCATAAGTACTTTTCACGAATGAATACACCTTCACACATGATGGTCAATTTAACACTAATGATCAATATGTATTGGCAAATGTAGATTCACATGTTCATCAGAGATGCTTTTCTAACAGTGATTGGGCTGGAGCTACCATAGATCACTTACTCGGACTTCCTCTTCAGCAAGAACGACTTCATGAGGAAAAATACATAACGTTTCCGTAAGAGGTGCTACCAGACATATAGAACGGCATTCGCCCACACATGTGGTGGTTAACCCTTTAACGGTTCAAAGCTAAAATACACTTTTCTGACATACAGTATTTGAAACATGTAATGTTCTCATCCTCTATAAACATTATTTAGTCACAAAAAAATATCTGGTCAAGGGTTTTTTCCTGAGGGTGGCTAGACGTTATAGCCACTGCGCACTGAGGACATTGAACTTACTTTTCAGAACAGAAATAATGAATTGTATTACAATAATTTTTTTGAATGAAAAATTGGCATTTATGTAATAACTCTTTCAATTAGAATTAAATACAAACTATAAGTGTACTTAAATAAAAATATAATAATTGTACAACATATAATACTTACGAAGAATAAGTAGAATACTTAGAATATACATTGAATTTTTTATGTATCCACATTTTATATTTTATTTAATTTTAGCATAAAAAGTTAGAAATAAAGTAATATTTTTGAGAATTTAAATTAGTTATTTCACAAATTTGATGAGCTATTTACAGTTGAACTTAATAATATGCAAACATTTTCTCCGAGCAAGAAAGCTGTAATGAAAAATTTTCGAACCCGAGAACCTTGCTCCACATATTGTAAACAAAGTTTGTTTATATTTCCGACCCCAACATTCTCACGTGATTCTAAGTGTTCTTTCTCGAGTGGAGAAAAGCGAAAATTTCTCGGTCATTCTTCTGCTCTATGTGGGAAGTGGATATAGCCTCTATCAACATATGAAAGCTTTCCAAAAACCTAAATAAACCCTTTTTTTCTAATTGCAAATTTGCTTAATTCATTCAGATGAGAGAAAAGTATAGTTAAGACACGTCGAATTTTTTTTCAAAGATTAGAAATTTTATTTACAGTAATCAAAATACAATTTATAGATTTACACCGAGAAAAATGTTTTCAACTACCCATCAGAGGACATGAAATGCAAAAAAAAGGTATCGTCCTGCCATCTGTATTGATTTTCATGCATTTTAGCATCAATTAACTCATGTGGATAGACTAAATATCCATCCCCCGCATGGAGAAAAATTTTTTAATGTGTGGCTAGACCTATTAGCCACTGCCCACTAAAGGGTCAAAGTGGTTTCACCAAAATGGAGTAACGACCTTTTACCTACTAAACGACCAAAATTGTATGGATATAAGATTTACGAACCGATGATTGAGCAAGGTGGTCCTGCTATCGTTCCTATTTCTTTTGTAGGAAACAGCTGAGGGCTTTTATGTATGAGACCCCTCCCCTTATTAAAACTACAGAAAAAATTGTCGCCAGACTTCCGATGTATTGTAGGTGAAGTGCACAATAATCCTGAGGTATCACAAAGTTCGTCAATCTTTTCTTCGTTGTTGTACCTCGTATAGAGCCACCAATGATTACAGTTTAAAATATTTATGCTTTGTAACTTGATCATTATTTTTGTGTGTTTACCTCGTATAGCGACATCACTTTCAACGCCATGAAGCACCTTTGCGTTTTAACTCCGACCATGTATTCTATGATGAAAGTTGTTTGTTTTGATGTGTACTGCTGCTTCGTAAACTTTTCCCCGTCTTTTATTAAATACCCCGTAGAGAGTGACCACTTTGTAAGTCATTACATTCTGAAAAAAAAACTCTTCTTTCATAAATAACATTAATAGATTTTTTTTTTAATTTAATACACACGCATAATCATGTGATCTATAAATCCAGTTTTTGTTTCAAAATATTATCCTATACATTTTTTCCTATTCTTCCAATAAATAAAGATTTGAATATTTTCTCCCAAACGGATTTAGGTAAATATGATATCGTTATGAAACATTTTAGAAGAAATCTTACTTGGCAAAACGCTTTTGAGTCAGTTTTGAGTGAGGAGAATTTCTACATTTCAAAAATCCTCCCCAAACCGTGGAATAATTTATATCTTGGCTTGTAATTTTAGAGTGGCTTTCCCTATCTCCGTTTTCCAGTTTGTTTCCTTAGTCTGCTTTAGAAGACGTATTTCAGAGAGATATGATGGTACATCGGAGTTTGGTTTGACAAACAGTTTTCATGTTTTGATGTTATGTTCCCTCGATAAAATTTTTTTTTATTATTATTTACAGACGCACGAGTTTTTATATTATGGATTTGACGGAAATAGCCTCCAAGCCAAAAATGTTTTGTTTTTCAAAATCCGAAAAAATATCGTAATATTTGGTACACTATGACCAAGATTGTAAAATAGTTTTACAGTACGTAGTTCAAAACTAGTTTTTTCCAACATTCATAATTTTTTATTTATGGGTGTCTTGTTACAAAATAAATTTTTAGCGAGGATAAAGATAAAGGGATGATTTTTAAATAGATTGTTCTCAAGAAATATTTTATCTAGACCGAATAAATAACGCATCGTTAATATCTATAAAAAAATTCAAACGCAAAATGAAGAATGACTAAATGCATGTGCAAAACTGCACAGATAAACATATTTGAAATCAAATAAACTAGATGAATTTGAATTTTTCTTATATTTTTTTAAAGCTTTTAAATAATTCCTGTTTATTTATGTCATTCCTTTATTTTTCAATTCCTACTATTAGCTCACACTCTCTATATATTTATTTATCTTGGTGGAATTTTCATTCGTTAATAAACTACATTTTAAAGCACTCAATTGAATTGAAATTGTATATACGTGGTTATTTTAGATTTCAATGCAACAATTTAATTATAATTAATAAAATTAATTGATTAAAACTAATCATTCAAAGAATTACAAATACAGCCACATTGGCATCACTTTTGGGGACTTGTTGTTAAAACTTGAAAAGGTTTTTTTCTCACATTTTAAAGCACTCTTTTGAGCTGAAATTTTCTATACACTATTGTTTTGGTAAAAATACGATAATTTAGTTATAATTAATTAAAATTAATTCACTGAAACTAATTATTTAAAGAATTACAGATACAGCCATGTTGGTTTCATTTTTAGCAACTTGGGTCAAAACTTAAAAAGATTTTTTTTCTCACGTTTTAAAGCATTCAGTTGAACTGAAATTTTATGTACACGATTATTTTGAATGACAATACGATACTCTAATGATAATTAATAAAAATTAATTACCACTTAATGTTGTGATTCTGTCATATGTATCTACATATTTATATTAATTGTAACTGTTTAATAAAAAGTAGCTAAAAGAAAATTTTTCTTTTTTGATCTAAGTAGGAATTGACTTAATTTTTTTTATATATTACTTGTGTGTGTGTTTTTATGTAAATAAACAAATAATTAATTTCTCTAAGCTTTTATGCATCATCTCGAGTTTTTATATTAAGTGATCAATAGGAGCACACATTTGTATCTGTGTGTGCGCTAATAATTGTCACATACTCATTTAGTTTGTAATGTATGAATTAATTATTTCATTTATACATATACGTGGGGTAACTAATTCCACAAAAAAGATTGTAAAAGAAATCACTGAATAAGACATGGGATATCTCACAGCCGCTTTGAAAATTTTGATATTTTTTAAACTGAGTTTATTAAGATTATATAATCGAGACAATATTTTTAATTCTCTCGTCCTTTTCTAATACCTGGGTAATTTTAAGTATTTCCAAGGTAATTATAAAGTTTCTTACTCTTTTTACAAGAATTTAACTATAGTTCTTCCTGCTAAACTTATTCATTGATACCATAAATCGTTCTTCGCTATTTGATTGCAGATAGGCATTATAATAAATTACACTAAGAAATCCCTGAAATTAAGTTTCTTGAATTTTTGTATAGAGTGCCAAGGTGGGGCATCTAATTTTCGGAGCTCAAGCAATTGAAAATTAATCACTGTCATTTGAAATATAGTTTAAAACCCACATTACTGTTTATTTTTTATTGGTTCTACTGTAAGATATTAAAAAGTCGTAATAGCTTATGTATTCTTTGAAAAGTATAATTGCTTTATTCAAGTAGTTATCACACCAAAACTATATAACGGATCATCTCAATATATGCTCTAAATTCTGACATTCTATCAGATAACACATACAAACTTTTTAAGCAGTGTTTCGCAACGCACAACTTATAGTCTTATTCGGATTTAATTTGAAGTCAGTGTTAATAATTCCACTCAACAAACTTTTGGGAGAACTGATCGCGAAAACTTTGCGAAGTCATCTCGTTGCCAACGCCCCATGTTGATTAAGAACATTGTTAATTCAAACCAACTGACCATTGAAGTTTCATAATACAGCTGCAGCTAATTAATTTGTAGTTCTAGAGCTACACACAGTTAGGAATTCTGCCTGTCGAATAACTTCTGAAAAAAGATCAGATCACATATTTATGTCTATGTACGCTGAAGTTTACTGATACATTTTATATTTAATACCGAAAAAGAGGAATTGTTAAAACAATTTACGTAATATCCTTAATGCAACTATGAAGAAATATATTACTAAATTTAACTAAGTGGTTTTGTCACACTGAATATCTAATTAATATTTCTTCAAGTATTTTTACAAAGCAAACATTGTAAAATTTTTAATAAAATGCTAAAACTTTTATAAAACAAACATACAATATTAAAAGTTAAATACTTCAAAGAATATTAAATATTAGAGAAAAGAAACTTAATTGCATACGTCTTTAACAAGCAAAATAAAAGTAACTGAGCTGGTCGTACGAAGTAAAATTTTTCTGTTCTTTATCTATATAGAATAAGTTTAAAAATTTAATACTACGACCTCTTCATATTATTAATTTTTGATGAATATGAAACACAAGGTAAGTATAATAATAACGAACAATATCCTTTTCCGAAATATAAATATAATGATATAAGATTTGCTTTATTAAGTAAAGATAGTGCGGTAAATTTTTAAAATCTCTTAATTAAATTTCATCAATTTTCCGTTCTTTTATAAGTAGGAAAGTGTCTTATATAATCAATATTCTCTTTTCGTTCTTAACTATAATTATATTTGTATTAAAATTCGACATGATATAGTAATAATTTTCAACAGGTAAAATTTTCTTTTTAAAGCTGTAATAATTTACACTCATTAAAAATTTATTTGCTTAGTTAATATAATTTCTAGGAAAAATTAATTTGTATTTCATTTTTAAATAAATATATCGCTTAATTTTTTTACATCTTATCAATGTGGCAACTTATGCACATATTCTGGGTAAACCCTACGGAAGGGAATTTTAAGTCCATCTTCCCTATCCGATGAGGAAATTCAATCAATTAATTATTTCGTTTGGCCCAGTGGCAACGATAATTTTTGAACCGATTTATTTTTATTCAATCGATTGCTACATGTAACATTATCGTCTGATTTTATGTTTCCTGTTCTGGTAATTAATTTATATGCTTTGTGGTTTGGTTTGTTACTAAAATGGTGGAAGAAAAATTTGCAAAGTCTATTTGGAATTGAACAATGCAAACCTTGGGATATGGAAACATATTACAATTAATATTTAAAAGCAATGACTTATATCTCGCTTACCTATCAAGGGTATTATCATGAAAAAAGCTTATTTACCATCATAATTAATTAATTATCATCCTTTCGTCTATTTAGATCTTAAAACCTTTTATTCAAAATATTTTATTTGTACTTCGAAACATTATGTTTTATTAATATATAATTACTTTCGCAGAAATAATTTGATGGTAGATTGAAAACTCTTCGAAATTAATTCACTTACGAATTCTTACAAGAATTATAACTTTTAGAGAAAAACTCAATTTCTCAAATCTTGAAAATTCTAAATTTATTTAACACCAGTTCATCCCCTCCAAATCAATATTAAACATAAATTTAAACTTAAAATCTGCATTTTTAAATTGGACCATTTATGTATGGGCATCTTGTACTTTCAAAAAAGGTAACGAAATGTAAAGCAGATAAAAATATTCCTTACTTATTATGCTTTATTCGAATCTAATAAATATGCGAACATTTAATTCTATAGTCGAAATATGAATAGTATGGTGGATTGCGACTCTGCGGACAGAAAAAAAATTATTATTAATCGAAACCTACCTACGAAGAAAAGATGTTCTATGGCAGGATCTTCAAACTTTTTCAACTCACAGGAGCCTTAAAACTAGAATGTGTTTTTGTGGAGCCCTGCTTATGTATAACACATACACTTAGAAGAAAGACTTCAAAGTAATATTTAAAGTAGATCAATACGTTTTAAGTACTTTAATAAAGGCAATTAAAAAATAAGTATTACATTTATTCTTTAAAAATTTCAAGCTATTTTATATAAAAAATTGACTCATTAACAATATTAATCTGTAATCCAATTATCACCTATCCATGCATTATGTTTGGTAACTTGGATATGTGCTTGCATTTTTTCACTCAAATTGTCGAAGTCCAATGTTTATTGAGATGATTAACTACAATCGCGCTGTAAGTATTCTGAGTTTAGTTTGTTTTTGCAACCACTGAAAAGTTGATAAATATTTTTCACTTAAATATATTGTTTTCAATGGCATTGAAATATTTATAGCTATGTGAGAAAGACTGTGTATTTTACATGAATTTGCAACCTAAAACTTAGGAGCTCTTCTTGATTAAATTTAGATTTTTAACATCGAATCTTTTGATACGTCGAGGGATTGTATAAGTAAGAAGGATAAGCTGTTCCCTCTCCTTTATTGTAGATTTTTTCTACAAATACAAAAAGGTACATTTTTCATAAGAAAATTATTTAGTTTTGCAAGACATTGTACTAACGAGTATGAACTTATCTCGCGGAACCCGGGATAGTAAGCAATAAATTTTTCACAATCTAGTAGGTAATATATATGAAGATAAATGCGTGTGTTTTAATGTTATTTTATTATATTCTAATAATAGTTTTAAAAGTATTGCTAAGTATAAAGTTATTATGTATAAATAAAATTTGACTTTAATGACAGGAATGAACTTTAAATTCTTGTGGGTGTACAAACTTCATACAGAGCGTAAATTTATTTTGTATACACCTTTATAAGCCTCTTTTCGATTTATTTTTATTGTGACTCGTGGAACCCTTGGATATACATCATGGAACCGGAGGGTTCCGCGGAACACAGTTTGAAGACCACTGTTCTATGGTATCGAGATTAAGAGAAAAATAATTTCTAAATTTAATGTAGCGACAAAGGGGGTGAATTTTCCAAAAAAGTGGGAAAAGATCTAATTTTTGTTAAATAATTTTAGAGAAAATAAAATTATTTTTCTACTATATAAATAACCCAAAATGTTAATTAGTGGTAAGAGAGAAACTCTGACATGGGAATAGTACATTGGAACCTTTCATAAACAGTACTTTGCACAACATAGCTCTTTGTCCCCGCACCATCGAATCCGTTCAATCCAAACTTCTCGTCTTCTCGTCGTTTATCGAGCAATATCATTTCGTGGGGTGTTTTTTTTGTAGATTTAATACTAAGGGAGTTTCTAAAATGACTGTTTTTCTTTAACAAAAATTACTTTGACATTTTACAATAATGAAGCTCAAATATCTAAACTTTATTTTCTTTGTGACAGTACTTAACATATATACTAACGTTTTATTTTATTTTTCCCTTCATCTAAAAATGCCAGAGAGTTCTTATACGTCTAGATCTTTTCAGCATATGTAGGTTTGAGATTCTGAAAATAAAATTGATTTTCTCTAATGATTAGGGTATTAAAATTCTTACAAAATTACCATAAAAGAAAATGAAAGATAGACTGCGATCTTAAGAAATTAAAAGGCGTGGGAAAATTATAATTCATTTAACAAGAAAATATGTTTAGAAAAGATAATGTATATAATGGTGTATTTAAAACTTCAAATATAAAACACACATATTGAAACACTTTGTTTACGAATGTATAGAACGTAATAAAAAATACAGTTGATTACTATTGTGGATTTTCTGAGCATCAGAATTTATTTCCCCATTCTGAGTTCAGAAAAATATTATTTTGATTTACAGTTCTCCAATTCAAAATTTTAAATCAAGACATAAAAATAAAGAGAACTCATTCTAAAGAAGTTATGAGACAAATGAAAATAAATGCAACAATTGCATTCATGAAGCTCACTGTAGATTGAAATTAGCTGCAGATTGCTGAATCACTAATCGGCTCAGCCAGAAGGACAATTTAGGGATGGTAGACCACAAAAGCTTTTGAACATTTTGACACAACTTTAAAAAAATAATACGCGTCACATTTAATTATTAAATATGCTCCAATGTTGAAAGTTTTTGGTATATTCATTCTGATAACATTTTTTTACAATTGCAAAGACGTTTTGGCATTGAAAAATGAGGTAGCATCCAATTTTCTTCAACTTGGAGCCCATCATTCTCTTTCTAAATAATGGTGTGTGATGATGTAAATTCATCCTGGAAGTATAGGAAGGCACTGGAAGTATATCAAGTTTGAAAACTTTGATTAATATGCATTCAAAAGTTCCTTCTTTGTTTGGGTTCGGATTTTATGATAAATTGTTGAAACATTTCAAGATTAGCTGTCACATTGATAAAAAAATAATAATTTCGTAAAATTCGAGGACGAGATAAATACTTATAAGATTTCTACAAAGAAAATTTATTTTCGTTAGAGAAGTTTATGCTTAGAAACAGTAATAAATCACAATGTGATATATTACAATGATTGCAGATGTCAATCCTGTAGCACGTTTTTCATCTTGATTTCTCTCCATCTGTAAACATTTTTCAAGTTTTTATCATAATTAAATTTTCAAGGCAACTAGGAGTGTAGTACCCCATCGACCGCCTAATGGCGAACCAACCCCCCATTGTACCAATTATACAACTGTTCATACCCATTGCTCAAATTGTAAAATTGTAATTTATATGTATTTGTAGATCTAATCTATTTGTACGCAAGAAAAAAAATTATTTTTAAAAATATCCGGGCGCCGTCTGTTGCAACTAATCTTAACAACGTTTAAAATTTTTAACAGCATCACCAAAAACTTTTCTTAATATACTGAGAGAGATTTCGAATTATATCATCATACAAATAATTTTAAATTCCGAAGTAAATTAGTCTCATACTTAATCATTTTCAAATATCACTCTTATAGTAACAAAAAGAGTGTCGTAGTTGTTTGGTTGATAGAATAAAGGCTTGATAGTTCAAGAGTCGATGGAGGTTCGTTTCCATATTAGAAATGGGACTTATTGTATGTGAAATTCAAATGAACTTTTAAATTCTTAGAAGCCAAAATATAAAGGTTAAGGTATCCGACTACGTTAGTAACCATGATTTTCAAAAGCGCATAAATGGATATTTTTCATGATATTTATTGTCACTTAGATTAGAATATAGTCATAAAATTGTTTTAAGGCCATTTTGACAAAACATTTTATTTAAATACAATATTTTGGCAAAAAATTAACTTAGAATAATCTTTTTTCCAAACGTTCTCCTTTTGTCAAAAATAATTCTATTAGAATAATATTTTGCCTGTATATAGCTCAGACCTCTCAATAGAGGCTCAACTAGAATTTTTGAAATATATAACTTAGAAGTGGGTTTATTCATATTTTACGACAACAAAGGGGAGTAATTTTAAGAAAAAAACGCGAATAATTATTTTAATTGGTGGTAACTCAGAAAATAATGTGAATTTTTCAAAAATTCTAGTTGAGCCTCTGTAGAGAGGTCTGAGATATATACAGGCAAAATATTATTACAATAGATCCATTTTTCACAAAAGGAGAACATTTGGAAAAAAGATTATTCTAAGTTAATTTTTTGCCAAAATATTATATTTAAATAAATTTTTTTTGTCAAAATGTCCTTAAAACAATTTTATGCATGTATTCTAATCTGAGTGACACTAAATATCATGAAAATTATCCATTTATGCGCTTTTTCAAAATCACGGTTCCGAACGTAGTCGGATACCTTAAAAATCCCAAACACTAACTCAGATAGCGTCACCTGATTTTGTACAACTTTTTAATGCTATATTTAATCAAATAAGACCAAATATTGATCACAAACAAAAAAATCATTCCTTTGTCTTCTTTACGATTTTATACAGTATGTGAAGAAGAATTTTTTTTAATTTAAATGATTTCACATAACATGTAGTAATTCATGGAATTATTTTATCATGTTTAATTATAGATTTACTTTAGTAGAAACTCAATCTAAATAATATGTATAATTTCTAACTGATACCTGCTTAAATGGAGTACATTTAAAATAATCCTAGACATTTCTACGTGTATATAAATATCTTACTAATATGTAGAAAAAATTTGGTTGCTCGTTAATGGGTAAATTGCTAAAACATACATGCTTTGAAGGAGAAATTCGACATCACCTAAATTTTATATCCGACTGTTCGTTGTATTTTGTTAAGATAATAATTTATCTTTCGAAATGTTTACAAGTAATTTAGGACTCTCATTAGTAAAAATTTAACTTAGATAAAATGTTAGAAAATTTATGTAGAAAAAGGCATTAGTTTTACTATAACTTTAAAATATATTAATAGTATTTTTTTAAATAATTAAAATAAAACAAATACATATATATATATATATATATATATATATATATATATATATATATATATATATATATATATATATATATATATATATATAAATGTTTGGAACTATATACACTTATGTTTCCTTCAAATGCAATTTCTCGATGAACGCAGCCAAAACAAGCGATATTTTCAACTTGCGTGTATCTCAAAAGGATATGCAATGATCTAGCGCATATCACGAGACTCTAGTGCTAGGGAGGGCGTTACGTCGAACGTGATCGACCAGTGGATTGCCGAGACATTTTGGGGTGACCACCTGAAAATTTTAGCAGTTGGTAAATATATACGGAAAATTAAAGATTGGCTGACAGCACGCAAACTTAATTCTTCTACTGACTACAACAACGAAAACTAACTTTAGATGAAAATGTTTTATTTTTTTAATGTATTGCATTGTTTCATAATAAATGCATCATTTGATATAATTATATTTGCGGCTATTATTATTAAGTTTATATCTTGCGTTTTGCTTTAAATACGGTTTTAAAAGTGTTGTGTTTTTATTTTACTTCTGTAGGTAAGTACATATTCCATATATCTATTATTAAGTTATAATAACAACCTTTTTCTTACCTCACCACACCTACGACATCGGGCAGTGGCACACACAAGAATTTTTTAAGGGGAGGGGGGTCGAAGGTCGACCATTCTTGTATGATAACCCAATTCACGGCCAAACATATTTTTTTGATTTTGTCGATTGTCGGGAACAAAATACAGCAAAAAATTAATTGCTGAAAAAATATTAGGTGTACCTTTGCTTCCACCGTTTTGCAATAGATGTCTGTAGCGGTAAGTGGTAGTCGAAATAAATATATCGTAGAAGTCATAGAATAAGCTTAGGTACTTGTAAACATAACGCCATCGAAATATTAGTCGATTTGTGTCTGCATCACAAAGTTATTCTCGATTAAACGTGTTAACTTACGAGCCAAATTCTCGTCATTTGCGGGAAGTTTTAATTTTCTGCTTTAATATGAAGAAATCTGAGGCTGAGGCTCATCGAATGCTCTCAAATACTAAAGGTGAGGCCGCTATTAGTGAAATAACGTGCCGAGAGTGGTTTCAACGCTTCAAGAACGGTGATTTTGACGTCGAAGACCAGCATGGCATTTGGTTGGACCAGCTCGGCGTAATGTATTATGAGTTGTTAAAACCGACTGAAACAATCACAGGCGATCGTTAGCGAACGCAATTATTGAATCATAAATGTATTCCCAGTTTTTTGCAATAAAGCCTCGAACTTCGGAAAAAAACGGCGGAAGCAAAGTTGTACACCTAATAATTAAGATTAATTAATAAAAAAATTGCTAATAACAAATACTTAATTACATTTTCCATACTGTATACATTGGATTATAATGAATCTGAAAAACATCAAGGGCTATGGAGGAGGGCCCGGGTCCGTGGACCCCTCCCCCACCCTTGTGTGCGTCACTAACACTGGGTGGTCCGCAACATCTTGAAAAAATTAAAAGTAGCCCTTACCTTGGAAAAGTCTGCCCTTCCCCTGTTCTAGTGACATCAACACAAGCGCCTTTAAAATCCGTAGAGAAGTGCTCTTGTACACTTCGAAGAAGAATACAAGCGTCATTCGAGCGCATTCTTTCAATCGAGTAAGAACTGGTTGCTTACAGATAATGCAGACTCTACTGAGAAATCGGGACCATGTCAGACGTACCCAAAATGATGCGGATCTGAAATCAGTGGATGCTGAAGGAAACGACTCATCGATGGCACCGATCACACTAGCCCGGCGTTTCTCAAACTGTGGGGCGCGCCCCCTTAGAGGGGCGCAGTAACTCTACGGGGGCGAGCATATTAAAAAGCAGAAAACAAAATATTATTTAAACAAAAATTATTAATTTACTGAAATTAATCAAACAAAATACATTCTAACATAATAAAAAACAAAGTACAATTACACTGATAAAATACACTTATAAATGTATCAGTACTATACAATGTATTTTATAATTAATTTAACAAAACTAAGTTAAGAGCAAGTTTGATAATTACCAGTGACCCTATGGGCTTGAATTAATATTTATCTTGATAATTTGTGCGATTTATAATTAATTTTTAACTGACGATTAAAATTTACTACATTCACTCCTTGATGTCGCCGTTTTCCACGTAGACGCGAATATTTGATGCTTTTTTGGGGAGGGGGGAGAGGGATGGAATAAAAAGAAGCAAATACTCTTCTGAAATACTTAAATCCTTCGCAAACATTGCTAAGGGTCTTGCATTGCATTCTAAAGGCTTCGGAATAATAGTATGAATAGCAGTGCTCAGAAAAGATCATACTTCGGAAAGACGTATATATACATCCAGAAAATCAATGCTTTGGCTGAGTGAGACGTTTATATACGCCGGTGGCACTTAAGAGATTAAAGTCGTGTTGCAGTTTTAGCGTGAAGGTATAGTGTTATAGAATTCAATACATTGTTATTGTATGGTGGGGGGCGCGATGAAAATGATGATTGAATATTGGGTCGCGAATACTGAAAGTTTGAGAAGCACTGCACTAACCTCATCAGACCATTACTCTTGAAGACTCGCATAATTTACACAAGGAAATGAGAGGGTTGGCCACGGCATATCAAGAACCCTATCACTAGACATACGATCTGTTGCACGACTATCGGTGTTCGCATGTGTTATTCGACATCGTTTGCAACACAGAGGAATGTCCGCATATTTCCGAAGTTAATCTGGTGTAGCAACGAGTAATGTATACTGACCATATCTCAATAAGACATCCAAAGCCTCTTTTAATGAATACCTAGAGTGTAGTAACGGTTATTACTATTGTTCATCAACATTTTCATCTCGTAGAAGGCTGTATTTGCCGTCATTTTACCTTTGTACTTGAGTGTTACCTCCTAAATAAAATTGGCTTTGATACCTCTTGTCCTTCTTTATATTGCATTTTGGATGGCCAGCATTGTAAATACTACGGTTAGGTTCTCAATTATTCTTCAGATTTTGACATTTTTTAATAGAATAAAATGCAGCTTGTGAAAATATCGTACTTTCGAAAACAAATTTTCTTAATGGAGAACTGAACTTCTTTAAATAGTCTCTATTTAAATTTTCTTATTAAAAGTGTTTGCTTTAAATTTGAAAGAAACTGTATACCGGTTGTAATAAAATGTTAAAAATTCGGTTAAATTTAAAGGAAAGAGCTTAACTGCACAAAATGTATAAAATCATTTTTATAAAAAAGATCTAAAATTCAGAAAGTATAATATTTTTCCGAAACGTGGTGATTGAAGGTGCACAAATGCATTGAATTACTTTAGGATCATTTTTATGTTATACTGTGTTTATTGAAGGCATATTCTAATTAAATTTTACTCTAAAGTTCTATTTAGTATACACTACTTTTTTATACACTTTTTGCTCATTATATGAAATTATTGTGAACTTTAATAGCCAACCAAAACTACTTTGATAAAAATGAAATCTTAATCCCCTTAAAATAATTTATTTGTACTGATTATATTTTACAAGCTAATTATATATGTAATTTGTTTGTTTATACATTAGTTTTTTTATTTTTATCACACAAATGAGTTTTTACAATAAATCATTATTTTTATTAAAAATGAACCAGAATGGAGAGAAAAATATTTTTTTTAATAATTCAATGTTACCAATTTCAAAAGGAGCATTTCGTGAAATTCTGCCAAAAATGTTACATTTTATTCAAATAAAATGTAGATATTTTCAAAAAGCTGAATTAGCAACAAATAAAACACTGAATATATATCAAGCAATATTATATCAAACCACACTACAGAAATGTAATGTAAATACATAATACTTAATAATACTTAAATAGTACTCTTTTGCAATTTTGAAGGAAAGACAATGTGGAAAACATATTTAATTTATTTTAATAAAACAGGAAAAAAGTATGTTATTTTAAAACATTGGACAGAAACTGCTGTGTGTTTGTCGACTTTATATTTTTCAAAAATTAGGACATTAACTTCAATGATTTGATTGCGTGTCATTCTGTCAGATCTTACTTCGTACATCAAAAAATATTTGCTAATTAAATAACCAAATAGAGGAAGTTACGCTCTTTAACACTTTCTTACAAAAACGGATGTCATAAATAAAAGTTTCTAACTAGGACATGCATTTGAAAGACATAATCTTTAACTAATGAAGTAAAAGACTGCTCATTTCGAATTATTTCCTTTTTTTATCATTAAAAAAATAAAATATTCTGCTTGGGAAATCTAATTTCGACCTATATGGGATGCTAACATTTAAAACCATATTTTCTCTGTCGACTGTGATTCTATAAATTTCTTAACTATTTCATAAGTAATCTACTTTAATATTAAAAGAAGTTTTTGCAAAATAGTAAAAGGCAATAAGTGATAATTTCGGAAGCGGAACAAAAATCTTTGTTTTTAAAGAATCATATAGACGTAAGTATAAAAACCGCATTTTTTCGAGGAAAAAATATTTCCACAGTTGAAAATTCTTTTGCTGGCATAGTTTTTATTTATTTATTTTATACATTTGATTATATGTGCTTATGCATTATTGATAAAAGTTTGTTTTATTTTTTTAATTCCAAGGACCTGAAAAACGGAGAAAAGGTCGCTTAATTTGGTACTTGAAAACACATTTGTGATTGCTCATTATGTTTAATAATGCCTAATTTTTTAATTGGCTTTTTTAATTTTTCGATTATTTACTTGAAAGTATTAACAATGTTTTAAAATATATTCTTTAAAAAAATACTTAATGCGTATCTACAAAGATAACAAACACACCAACTGTTAAGTCGCTAATTTCCTTAAAGCAATACCGTAATAGTTTTATTCTGCCAAATGAATTGTCAAATAAATATCTGTATACCATTAATTCTAGCTCAGACTTGGAGCAATAAACATAAATTATCTATTCACTAAATTATATTTAATTAGCCACTGAGACATCGCAATACCATTATCAATTATCTCTAGTCTAATAATGATACTGTCGAAATAGTCGCATTTGTATTTTACCATCATTTCCAATGCTTATCAAATACAATTAACTGCATCAAATCAAGCGTAAGATAACTATGTATTAAAAACCTATTAATTGGTATTGTTATTTAATGTTGAATGTTGGTAAAACACTTTAATTCAATCAATTTATTTTATGAGAGTAATTTATCTTGATGTGAATACAAAAGACTCTCCTTTCGTACTCGTATTAGTTAATTTTGACTGAGATCAGCAATTATCTAATTGGTAAGCAGTACCGCTTAATAGTCAAAAGCTTGTAAATTCGGCAATCGTTTCCATTAGGCACCGTCACGGGAAGTAATGGAGGATGCTTCACATTAAATCTAATTGTACTTCATTATGATATAATGTGATCTTCACAGACTCTGGACTTAGTTTGTAATACTTGTACCGTTACAAAGTTTTGATTGTAAATGCTTAATTTACTCAAGATATTCCATTAACGAAAACATTGATCTGGTATGTTCATGTTTCACATGCAGAACAATATTAAATGAGTCTACGTTACCGTAAATCGAGGAACTTAACAATTTAAGTTGCAAAAGGTATTATTAATCGTATAAATGATTGGAGCAATAAGAATTTATCCTGACTATAAGGTTTACATATTTAACTCTAATTACGAATATCTTTTATTTTCTAGATAAAATTTAACCCAGGAAATGTCACAGCACAATTCATTAGAGTGGATCGAAAAATCTTTTTTTTTTTTTTCAAAATTTCGAAACCTACCTATGTGGAAAAGCACGTTATGTGCGCTCCATACGATAAGCACGCTATGTACACGTTAAATCAGTGCTTCTTAAAGTTGCAATATTCACGAACCAAAATTCAATCATAATTTTCATCGCGTCTCCCCCCTCATACAATAACAATGTACTGAATTCAATAATACTATACTTTGACGCTAAAACTACGATATGACCTCTTAAGCATCCCCCCTGTGCATATTAACGTCTCGCTAAGCCAAAGCGTTTATTTCCCCTGACGTATATATACTTCTTTCCGAAGTACGATCTTTTCTGTGCACTGGTATCCGTAAAACTATTCCGAAGACTTTGGAATGCAATTAAAGGACCTTGACAATATTTGCGATGTATTTATTTTAGATTATTTTTCCTTCTTTATTCCTCTCCCCTCCCCCAATGTATCACATACGCGTTCCTACGTGGAAAACGGTTGGCATTTGGAAGCGAATTGTGAAACTTTTGATCGACAGTTAAGGTTTCATTATAAACCGTACAAAAGTTATCAAGATACGTGACACGCCATTGGTGTCACTGGTATTTAATAAACTTGTTTTTAACTTAGTATCGTTAAATTAATTATAAAATACATTGTGTAGCACTGATATATTTATAAGTGTAATATATTAGTGTAAATGTGTGTTTTATTTTTTATTATGTCAAAATGTATTTTGTTTGTTTAATTTCAGTAAATTGATATTTTTTAAAAATAATCTTTTGTTCCCGACTTTTCAATATGGTCGCGACCCCTCGTAGAGTTGTCACGCCCCCAAGGGGGCGCGCCCCACAGTTTGAGAAATGTTGCGTTAAATCTTTTGAAGCTCAACCTTCGACAGATTTAACGTGCATCAGCCACTCATGGCCAGCTACCGAAAGCTGGACATAACCGGTTTGCCCGTGTGCTCTACAGGTACTGATATTTTTGTGAAGTTAACTTCTTATGGCACGGTAGGGAGAAATTTCCGTTACACGTTACCAGTTACGGTTAGCGATAAACGTAAGGTAGAAACGAATGAAGTTCCGAATTTTCCCCCCAAAGTTTTAAAAAACGCCATCTAACTCAGACAAAAAATAATTACAGAATCGGAAATATCATTTTTTTCGCCACGATATGGTATATTTTTTTTAACAAAATAATATTTTCTATTTCTTACGATTTTTTTAAAAATGAGTCAGAATTGATACTCTTTTATAAAAATGGTTTCTAAGTCATTCCCTTTAAGTTTCCTTTCGAGTTAATGAATTGATATTTTACTCTAAACAAGTTCATGCTTTTCTCTTTTAGAATCAGTCATAAAAGAAAAAAATGACGGTATCTTTTTTGCGATTTTTCAAAAAATACTCAAAATTTTAATTAAATATTTAATAACTTCATTATTTATAAAAAATAATCTAACGAAACTTTTTCTCCATACGTAGAATAGTATTATCCGTAATCTGTTCAAAGATTGAAAAAATAGATTAAAAATTACAGCTTTTAAAATTGCGTTGGTGTTTTTCGTTTATTAGCCCTGAACTAGCACCCACCCCCTCTCCTCATTCAACAGCAGCTTTAACAAGCCTTTCCTTTTTTAGCTTTGCGGTACATACTTTGTTTTGTTTTTACGTTACCTAGAAGTCAAATTATAATCAATTTTATGAATTAAAAAAGAAAAATAGGAAGTGAGTCTTTAATCTACCCGAAGTAGGCATTTAAATGGTTCGAAATCTGTCAAAAATTAGTTTAAGGAGAGTTTGTTGAATATACAGTTTTAAAATTATTTTAAGGAAATAATACAAACAATGTATTGTTTTAAAATTTAGTGGCAACACAACATTTCTTCCAATAGTTTGGCAATAAAATATTGTATTTACTAAATTTTCAATCGAATGGAATTTCTAAATATAGTTTAAGAAGTAAGTTTTTAAATCATATGCTTTGGTGTAATTAATTTGATTGTTGTGAAAGTGTTATAAAGTGCTTCATTAATTTGTATTTTAAGACTACAGTGGGCAGTAAAATTTTTTACAAATATGTCCCAAATTTTTACTGGCTCTGTGTAACTTAGAACTAAAATCATATAAAAAAATTGGTAAGAAAAAAATGAGTATAGTTTTTAAAAATTTAAAAACTTTCCATGCGTTTTGATTTTTTTTAAATTTCATATTTTCGCCTAATTTAACTTCTTTAAGCAATTCTTTACAAATGTATGCATGCAATGTAATGTTTTATGTGATAATTTACAAAGTATGGGTAAACGCAAATTTTTTATATAAAAATTTCAAGAATTTTATTGATTTCCTATACATAAAAAAACTTCAATTTCTTCTTTCACACACCCTATCACTATTATTACAATACATCCAAGAATTTATAACTATACATTAGATGAATACTTCTGGAAATTTTGTTTTGTTATACGAGTACTTCGACAAAAATTGCAACGCATGGAACATTTTGCATTTTTGTTTCGAGGCGCATTTTTGATTTAGACTAATAATGATAATATTTTTCTCAAAATACATACAATAAAAAAATTTTTAGTATTATCTATTGAAAATGAAAATTTTGTCTATACTTATACCTTTTCCATCCTAATTATTTTTTTTTAAATACAGTTTGAAATAATAATGATAATAATAAATTTGTTAATTATATATAAGATTACTTCAAAATAAAACTTTATTATACAATTCAATACATGTAAGCCAAAGAAGTTAACTTCTAACGCGTGTTCACACTGATACACGCTTTCTTTTTTTTACCTTCTGTTTTTTATTTGCACATATTTTTAATTCTTATAGTGAGATTTTTAGTGGTAGTGTGTTTTTAAAAGACGCAGTTAATCCATGCTACTTAAAAACTTCCCATATAAGATTCCCTTTGTAATGAAGGCAGGAATTCAGATTCTTGAAAATATTCGATGAAGAACAAGGATTGACAAGGTAATATGCAATTTGTTGATTGAGAAGAAAGGAAAACGGAAAGATAATCCAAAAAGGCCGATATTACCTATGTCCCCATTGTAATGTAAGACTTAGTAGTACACACCATGCTTCAAAATGTGTTTGCGCACACATAAAAACTTCAACCGTTTGGACAAGAAGTTTGAAATTTTTTTGTAAGTATGAGATAAATTTTTTGTAAATATAAGAGAAATTTTTTTGTAAGTATAAGAGAAATTCTTTTGTAAGTATAAGAGAAATTCTTTTGTAAACATGAGAAAAATTCTTTTGGGATATTTTGGGATATCCTTATTGTATTCGGGGAGTGTACTTACAAAACGCAAACATTTAAAGGTTTTTATGTTACATGATTATTAAAAAAAATAGTGTAAGAGCTTTAAAATTGAAAATTAAAATAAAATTCCTCCATTTTCACATTTTGTTAAGTATTAAGTTTAGTTACATGTGATGAAAAATATGCCTTCTTTTGGAAAATTTTGCGCAAAAAAAATGACCGCTTAAGGGGTTAAAATTACTTATGTCATAGTTTATTTTTAAGGGATTTCTTTTCTGAATAGGTATTTAATTAATGAAGAAGATTAATGCCTGTTTGCATTCCTTTTTATTTTTTTAATTCCATTTTTGTGAGTTAATGTAACAATTGCATTTCATCTTCTATTATTGTGATCTTGATTGCTTTTTTTCGAAAGCGAAGCATTTTAAGAAAAAACATTTATTTATTTATTCATTTATTTTTTTTAACAATTGAAATTTTTAATAAAATATTACCGTGTAAACTTCACTCAGCTTCCATTTAAACCGTAATATTGTAATTATATTAGAATTATAGTATTATACATCATATTTCGTTAAGAATTCCTAATAAAATTAAAATATTTTTGGTACTTACGTATTGCACCTTCGACCAATTTCACCAAATAAAAAAGCATCGCCAATTCAAAAAGCGTCGCCAAATACTGTCATCGATATTATTGTTTTGTGACTTGTGCGGGGGATGGTTTCCGATTATTGCCTCCACATCGCAGCATTTAACGCGTCTTTTGATTTGAAGGAACTGTGTGTCCGTAAGTACCATATTTTTTGCCACAACTTACATAAGTGAAATTTTTCATGCATTGTTAACTTCATTCTTTTGCTTACCTTCTTACCTTTTTTGCGCGAGGAAGCGATTACAAGGCATTACTCGAAACGATTAGCTAGCTCTTCTGTCGGTGAAGTTTACTAATATTGTCAAATACGAAGACTAGTCCCAAAAAAGCCCTAGAAATTTTTCTCTATTTAATCCTCCGCTTTCCTTCTTAACGATTGTTTGGTGCAGTAAGGCTAAGTATAGTCTTAGAGAGGCAATATATTCGAATTGAAATCATTCCCTTAAGTCCTGAACCTCTTCATAGTGTCTATAATTCAAGAGTATAAAAAGAAGACATATTTTTCATAATAGATGCCGTCGAATTTAGAAAATAAGTAACCCAGCTAAAATTAATTAAATGAATATAAAAATATTTTTGCTGCACATAAAAAAAAGCCCGAATCAAACATAAAACACGTTCTGTATTACAAGACTATTAAAATTAGCATGCAGATTCGTGACATTGTAACTCGTACACCATTTTATTACGCCATGCTTTTAAAATTTGAAAACATTGGTATGACTAAGTAATTTGTCTTTCAACATGCATAACTACAAATCAAATAGGAAAGAAAATCTAAAATTATTTTATACAAGGAAATATGGATTTAGTCAAACGGAAATAAGAACTATAGTAATATATATGCTGTAGAATAACGAAATAAAAATATAATGCTAGTGTTAATACACACACACTTCTCTGTGTGTTATTTCGACTTTAAGGGGTTCAACAAATTTGATTCCTAAAATGTCATTCTGCCACTTAAAATATCACAAATTTCAAGGTCCTCCGCAAACAGCGCTTGCGTGTTTTAATAATCACTCATTCCAGTTTATATCTAGTTGTTAATTACGAAGTTCCTCGTATGTTATGTAGTAGTATTCTTTTTTTCTGTATAAATTCTTACCTTTTCATTCTTTTTTGTTTTTGTTTCTGTTTTCTGTTATTTTATAAAAAAATTCATATTTTGTTAGTAATGTCGATATCAAAAGGGGGGGATTGACGTCTTAAAACACATTTTACCTTAATGCTCAGTCCTAAACCTGAACAAGGTATTAAATATTGGACACGCTTGATTCGAATTTCTTGTTTTTGATACTAGATTCATTGAATAATAAATCTTCGATTTTATTGGCTCTAATAAACTGATTCTTTATATTTAATCGAGTTAATCTAACATCATTCCATGCATTATCTATTAAACACACTCTATTTTTTTCCTAAACTGTACAATAATTTGAAAAGGTACCACCTCACACAAGTTCCGTTTAATATTCTCTCCACGTAACCAAGCGGAAGCAGTCTTTTGTTTTCTGTTAGCACAACTCATTTAAAACCTCGAAAGCTATGCATACAAACCCTTATCTTCCTTCGCTAATCTTATGTTTAACAAATTCTTCGTGTTGTCTCCTTTCGGGCAACCAACAAGGAGAAGATAGATGCAGAGACTTGTAAATCGAGTTCAAATTAAAGAAAATTCTACACCAGAAGCGCTGATGGAAGGGAGAAAAATCCAGTCCTGTTTACACAGAAGCTGACAGAAGTTAACGAGGAGGGAAAAGACGTTATACTTCTGTCTAAACTAGGATCCGGGTCAATACTGAAATCGAAAAACCCTTTCTATCAGTTTTTGAAGGGGATATCTAAAAATTGTAACAAAAGTAGGTTTTTATGAGAAAAACACTGAGCAATGTCTTCGTAGAATTTAATTCATTATATATGAAAAAAATGTTCATTAAAATATTTCATATTAAGAAGATATTTTACTCAGTGATTAACTTTTGTGAAATTCTTAACTTTGAAAAAGAATAATGGTGAATCTATTTTCAAGGTATTTAAGAATATTGTTTTGTTTTTCTACCTTTATATGGTGAAAAAAGGAGTAAAATGTTCGGCTGCTTTAAGATGTCTCAGGGGTGTTAATTTTGTCTCGAGGGGTAAAAATGTTAACTATTTTCTAACAGGTATAATTCCTTTAAATTTAAATTAAATAATTTGAATCTTTTACACAAAATTTCCAAAGTATGATGGCTTCAAAAAAATACAAAATGTTTAAAATATAACCATAATTTTAAAAATTATAAGCATATTAAAATAAGAAATAATTTTGTACTAAATATTAAGTAATTTTTGCGTTGCGACGCTATTTTCTAAAATAGTAGCCTCTGATGTATGAAATTTTATAGAATTATGAAATGCATCATTCTCTTTACACCCTACATCAAATAAGAATAATATATCTTTTGTATTTCAAAATATTTGAATTTTTTTAAAAAAAATTTGACAATGTAATTTTTTTTTATTTTTAAAAAAAATATAATTTATTATTTTACTTATATAAAAATACTACATCGTAATAAGGTGGGATACATTTAAATTTAAAAATTAACTTATAGCTAGTAATTAAAGCTACTATTTTAGAAAATAGCTTGCGCAATGTAAAACTTCATTAATATTTCTTATAGAAATG
The DNA here is from genome assembly GCA_019973935.1 of Trichonephila clavipes. Lineage (NCBI taxonomy): Eukaryota > Metazoa > Arthropoda > Arachnida > Araneae > Nephilidae > Trichonephila > Trichonephila clavipes. Next base: position 98,030 of record BMAU01017213.1, on the reverse strand, counting down.
TTTCTTTTTTTCATATGCTTATAATTTTTAAAATTATGATTATATTTTAAGCATTTTATACTTTTCTAAAGCCCCATTCCTTTATACATAATGTGTAAAAGATTCGAATTATGTAATTTTAATTTCAAAGGGTTATACATATTTGTATATAGTTTACATTTTCAGCCCTCTAAAGAAAGTTAATACGCGTTTTTCACCTTTCAAAACAGTGCTGCTGCTCATTAGGTGGCACCATCTTCAGTAAGTGTGCCTTTTTTACCTTCAACTCTCCTACAGACTGAAAATGTGTTGCCATCAATGCATTTTTCACTTTAAGAAACAGGTAGAAGTCGTACGGTGTGAGATCGGGTGAGTACGGTGGATGCTCAAGCACAGCAATGCGTTTTTCCACCAAAAACTGTTTTATAGATGTTGCATTGTGTACCAGGGAGTTGCCTTGATGCTAAATCAAAATGTTGCCTTTTCTTCCTCACTTTTTCTCAGGGTCTCAATGCAGTTCTGCTGTTTTATCGTCTTGGTTTCAAGGGGCCCATTCAGTCATGATGATGCCATTAACATCGAACAAAAGTAATGAGCATCACCTCCTAGATCGGCATGAACGTTCATCATCTTCAGCAACCTCCCGATCTTCCGAAAATCATTAGTGCCTTTCAAAAATTTGACTGTGTCACGTGAATTTATCTCCAAGCACTCATTTTACAATTTAAATCATTCAGTTGGATTTTTTAAGTGGTCATAGGACGATTCAATCGACTAAAATCGGTCAAAAAATCAAATCAAATCAATTTTTTTTTGCCTAAATTATCCTTTATATATTTTCTATAACCTCACAAAATTTTAAGCTCTAAACTTAAAAAACGCAAAATTATGATAGCTTTTACGTTCGTTTTTATTCACATCCCTATGTAAAATCAAAACTTTTAACTTACTTATCTCAGAAAGATAAAATAACTAATGTGTTTTCATTTAAAATGCTAAGGCTTTTTTTCTATTGTGCTTAATACTTTGAATTTTTTTTACCTATTGCCATTAGTACACGTAACAAATGTTGATATGCATTTTTGAATCAAAAAGCAGTACTTATTTTTTTTAATAATTGAACTCAGAATTTATACATTTTTTAAGGAATTTTCAATAAGCATTCATAAAAAGAGGTATTGTACGAAAAATAGTTTGACATACTTGTATATCAAATTTCATGCGTGTACGTAAATTTTTGAATGAGGAGTATCATTTTATAAAATCACTACACAAACTTTAAGTTTTTTTCCTTAAAAATTATACGGCTAGCATTTTATGAAATTTTGAGCACAAAATCTGTTTTACATAGTATACGCACATAGCAGGCGACCAAAGAAATTTTAAAAATCCTTAAATTAAAAATTTTTGCGTAAATCGTACCATCTCAACTTAATTTCACGAGGAATTTCAAATTTATGCGCAGCTTGCCCTTTACGTTTTTAATAATCTCGGTACCTTTACACAACAATGTCTACATCAATTAAGGATAAAAAACTATCTGAAGTAGATAGAGGGTTGGAATAACGTTCCATCAGCACTGAAAAGAGTAAGATCAACTATATTACCTTCCCACTCCTTGACATCAAGCCTAATGGCTAGGACATTCGCAGTACGGTAATTTAATTACCACACCTTGTATATATAAGATAACTTGCGTACTTCTAATAGACGTGTCACGGCAGGCATGCCATTAGTTCGATCCCAGTACCCATAAAGACCCACCGCGTAGGAGAGCGATGCATATTAAATCTGCCGAGAGTTCAAACGGCCTCCCGCTGATGTGGTGTGGTAGTTGGGACAGGGGAGTGCCATCTAAGGAGTCATCCTCGTCACTTGACCAGGTTTCAAAATTACGAAGTCAGTCGCCAAGAGCTTTCGAGTAGCGGAACACTGCCACGTTAATACTCACTCGCTCTAACAGGCGTGTTTGTCAAAATTTGGCAACACATTTACAATATATAAAATAAGTTTAAAATAATTTTATTTATCTTTAATGCAACAATTAAATCAGTTTATGTGATAATTTCCAATGCTAAAAAAAATAACATGTTCGACAAAGAAAACAAAATGTTTATCAAATAATTAATTACAAATCAATTATAAGAATACATTTAACGCAAAATTTGTGCTAGATGATTTTTGACAGTTTTTTTTTATATTTGTGGTCATAAAAATGACAGTACCACTCTCATTTCGTCATCTACATTTAAATGTCTTGATCTTTTTTTTTTTTCATTTTTATATTTGTTAATGCTGAAAATCCGAGTTCACGCAAATAAGATGTAGAAAATTGTAACAATATTTTTAAAACTTTTTCAGCTATTATGATATAATCATCTATAATCTTATTCCAAAATGAATTTAAAATCATTCTTTCGAATCATTTGAATTTAAATCTCAGAGCGAAATTAGTTCGTCCTCTTCATTTAAAGTTAATTCATATACATATATATCCGTTATCACAAATGGATTACAAACCCAATCGAATTTTTTATATCCTTCGATCCACGAAAGGATAAGTTAAATATACCCCAATTACTCTTAGCTTATTTATTTAAAAGAGACAAATGATTCTGTTCTGGGTTTTATTTTTTCCCTTCAGAGTATAATTAATACTTTTTAAAAACCTTGTCGGCACAGTGGTTAAGAGAAACTGCTATATAGAGACAAAAGACAGTAGATGAGATTACAGACAAGAAGAGCCTTTTTAAACTAGAAGACGTGCAAACTTAAATCTGACAAACATGTTACTTTTTTTAAGTGGAGATCTACTAACAACGGGTTTTTCATAAATCGATTCCCAAGGAAGGGGAAGGTGCTATGGAGGTATAAAAGGGGAAAAAACTTCCCCTATAGAAATTCAAGTCCTGTAATTTTTTAATTCAGAGGAAAAAGAATGTTTTTGAATACAGTCGATAGCTGAATGTTGGTGCTTAGATATCAATAATTTAAAAACAATATATAATCAAACAAAATCACGAAATACCCAGTAAAGTGTGGGTGGATAATATCTAGTACAGATATGTACAAATACGAAAGAAAATACAAAATACAAAAACAATTAAGTTTAACATTTATTTTTTTTCCATTCATTTTGTCTCTTTGTAGTTTAAAATTAAAAATTTTATTTGAGGGGAAACGAAACCGAAGTTGAATTAGTGAGGTGAAGGAATGAATGAAGAGAGAGAGAGAGGCGTTGTTGTAAAACTTTACAGCTTTTACTCATTATAATATCTTAATATTTTAATATCTTAAGGGCAAGCACTCAATAGGAGTGAAATAAATCTCGAATCTTGACTAGTATTAATAAATATTCACTGAACTTTTGTATGAAGATTTGAATTATACATCCAAGCAGATTCCAAATATAGAATGTCAGAACAGCAACCCCAGAGGACTTCATGAGTTTTAATCTACAATTCAAATAACAAAGAATCAGAGTCAAACCTTACACTTACAGCCACAAAACCTATCCTTAAAATTACCGCAACATCCTCCTCGTACTCACTTCAGATCATTTTAAATACCAAATCTAATCAGAGTTTATCACAATTCTTTCAAAAAAAGGCGAGGTTATCAAATCGAACGAAAATAATCCTTAAAATAGGTTTCCCTAGAGGTAAGTTGAAAACCCGTTGAGAACTCGCTACATAGTTTTATGAACTTTATTAGAATGATTATTACTAAATATTAAAAAAAATACACGTCTTTTATATAAAAAAATTCTCTTGAAAACATCTTAATTTATATATATCTAAGTTTCACATTTTGAAATCGAGTATGAATACTCCTTATTTGAAATATTAATTTTTTCTTATATAGAAATGATATATTATCAGAAATATTTTCAATTAATTTCAAAGGCATAGTATTAAAAAAGTTTTGATTGCAATTTATTAAATCTTTATCAAACTGCTACGAATAAATGTAGAATTTTATCCAATCACTTGCAATTAAATATTCGTTTAAACGAAGTTAATTATTTAAAAAATATTTACGTTAACTAATTCTTACGACAAAAAAATAGAAAATGGTTTATTATTTTACACAAATTAAAAATATTTCCTTTTTTTCTTATCTGTAATCTAATAAAAAAAGAAAATGATTTTTTATTTTTCTCAAATTCATAATATTTAAATTTACATTATATGTAATCTAATAAAAAGCTATCGCTAGTTATCATTAATAACTTTGGTTATTTTTGTGTATATAATTTATAATGCACTCTCTTCGCGACTTCCTCTATTTAATTACACTTTTTCCTTCATCAAATGGATTTCAAATTAATTACATTTATATTTTTACACTTATTTATGGTTAGAATATTTCTACGCCACATTTAAAATTGACAAAAAGTTACGTAATAAAAAGGGAAAAGATGTGAATTATTTTAATATATAAATTACTGAAGTATTTTTCTTTCATATATAATCAATAAAGATTCCCTCATAAAAAAACTTAATTTGATAGTGATTTAAGAAAAAGTCAAAAATATTAATCTCTAATAATACAACCCTTTTTACACTGCTAGCTATACAAAATGCAGCATCCTGAAGGAAGCATGCAAACTATGTGTGAAACTTATATCATGCGATGGCGGCGATGAAATATGCAAATCATTAGCATTATACCGGATACGCACATCACGGGCGACAGTAGCGCCACCGGCAAGCGCTACATAAGGGGATAATAGATTGGCGATTTGAAGAACGGCAATTGTCTTTTAGAGCGTTTATTTTGTGAAAGCTGTTTTTACCTATGCCTCGTGGAAGACATCGAGAGTCTTTTGACCAAGTTTCTGAATTCGACAGAGGAAGAATGGTTGCCTATAGGGATTGCGGATTTTCCCCCAGAGAAATCAGTCAAAGTTTTGGACGAAATGAAGCAACTGTGATGCGTATTTATCATCACTGGATGCAGGAGGGGAAACTAAGGACTGACGGGGAATATCGCACCCACCTTTTTGCACCACTGCCCATGAGGACAGGCGGATTGTACGCATGGTAGTGATGGATCACGCAACCACATCACTAGCCATAGCATAACAGATTATATTTGTTACTCATCATTCGGTGTCCTCTTGTATCATTCGACGCCGTTTGTAGCAGAGGGGAATGTCCGCAAGGCGTCCATTGTTTCTTTTACCCTTTACTGGAAACCACAAGCGTTTGCGCCTCTAATGATGCAATAAATGGTGGACATGGACAACGGATTGGAACGATATTGTGTTTATTGACGAATCTAGCTTTTCTTGCAACATTACGATGGTCGAATTCGAATTTGGAGACAACGTGTGGAGAGGCTGCTGAACTGTTGCGTTATGCATAACCACACTGGTCCTGCACACATAAGATAGTTTGGGGTGATATGGGAATTTACTGATGCACTCCTCTAGTACGCATTGACGGTACACTGAACAGCCAGAGCTACGTCTTTGAAGTGTTTGAGGCCATGGTCCTTTCATACATTCAGTGTTTGTCATGAACTATATTCCATCAGGATAATGTGGGACCACACGTGGTACTCAATATTCAAGAGTTCTTCTTTACCCATCGGATTGAATTTATTCTTTTGCCTGTTTGTTCTCCCGATCTATCTCGCGAAAATGTGTGGTCCATGTTTGTACAACGACTGGCCTGGGATACATCACCCGCTGCTACACCAGAAGAACTTTGGCAATATGTGGAAGCCGCATGGACTGCTGTACCAGAAGGATACATCCAAAACCTCTTTGATTCTATGCCGAGCGGTTATAGCCAACAATGGCAGTTACACTAACTACTAATTTTGTCATTATCCACTCGTCATAGGAGGCTGCAATTTTAATCGTTTGATCTTTTTACAACATGTTATCTGCCAAATAAATTTTGCTGTGGTACCTATGGTCCTTCTTATTGTTGCTTTTTGTGTGGCCATCAGTGTAAAAGGCTGTGATAAGTATATTTATCACCACCTATATTTTTAAATATCCTTGGGAAGTATTTTTTCTCCTATGGTTTGTTCTGCTAGCACTTCGGCTTTCACGACAACTGATTTCTGGATTTTCAAAACGCAAGCGCAAAAAACGGCTTCAAAATTTCCTGAGCAGAAAGAAAAACTGCTCCAAATGACGTACGATTAGCTGAAGCTGGTGACCATACGCCAACTTGACAAAAAACACATAGACGTTACCGTTTGAGCTCTGCAAAGCACATGAGAACAAGATACGTTTGTATTACTCGCAATGTCCCATTATATGTTGATCCTTTATTTTTATTTCTAATGGAGCTGCGGATTGGTGTTATACTATTGCAGATATTGTACATTACCTAGAAGCTGGTATCTCTTTTTAGTGAGCCACCATATAGTTGGAATACCAATCACTGCAAGTAATTTTGACGCCCAGTTTCCTCCCGAGAGGGAGACAAATGAGCTTTGCCGATGCAAAACCACACTTAGGAATTTAATTTTGCTGAGAGCACCTAAGCCAAACAGGCACTCAGGGATCTCTTGCATGCCGCATAATCATAGGACGATATGAACGCTGTCAATGTTTTGCATCATAAAAATCCGCCGACTTGGGCTGGGATCGAACCCACAATCTCAGGCATACAAGGTCAGTGACAAACTAACTACACCACCCAGTAAGCCTTGTTTCCTGAAATTTCATGAAAAGTAATACGTACAAATTCTTAAATGTTTAAATATAAAATATATCTAATTTATAATCCCTTCCGTATATTTTAGAATTCACAAATTATTTTTTAAGTATCATGTAATGGAATATAAAAAGAAATTCAAATTATAAGATGTCCTACCATTAAATTGCTCGCATTGGGTGGTGGAAAATACATGCCCCCCCCCGAAAAAAAATATGGTCTTAACAATCAAATTCATTTAAGTAATAAGCTAATTGAATTTCATTTTATGAATCAATATAAATATCAAAATTATTTAACCCCTTAACTGGTTTGCACGTACATTGTACGGTCTACCGAAAGCTTCCCACAACCGGTTACGCTGCACGGGCTCTGATGTTTTCTTGTTTCTACCTTAGATTTGCACATATTTTTAATTCTTGTAATGAGATTATATATTGGTGCTAGTGTCTTTTTAAGAGATGCAGTTTGTCCATGGTAATGAAATACTTTTCATTTGGTATTTGCTTTGTGGTGAAGACAGGGATTTTTAATTCAAGGCAGGAATTAAGATTATTGAAACTATTTGATAAAGAACAGGGATTCGCAAGGCAATGTGCAATATGTTGCTTGAGAAGAAAAGAAAAGGGAAAGATAATCCGAAAAAGCCGATATTATCTCTATCCCCATTACAGTGTAAGACTTAGTATTACACACTACGCTTCAAATAGTGCACAAATACAATGACGTAACGTAAGCCCCCGAAACTCAGGGGGGCAGGGTTCTAGAGGGCCCAAATCTGACTGCCACCAAGTACTTACCCTTCAAAAAATCCACCTTGCGAGCCCCAAGTCTAACTTTGTACGGGGCCCGAATGTTCTCCATTACGCCTCTGTGCATAAACATACGCACAAACATACAAAATCCTAAGCCGTTTGAAAAAGAGGTACTAACATGATTTTTTTTGAAAGTATGAAAATATTCTTCTAGGATGTATGAAACATACTTCATAACATGCAGAGTGTACTTATAAAAAACAAAAATTTAGGAGTTTTTGTGTACCACAAATATAAAATAAGCAAGTAATATAAAAAAATTAAGTCAATTCCTACTTAGATCAACAAAGAAAACTTTTATTTTAGCTACTTTTTTTATTAAATAGCTACAATTAATATAAATATGTATATGCATATGACAGAATCACAATATTAAGTGATAATTAATTTTTATTAATTATCATTAAAGTACCGTATTGTCATCCAAAACAATCGTGTATATTCAGTTCAACTGAATGCTTTAAAACGTGAGGGAAAAAATATTTTAAAGTTTTGAGACAAGTCGCTAAAAATGAAGCCAACGTGGCAGTATCTGTAATTCTTTAAATAACTAGTTTAGGTCAATTAATTTTAAATAATTATAATTAAATTATCGTATTGTCACCCCAAACAATAGTGTATAGAAAATTTCAGCTCAAATGAGCGTTTTAAAATGAGGAAAAAACATTTTCAAGTTTTGACACAAGTCTCCAAAATGGTCGCTAACACAAATGTATTTGTAATTTTTTGAATAATTAGTTTTGATCAATTGATTCTTATCAATTATAATTAAATTACTGTATTGCCATCCGAAATAATCATGTATATAAAATTTCAGCTCAATTGAACGCTTTAAAATATATTTTATTAACGATTGGATATTTGAACAAGATAAATATATAGAGTATACATAAAATACATTATCGTGGGTATATATTGTATATTACAGAAGATAGTATTAAATAACATAGAATAAAATTCAAAATAATAAAATAAAAGTATGAAAACTTTATAATATGAAGCATTAAATAATAGTCGCCAAAAATGATGCCAACGTGGCTGTATTTGTAATTCTTTAAATAATTAGTTTTAATCCATTAATTTTTATTAATTATAGTTAAATAATTGTATTGTCATCCAAAATAAGCATGTATATAAAATTTCAGCTCAATTGAGCGCTTTAAAATGTATTTTATTAACGATTGAAGATTCCACCAAGATGAATAAATAAATAAATATTGTGAGCTAATAATGTAGGAATTGAAAAAAAATAGGGCGAAAGCTTTAAAGTTGAAAATTTAAATACAATTCTTCCATTTTCGCACTCTGTTAAATATTAGTTATGTTAAGTAAAAAAATGTGTCGATTTTCGGAAAACTTTGGGCAAAAATACTGACCACTTAAGGAGTATCACAACAATATTGGGGGAATGGCCTTATTAAGGGTTAATCAAATGAAAATGTCACGTATGCAGTTTAAGAAATACAAAAATAAAAATTGTTTCTCAACATTATCCGTAACTTATTAACACATCACCCAAACAGCAAATTTCTCACAACTTTTACATCAGAGTATTCATCTTCGTTCAAAGGTTGTTAACCCATTCAATCAAATAATGCAGAACTAAAAAAATCTCCAAATCTAATTTAGTTATGCTCACCATTTATAACAAGTACGAAACAATAACTTTTGGAGGAGCAGTGGTCCGCATAAAACCGAATGTTTACCACTTTCCTTTTTCTACAGCAGCAAAATATAACCCGATAAATAGTTTAGCAAGACAAGAATACATGGAAAAATCCTTCTTGTCGTTTGTTGCCTGCAGGGACGATAACTTGTATTTAATTACTTGATTGGTTCGTTTTTTATGGTGGGGGTGGTACACTTCACATATACTTCCGGGTTTGTTAATAGTTGTAGAACATTAGATTTATCGCTAATCCGGATGAAAACGACTAAGTTGAAGATGAAGGTTGATGAGAGGAGTGCGAAGAGCTGTTAATTTATCGGTTGTTTGTTACTAAATTCAGGTTGGTAGTGTTTATTTTTTTTATTTATTTATTCCATGTTGAAATGAAATGAAAAAAAAGGATTTGCCAATAAATTCCTAAAATTAATTATTCCTGCAACAACTTGCTATTTTGTTGTACCACACAATATATTGTGTGTTTAAATTATTGTTTGGTTAAATCCGTGCTTAATTACGGCTATAGTCTCTAAATTACTACTGTTTTTTTTCTTTTAATGAACAAATATTGAGGTGCTTTAGGAATAGAAAGTAAAAACATAAAGTGAGAGTTATATTAAAGTAGCACTATAAAGTTACATGAAAGCCACTGGTGAGGGACCTATTTTGAACGATGGTCAAATGACGAGGACGATACATCAACTGGCCCTCATGTCTTCTAACTACCACGCCAACGGTAGAACATTAAGAAGACTTGGTACCCTTTGAACTACTTTCTTTCTTTATGTTTTTAAAAATTATATTTTAGCATTTTATATAATGTTTCTAATGAAGAAAATGATACGAGATTAAATGTTTCACATATTATTCACACAATTACCTGAAATTTTTTTTGTGAGATTCTTATGGATGTTATAAAAAACTTTAGGGATTGATTTTACAATAACTTAATTAGTTTTTGAGAAAAAAAATAAAATATTGATTCTAAAATTCAACGAAAAAGCCAATATCTCTTACATTTTAATTTTTTTTTAAAGAAAGTATTCAGTTTTCAGCAAAATGGATCCCTAATTTTGTTTTATGCTTTATATGCAAAACACAGGGAAAAGATGGAAGTGATTGGTAAATAGTTGTGGAAGGAGTAGCATTTTGAATGCACTAATGTTTAGAGAAACACAAACTGAGAAAGAAAAACCACTTTAAAGTTTATAATTCTGAAAAAATAATTATAATAAGCTTAAATAAACTTAAAATACATTTTTAAGATATTAGTTATATAGTTTTCTTTAAAAGAATTGCATTTTCGTATTTTTTCAACCCATACATTTTTAATGATCAATTTTAAGAAGTTATTAATTGCTAAAGAAAATTTTTTAAAAAGTTGAAAAAAAATTTTTTTTTTGTCACGACAGAAAGTTTAGTTTTTTTCTTCACATAATATTGAGGTATTGCATTCGTATGAAAAATTTATGAGGAATAAGATCTGAAGTTATGAAATAATTAATATTATATGCCTTAATTGAAACATTTTACATGCACACATTTCACAAAGAAGAAAAATTACATTATTGTACTGCCGCGGAAATATTCTGCTTTATATATTACACGTTCTTTTTTTATAGCTATTATTTCTCTTTATAAACCAGATTTTTTTATCAAAACGTTTTTTAGCTTCTTTTTTTTCTAAAAAGGGGGTGTGGTTGAATTGCCTAATTTGTTTTCAAATGAAGTTTTATTCAACTTCTAGCTATCCAACTTGTACAAGTGATATATCAATCGAAAGATAATAATGCAAAGAATAAGAATAAATAAAAGTAAATAAACGATAGGTCGGTCATTTTTGAGGTACCAAGTCATCTTAAGCCTCGAAAGATTTTTTGAGCATAGGCTACCTCTGCACCAGAGGTGATCAACCCGACTCCAAATTGAAGAATTTAGCGGTCAGTGAAATTCATTACAATTTTAAAAAGGGGACTATTTTGTACAATATTTCTGTTCTCAGGGGGTTTTTTTTTCAAAAAACTTTCTCCATAGCTGTTTCCATTTTATCACGTTGCTTCTGTTACTGCGAATTCATTTTTATTTCCGAAATTGAAATTGATCAAACATAAATCGTGCTGAAGCTTAATGAACAAGAGCCTGTAGCCCCAATAATGATACGCAAATGCATGCATGCATTGAGATCGACTTGCAAAAAATACGTAAAAGAATTGAGAAAGAAATATCTCACTAATATTAAATAAATTAAACATTATTTAGCCGCCCATCTGGTAAAGTAGTTAGCGACGCTGACTGCGGTGCCATAGGCAGTGGCGTAACGGAAAATAATTGCCCCCCCGCAAGATCAGATCTTGGGCCCCAAGCCGGATATATATATACACAAAGAATTGCAAAACCATAACATAGTGTACCTTTACACATCACGTAAAAATATTTAAATATTAAACTTATAACTGAATATAAAATCAACCTGTGTGTCTGAGTAAACAAAGTAAATAATGTTTAACATTAGAGAGTATTTATAGTATTTAAAAAATGGAAAATCTAACAACGGTCGACCGATAACCTGGTAACTTAAATAAAAACGATACACTAAGAAGAACACGAACACTGTAAAATAAAATTTTCGATTTCAGATCCTTATGATAGAAAAAATGTATCACTTACCAAATTATTCGTTTATGGATTCCGGGATGAGCTAGACCTTGTTCATCAAGTTCCCTGGCATTACTACTAAAGGGTGTTTTTTTAGAGGTATAGAACTTTAAATTGCAATAAAACAACGATGTATCATTCGATTGACATGAATTTTTTTTATTCAAAAGATAATCTTATGGCATTACAATTTAAATATGATCAAGCAAGGCGTAGATTCGTGGAATGGGCCCAAAACGAGATTGCCGTTGTTCCCGATTTTCATAAGCGAATTTTGTTTAGCGATGAAACGCACTTCTGGTTGAATGGCTACGTCAACAAACAAAACTGCCGCATTTGGAGTGAAGCTAATCCACAAGTGTATGTCGAAACACCGTTACATCCAGGAAAACTGACTGTTTGGTGCGCTTTATGGGCTGGTGGAATCATTGGTCCGTACTTCTTCAAAAACGATGAAGGCCACAACGTTACAGTCAATGGTGATCGGTATAGAGCCATGATTACTAACTTTTTCATTCCTGAATTGAACAATCATGATGTCCAGGATCTGTGGTTCCAACAAGACGGCGCAACATGTCCCACAATCGATTTATTGAAAGACACGTTTGGTGACCGCCTAATTTCACTTTTTGGACCTGTGAATTGGCCTCCAAGATCTTGTGATTTAACACGGCTAGATTATTTTCTGTGGGGCTATGTAAAGTCATTGGTCTATGCGGATAAGCCACAAACGCTTGACCATTTGGAAGACAACATTCGCCGTGTTATTGCCGATATACGGCCACAAATGTTGGGAAAAGTCATCGAAAATTGGACGTCCAGATTGGACTACATCCGTGACAACCGTGGCATGCCAGAAATCATATTTGAAATGTAATGCCACAAGATTATCGTTCGAATAAAAAAAATTCATGTCAATCGAATAATACATCGTTGTTTTATTGCAATTTAAAGTTCTATACCTCTAAAAAAACACCCTTTACTAGCACTTGCACAAGATGATGAACTTGCGGATATTAAAAAGTTATCCAATTTTGCATATTTGCTATTAATATTATACTCCTTTTCCTTTCGAATTTTTCGTTTTTGAGAACCACTCAGTTTTTTTAACTCCATTCATTTTAGGGACGCGTTTCTTCTTGTCTTATTAACAAAATAAACAATATAAGAGCCAGAATAATTAATTCCGTTTACAAAAACCAGTTCTAATATTACAAGAGAGAAAAGTGAGATCAAAATGTTTTAACAGCGAAGGAACACTCCGTATATTGAAGTGCATTGAATATATAAATATATGTATATGTTCTAAAAAAAAACAATTTTGTGAAACATTTCTCATTATGCTTTATTTGATTGAATGCTCATAAATTTACAGAAATTTCTGTGGTCATATGGGTTTCTAAATCATAAATCTAGACCATGTAATCATTTAAAATGCTCTCTATGCGTTTTCAAGTATTGCAATACTATTTTTCATGAAAAAAGCATAACAGATGTACGTTATTTATGAGTTCGCTAAATGAAAATGAAATACATGTGGGGGGGGAAGCTAAAGACGCCAATAAGTTACTTTGCTACTTCAGTAAAAAGTAACATGTCTTTTTTTCTCCGTACCGCTAACATGAAGTATACTAAAAATACAGTGATGAATTTTTTTATCTTTCTAGCATTTTATCCAATTTTCAGTCTGACTTTCTTTTTATCTGTAATTTAAGTTTCGAAAGAAAACCCACTAAAGAAAAGCCTTTCGTCGTGGGGATTACAGCAAATTGAAATGTTTTTTGATTTGGTTATTGGATCTAAGAAATCTAATAAGCGATCAAAGTTTTAATTTTGAATGATGTTAGATCGCCAATTTGAAAATCGCTTAAAAATTGGATTAAAAAAATGTAAAGCTAATTTTGTGAAATTGTACATTAATGGCGTCAGTCTAGCTTTAGGCTCCCTGGAAGCCTTGCCCCCCTTCCGCAGTGCGGGGGTTGCGGGGTGTACGTTACGCCACTGGCCATAGGGCATGGGCTTGAATCCCGGAGAAGGCATGGATGTTTGTAAATATAAAGTGCCTTCACGGCAGGGGGGTACTCCAAATAGCCGTCGAGCCGCAAGTCCTCTCCTGAGGTTGGTGGAAGGGGAAGAGAGGTGGAAGACCCCTGACCACCCCCCAGGGTGTACTCCCTCAAAATTGGGGTGTAACCGAGCCAAATTGTACTGTCACCTTCATGGTGCCCAAAGCTAACGCGAAACTACATGCGTTAAAATCTAGCCCTTAGAAGCGATGAATTTCGTGGACCTTGATCTGATGTTACTCTCGATCAGATGACATAAGTGACAACAACAACAAAAATTATTTGATCATTGCGTTATTAGTATCGTTATTTTTCTACTATGTTTGTATACATGAAAAACAATGAAAACAATAATAATATATCAATCTGTCTTAAATTTTCACTCCAATAAGTGTTTGTAATGGATAGAAAGCTAATATAAAAAGTTATATATTTTTATATATGACTCGAGGGATTTTGTGTTTCCGAAGAGGCCAGAGAAGTCATTTGGGTTGGTTACATCTGTTCTACACAGTGGGTTTTCAGTGTCATCAGGAGTCGAATCCACGACATCTCAGGCACGAGTTCGTGCCCATAACCACTAGGCTACCCCGGACACTCTGGTATATTATAAGAATAGAAATTAAAAGAATCACACAAAGAGAAATCAAATTTGTTTTATTTTAAATTCTTATGCATCAGCACATTTGGCCATACAAATTGGGAAATGTATGTTTCTTTCTTTGTGTATTATGTGATACGTATCATGTATATCCAAAATCACATTTATGTTATGCCTAATATATAAAATTATTATCTAAAAGAAGCCTTGGCCTTTTTGCAAAATTCTACTTCAACTCTAGGAAGACGTTGTGGCTTCCGAAGACACCTTGAACTTTTAAATAATCTTTGAAATAAAGTATTGAACATCAGAAGGATGAAAGAAAAATTTAATATCATTTGAGGAACATTTTGAAAAATAAATCAAATTTAGGTCAATTAAATTCGAATTAGATCAATTCAAATGTTATTGTTCATGGCATATCAACCAACTTTAATTACTTTTCGTATAGTCTACATCCTGATTGAAAGAGTACAGTTTCAGAGTTAATATTCTTAAAATATTTTGAAACAAGTAATAAAAAAAATTAAAAAATTTCTACTTAGGTTAACAAAGAAAATTTTTATTTTAGTTACTTTTTATTAAATAATTACAATTAATACAAATATATATATATATATATATATATATATATATATATATATATATATATATATATATATATATATATATACATGACAGGTAAGTGACGAAATAGAAAGCGATTTTTTCCTTTCTATGTTTGATGTTGGACTAATACTTTTGCTTGTTCTTATTTATTCATTCATAAATCACATTTTCAGAAATTAGGCTATCCTAGGTAGGATTCGAACCCACGACTTTTGGCTTCGAAGTCCAACGCTCTACAGGTGTACAGCGAGTGGTTTTCCAGTTTATATATGGTGTTGGACTCTTATTTTTGTTTGTTACAATTTATTCAATCATTAAGTTTAACTAATGAATTAATATTTGAAACAAATGTATTAACATCAAGTGTCATCCACTACAAGTTTAGAAAATGTATTTGAACTTGAATGGATGAATATAAAGTATTTTATTAACAATTGAATGTTTGAACAAGATATATATAGTATATACATAGGGAGATTGTTAACTAATAGTAGAAATTGAAATGTATTCAAATCAAAAAATTTTCTATACAAAGTATTTTAGAATATAGAATATATTTTAGTATGAACTAAAAGCCCCATTTTTTCTTAAAAAGTACCTATTATCTTAATTTTTCAATGTTCTTTTGTGAAACACTATGTATCATAAAAATGAGAAGGCATCAAACAATATGTCATTTTTTAGACCTAAAAAACAATATCCATGATTTGTTATTAAAAGTCACTTGAGAAAGCAGAATAAGAAGCTATTAATGAAATTTAAGCGTACATTGATCAGATTGCATTAAACTATCCATCAAAACCTTTTAAACAAGCTGCTCCTAAAATGATCTAAGTCATAGATGAAGAGTGGCACTTAGTTAAAAATAATTTCCTCTTCTCGTATGCTCAAAGTTTAATAAAAAAAGCGATAAATTTATCATAAGATAAATATTTGATTGGATTCTAATCTTACTTTTAAAAGTGCTTCTGGCTGTCTGAAATAATATTTTTTCAAAAATTCTTATTAAAAAAATGAGTGGAAAAAAGAATTTTTTTATAACAAAATAAGATTATTGTTTTAATATTCTACAGGATAACCCACGAGAGAGGAGGGAAAAAATGATTTTTAATCAACATTTCTTTTTTCGTTGCAGGTGTAAGAAATAACATTTTTCACGAAGATCACTTATGCATTTTTAAAAAGTAAAAAATTAACTTCGTGGCTTTTTTCAAATCATGGGATTTTAGAAGCGCTTCTGTCGAAAATCTATTTTATCGTTTAAGTTGGGGAAATAAAAAATAACATTTGCTTCTCCGTAATATGAAAAGTAAACACTGTTTATTTCTTAAAATGTATCATATCTTTTATAAAAAAAATTCTAAAATTTCTCAAGAAGAATTAATTCTATATCAGGAGCAGTTTTGTAAAAAATTTGTTCTTCAAAAGTTGAGACTTTCTCAACCATACTTCCTAATCCAGGGTCGTATCAGCCGTATCAATGATACGGGGCCCCCAAGCTACAGGGGCCCCAAAATGTGTAACGTTCTAATATTTTCAAAAATTGTCTTTTATTTTTTTAATAAATGGGTTCCCAAGGAATTTTTATACAGGGCCCACTCAGTGAGTGAGTGAATATTAACGTCGCACAGTGTGCAGTTTTCCCAATCTGGCACTCGGAAATTATTTTTTATGGCTTAAAGTCTTCATAATTATATCTAATGATCAAAAATCATAGTAATTAATGTAAATTGGGTATTCTTTTCTGTTTTTTACTAACAAATGAGGTTAATAGGGTCTTAACTAATTTATGTCCAGTTTGAATTTGATCAAGAATAAATGATTGCTAAGTGGAACTAGTTTTTAAGCAAGGATCTAAGGATATTAACAGAAGCAGTAATTTACACGTGGGAGAATGTATACAAAAAAAAAGTGTGGCAAGTAAAAAATAAAATTTAACACATTATACAAATATAATCAAACATAACTTTGCACATATACAATAAAGGATAATAGGTAGTTTTTAAAAGGATTCCGCGCCCTTTGAACATTTATTTTTATTTTTATGTATTTAAAAATTACATTATAGCATTATATATAATGTTTATTTAAGAAAATGATACGAGATATAACTTTGCACATATTATTCACACAATTTTACAAATTTAATTTCGTTTAAAAATTTCGGAAATTTTTAAATATTTACTTTTTTTGTTTTAATTAATTTTTTGACATGAAATTTGTGTAATATTTCTGAGGATGTTTTAAACACTTTGAGGGATCGATTTTACAATAGCTTAATTAGTTTTAAAGAAAATGCATAATAAAATGCTGATATATATATATATATATATATATATATATATATATATATATATATATATATACAGTACAGTCCCGCTAATCCGAACACGGCTAATCCGAACATCCGGTTAATCCGAACGGCTCCACGGAAATTTTTTTATAATTTTAAAGGACGAAAATCGGTGAATATTTCAATATAAAACAGTGTAAACCTTAATTCAAAACAGTTCTTTATTTAATATTCACGCACTGTACATCAAGTTATGGTACAAATTTTAAAATGGAATAAACTACAGAACAGAACACTAATGTTTAGTATGAAAAATTGTACAACAGAAGATTAAATATAAAATATGTACAGTATTTTTTTTCTGACGCAACGAAGACAGTCTTTTCGATGATGCGTAATTTCGCCAGCGCCTCATAAATAACACATCAGCTGGTGTAGTGTCGGGCTGTTGCTCCAAGTAGCGCAGGGTAAAGGCAGCTGCGCCGTCTGCATGTGGCACCACGTCCTTCTTATCGCATTGCGTCTCGTCGTCACTCCCCTCCTCCTCCATTGGCTCTTGAGTCACTGCCGCAGCTATGTCGTCATCAGTCAGAAATTCGGCTGTTTCCCCGTCTTCTTCCATCCATTCATTGATGTCTCCAACAGATGCTTTGCCAACATTAAACTCTGTAGCCAATTTTGTCACACCTTCACCTTTATCTAAACGCTTTAGAACCTCTAGTTTGTCTTTAAGAGTAAGTGTTGAGTGTTTACGCTTACTCGCCATAACAATCTGTTTACGTACACTGTATCACAGATAAATGTCCAAAACACACAACAAACTGTTTTCACTGTAGAATATAACACTGTTATTAACACAGAGACAAAAGCGGACGAGTATAGAACGAGCGCGGAACGACTGACGGCCAACAGTACGGACACACGCACACGCAGTCACACTGACACACTAAGTTAGGAGTGGTGGAGGGAGGACACACGCGTCGAGGAGTGGGAGTACAGTCCACGCGGCAAAAAAGCGGGCGCGTACGCTCACATTACCACAAAATACATAGACACAATAGACCCGTACTCCCGGTTCAAATAGTGATTTCTCTGCTACTCCGGCTAATCCGAACAATCACGTAATCCGAACAGGGATCGGTCCGATATTGTTCGGATTATCGGGACTGTACTGTATATACATATATATATGCTAAAATTCAACCAAAAGCCTAATGTTTCCCACATATCAATTTCTTTAAAAAGAAGTATTCAATTTACAGAAAAATGGATCCTTAATTTTGTTGCATGCATTACATATAAAGCACAGGGTGGGGGGGGATGGAAGTGATTGGTAAATAATTGTGGAAGAAGTAGTATTTTGAATGCAAAAAAAAAAACCAAACTGAGAAAAACCATTCTAAAGTTTATAATTCTGAAAAAATAATTATATAAGCTTAAATAAACATAAAATACTACACTAAATTATTAGCTATATATTTTTCTTAAAAATGATAAAATATAATATAAATCTTACTCCCCCGACAACCACGCATCATTCAACGTGGAGAAGAACTTTTCATTTCAATGGCACCTCATCCATTTTTTCCCTACAAACGAGCAGAAATTTTTAACAATTTTTCTAAATTTTAATTGCTGCTGGTTCTCATATTTATCAAAGTCTGCTATACTCCTAACTAAACTCAAAACAATATCAATTTTGCGATTGGAACCTTGTTCTTCCTTCCACACATTGAATGAGGCACGCCGAGTAATACCATCGGCCAACGCTGGAAAAAAAATCATAACTTAAGGAGTAGCAGCTTTGGTATTAAATTAAAGGGAAATGCCTACTCTATGTGACTTAAGGGTTACTGTGATCAGTCCGTGTCAATCCCGAAAGTTCTACTCCAATGAACACAAAAAACCGACATATGTTAGTAGGAGTACATGCTGTGCTAAATGTTATATTTCTACAATTTTTAATCAAACTTGAACCTAATTTGAAAGTCAAATCAAGAAATAACTTACCCATGGCATATATTTAAAGAAAAAAAAACGTTTAAATCTGCAAAATCTTTTTCAGACGAAACGATTGAACTTCTTACTAGAAAATGACTCTTGCAAGTGTTTCTTGTAGTAAAAAAAACCCGATCTAAACCGCTGAGTGTAGAATATTTCCTTTCGCGTACTGACAAAAACTGTTTACCACATGGCTAGGGAACCTGTGAGGACCATAAATAGTGGGTTTTTTTTTTATTTAGCGCAATTTCATTTTTGAACTTTCCGAGCGCTAGATTGGGAAAACTGCCCACTGTGCGTCGCATTGTTCAGCTACAAGAGAGCTTTTGGTGACGGACCACGTAATTTTGAACCATGTTCAAGTGACGTGGACGACACCTGAGCTGGAACCCCCTCTCCTAACTACCACACCACACCAACGGGAGGCTGAAACTCTTGACATACTTGCCATGATCCGATACCTTGACCACTGGGCTACCGCAGCCCCACAGGGCCCCCTCAGAACTAGCTACGCCAGTGTCCTAATCCCATATTTTTATCAGTGATTGGCAATACTATGTGTCTTCAGTGAGTGAGTGTTTATTAACATCGGAATACAAAGCCTCACGAAAGCTATTGTCAACTAACCTCGTAATTCTAAACCACATTCAAATAACGAGGATTAAAACTGAGTTTCCTCTTCTCTCTTTTCAAATTACCACACTATTTCAACGGGTGGACTTTGAGTAATGACAAATCTAGCGCGATCATCTACATGAGGGTTAAACTGTAATAATATATGCTGCTCACCCGAGTAATGGGGATTTTCCAATTGTGGCATTATAACTTTTACGACCCAATATAAATGAAACTATCAAAAATCAT
Source organism: Trichonephila clavipes (assembly GCA_019973935.1). Taxonomy (NCBI): domain Eukaryota; kingdom Metazoa; phylum Arthropoda; class Arachnida; order Araneae; family Nephilidae; genus Trichonephila; species Trichonephila clavipes. Next base: position 77,801 of record BMAU01017213.1, on the reverse strand, counting down.
CAGGCTCAAATTTTGTATCCTTATAATGAATTACTTGATAAAAAATTTTGTTGTCTTCGTCGAACATATTATTTTATTTAACATTGAAAATTATCATCATAAGTTATTTCGCATAGTGTATTTGTAAATGAGTAAAATTCTTTAAAATTTATTTTTTTGTTAGTGTACCGCCAAATTTTGTGTTAATTGTGTACCGCAAAACAAAAAAGGTTGAGAATCACTGGGCTAGCCGCATTAGATGGCAAGGACACAGTGGTGTAACGTACACCTCCGCAACCCCCAAGTCGCGGGGGGGGCAGCGTTCTAGAGGGCACGAAATTTGAATGCCGCAAAGTACTACACTACTTACGTCATTACAAGGGCATATGTTCATATATATAATGATTCAAACCAAATTAAATTATAGACATATCCAAAAATTGGAAGTGCACGAGGAAGACTGCCTTACCAGGTGGGTTGGTTATGTCGAGAGAGATCTTAGGGGTCTTAGAATCAGCTGTTGGCAATCTATTGCTCCAGATACAGTCAGGTGAAGAAGTCTCTCAGAGACAGCCTTGGCATGTGACAGAATGTAGTGTTGCTGAAGAAGTAGAAGACAAAAAAAAAGAAGTAATGACTTGCGTAGCACGGTGGTAGTCGGGCTGATCTTGGATATCCGTGCAGGTTTAAAAAAGAACTGAATCTATCCTCTACACGAAATATATAATCTAAGATATGACAGTATAAGAGTAGAGTATGCAGTCACCAGTTTCGTTCAGTTGTGTGCATGATCCCGAGATGAAAAGTGAATGCAGCAAATTTTTCTTTGCTTTAAATAGAAAGCAGTATTATTCTTTAAATTGTTATTTCTAAACTACGTTACGTAAGTATTAACCCTTAAGTGGTCATTTGTTTGCCCCAAATGTTCCAAAAACGGCATTTTTTTATTGCATGTAACAAAGCATAAGACTTAACAGAATGTGGAAAAGGGATATATAATTTTACTTTAATTTTGAATTTTAATCGTTTCACACTACTTTTTTTATTTTATAATGATAGAACACAAAAATCACTAAATGTTTGCTTTTAAAAAGTGCACCATGCTATGAAGAATGTTTCATAAATCTTAAAAGAATTTCTATCAAAAAAAATTTCACATTTGTACTTTTTTTTCAACTGATTAAGGAATTTGTGTGTGTGTGCTTATATGTATGCACACACAGTTTGAAACACTAAGTCTTCCATTATAAAGGGGACAGAGACGATATTGGCCTTTTTGGACTTCCATTTTCATTTCTTCCCAAGCAACAAATTGCACACATCCCTGTTCTTTTTCGAATATTTTCTACAATCTTAATTCCTGCCTTCAATGAAAAATTCTCCCCTTCGCCACAAAGAAAATACCAGATGAGAAGTATTTTAGTACCATGGACAAATTGCATTGTTTAAAAACACTAGCACTAATAATCTTACCATAACAGTTTAAAATATGCGCTCATTAAAGATAGAAAGAGGAAAATGTCATTGCAAGTACAGCGTACGGAGAAACCGATTGTGACCAGCTTTTGGTAGTCCGTACGGTGTACGGGCAACCCATTAAGGGGTTAAATAAAATTAATATCTTATACATAAATTTATTAATAACAGTTATACTTTTGTTAACTTTAATGCTACAAGGATAAATTATAAATTGAAGTTATTGTTAATGCTGAAGAATGTCACTTTAAGAGTGTGTTTTCTCATTCCAGTTTACGTCGTGGTAGCTGATACCTATGCTCTTGTGGATTTAGTACGTTTCATGCAAGAAACGGGACTTCTGGACACCGGCGACTACGTCGTTATATCGCTGGAAGCGCAGGAGTTCTATGATCCTACTAAGGAATATCAATATATCAGAAGAGGTGAGAAATGATTATTGATTAGTTCTACGAATATTTAAATTGATACGTTAAGTACAAATAATTGATTTAAATAAAACAGGACAATTTTGATTTGAGGAGCCATATTTGTGTGCATGATTAATGATTTGAAATATAAAGTATTTTATTTTAAATTACTATATTATGAATTTGATTCAGCTTGATTCAGATTTGGTTTTCATGAAAATCTTTCTATGTTTCGACACGAATAACTTCACTTGTATTTTGCTGTGTAGAATAATACCAATATTACTATTTGTGATGAAAAAAAGCCAAACAAATATTTTAATCGATGTTTCATTTTTTTTTGCATTAGTTTACTACCAAGTGACAACCATTTATTGTTGACAGCCATTTAAAGTCATTATTCATGACCATTTATTGTATTCATATTGTTAAAAGTGATACATGTAATAAAATTTATGAAATATGTCGAGATTTTTCAAAGAAAAAAAAGGAATGTTTAATGTATGTAAATATTAATGCAGTTCCTCTCCTCTGTTACAAAGTTCTTAATTTTAATAACATTTTACAAACAAGTTTCAATTGAAAGACATCATTGAAAATGCAGTACAAATATTTTAAGTAATTTTCTTGATTTTAAGTACACTGATTCCACGTCAGATGGCAGCACGCTTAAAAGCAATTGTTTCAGTTTTATTATTTTTTAGGGGTATAAAGTTTGAAAAGAGAAAATAATTTCTCTAATTCGTTTTCGTTATTTTCATTGTAAAAACCTATTTTCAGTATTTGGTTTTCATTCTTTTAAATAAAAATCCGTGTGATTATTTATTAATTTCTAATAATCTTTAGTTTTAAATGAATTTGTGTGGAATATTTGAAAGGCGACTCTCAATAGAGCTTTTTCGCAATAAATTTCATAGCATATAATCATTAATGTTTATAAGTAATTTCTCTTTTAGATTTTCCGTTAATAAACTCTACATCTTCGTGATTCGAATATAAGTTGCTATACCGCAAGGGACAATATAATACAGCACACTCACACACACAAAAACATCTTATATAAATATTTTATAAAATTATTCTGCTAAAACTCTTTCGTATTTACATTTCTCTGAATGCATTCACTCATTAATGTATATAAAAGGGTACTTTCTTTACATGCTATTAAAAAAAGGAATCTTGTTACATATTTTACGCCTTTGAATTTCATTTTAAGTGAAAATAATTAAAAATTGTTGTTTTTTTTAAAAAAAAATAATTTAAATATTTTGTTCACGATTGATTGAAAATGTCATGTTCTATATCATGGGTAGACGTCTTTTTCTAAGGTATGGTCTACTTCAAATGTTTTTAAGCTGTTGCAGTCCACCCTGTTACCTTTTCTTAACATTTGTTTTCGATATAGTACTCATCTTTTAAAATATGACAGGTAACTATTTTTACTACAAAAACTCAACACAAAAATGTCAAGTTGAATGAACAACTATGAGCGACTTCCAGACCGTGGAACGTGGATGTATTCAATGCCACGAGCAGAGAATATATGTGAACCGATGAATCTGAAACCGACATATGCACTTAATTTGTTCTCTACCAAGTACAACGCCATGGCAGAATACGACATCAACACAAGGACCCAATCTGGTGGAAGAGCGGTGTGCGGGATGATGTCTCAATAGCCAATCCCATGCTATCGCGGGAAGAGCTGATTTTTCTCACCTTCAGTCGGCAAAAGGGGAATAATTCATTATTGCAATGATCGTTTTTTTCCTACAGCGGTAGTGAACGTGTTTAGCGTCATCGTGCGCTTCCAATGAAGGTACAAGTGTCGTCAACAGATCTGTCGAATTATTTACTTCTGCGCATCGATTGTGGAAAGCCTATTCTTTCAGTCTCGCTGGCATCCATAAATATGTTTCTTTTAATATGAGCGTCTTTGGTCATAGAAATGACTTCGCGGTCCATTGGTGCATCGGGATAGACTTAATTACTATCCTAGCTCTATATGCACACAAGGGGATTTGCCAAAAAAATATCGTCGCTAATAGCAACCTCTGTTAAGTGATGAACTGTGACCACCTAACTCTGTCTAACTTTAATATAACACAACTATGTTTCTCAGTTAAAGTTAACTTAAAATTCTATTACTCCATTGCCGCCTACCACGTTCTTTTATAATCTGAGCTATCAAGAATTTCCTGTAGCTTATTTCGAAAATTGTTACGGGTATATCAATTTTGATTAATCTGTTTTTCAATAGTTTCTTTGTTCTTATAATCTTTAACAGTTTCTTACAGTAAGCCATCAGAGAACAGGAATTGATACTGTATATACGACCAACGAGCAGAATAATGTTAATGTCCAATACATCTATTGAGTTTTTTAAACTCCATTTTCTCAATAAATGAAGTTTATGATAAATAGAGCTTGATTTTTCATTAGATGTACTTATCTACTAATTGTAATGCTATTCTCATCATGAATCATGGAATGTGCTCTGATCGCATTGCCTCAAATTTTACCAGCAAAATGAGAACAATCAACTTCACTTTAGACGAATACCTCTCTCTTGACAACAAAGGCAAGCACAGTGGACTAATAATTTTCTGTGATTCCATGGCAGCTCTTAAAGTGGTCCGCTGCGGTAAATCAAGATATTCTGTACCGGCTAAGGGAGTTGGCAAAATTAAACAAGTTGTGCACCTTGCAATGAATACCGGCGCATGTCAGCATCCTTGGTAACGAAATACAGGATAGGTTAACTAAGAAAGGAAGCGACCTAAATGATGGAACCCTTGGCCAGACAATTCTCCAGGATGCAAATACAATTGAAAGACAACGTCTTAAAAGAAACCCCATCAAAGTAGATTTATTGATCTGTGAAATCAACGATAAAAGGGACCTCACGAAAACCATCACTCTACTATGAACTGGGCACTTTCAAGGCATAAAAATTCACAAAGATGGTACAAGAACTTATCGCCCATGCAACAATTGTTCTGACACTCCATAAACTCTTTATCATGTTTTTGATAGTTCTTCTATTTTACGCTTTCTGGTTCTCCTTGGATAATTCACTCCCTTCGATTATGAAGGATATTCGAACAACATCATAGAGATCGCAGCCTGCGTGCTGTCAACAAAGTGTGTTCTTTGATTTCCCGTGAATACGCCAACACCATCAATGCTTCACGTCGTCTTTCAAATTCTTTCGTTGAAATATACGCACTTATTTTATTTCAATGAAATGTATTCTAATGATCAAAAAATAAGACAGGCTTAATATTTTTAAATCTTCACTTGCAATCTGGGAGCATTTTATTTTAAAGCATAAGACCTCTCAGCCGAAATGCTAACCAAAATGGCAAAAAGAACAGCATGAGATATTTTTTGAGTGTTTTCTTTTTTTCGAATGCATTTTGTTGTAACGAAATTGAACTCCGTTCTTATACTTAAAATGATTAATTAAACCTCAAAACAGCAGTATTATACGATCAGGAATTCATGATCACAGAAATAGTTGGCAAGTCCAATATTTTTTTTTCTTTCTAATGGGGCTGCAGATTGGTAATTATCATTGCAGATCTAGTACATTCCCCTGGAGCTGGTATCACTTTATGGTTTGGCATCTTATAGGTGGATTCTAATTGCCCCAATGTAAAATTGACTCCCAGTTTCCTCCTCAGAGGAAGCCACTGAGCTCCGACGATGCGAAATTGTATTTAATTTTGCCGAGAGCACCCAAGCCATACAGGTACTCCAAGAACCTTTATCACGCCGCATAATCATGCGACATTTACGCTGTCAATTTTTTGCATCATAAAAATTCATCGAGTTATGTCGGGGTCGAACCCGCAAACTTTGGCGTACAAGGCCGATGCCTAACCAACTACGGCATCCAACCGGGAGTTCAATAAATAAGAGGTGCGATATAAAAATTTGCACAATGAATTAGTTCTAGTATCATTATCGTAATTTAACTTCGATTTTAAATCAATTAATAATGGCTGACTAGCATAGCTATAATTCTATAATGTCATGTTTATCTAAATACCCCAAATAAATCTTGTTAAGGTATCCGACTACGTTCGGAACCGTGATTTTAAAAAAAGCGCATAAATGGATAAGTTTCATGATATTTAGTGTCACTTAGATAAGAATGCATGTATAAAATGGTTTTAAGGACATTTTGACAAAAAAAATTATTTAAATACAATATTTTGGCAAAAAATTAACTTAGAATAACCTTTGTTCAAAATATTCTCCTTTTGTGAAAAATGGTCCTATTATGATAATATTTTGCCTGTATATAGCTCAGATCTCTGTACAAAGGCTCAACTATGAGTTTTGAAAAATTCGCATAATTTTCAGAGTTATAACTAATTGAAATAATTATCGGTGTTTTTTTTCCTTAAAATTTCTCCCCTCTGCTGTCGTAAAACAATGACGATAAACCCACTTCTAAGTTATATATTTCAAAACTTCTAGTTGAGCCTCTGTACAGAGGTTTGATCTATATACAGGCAAAATATTATTGTATAATAGAAGCATTTTTCACAAAAGGAGATTATTTTTAAAATGGGTCATTCTATGTTCATTTTTTGTCAAAATATTGTACTTAAATAATTTTTTATTGTAATACTATTCTTAAACAATTTTATATTCTAATCTAAGTTACACTAAATATCATAAATATTATCCATTTATACGCTTTTGCAGTATCACGGTTCCGAACGTAGTCGGATACCTTAACTCACTGTGCTATTTACTACAAGATTATAAATCAGCTTACAATTCTTTTCCATATTTAGCCAATTATTTTAAAAATTTTGCTTACTTTTTTTTGCAAAAAGATTTCGAAGCATCCTGGATGGTGGCGGACCCCATTCCATTTCGATCCGTCTTGCTCCTTAGTCCTGGTTCCCCCATCAACCCTGACTACGACTTCTTTCAAGACTTGGTGCGCAATTATTCCGGTTCGGAACCTTTCAACATCCCGTTTCATCCCTTCATTAAAGTAGAAGTAAGATTTGAGTAATTTATTAGTCATTTAAAATGCTTCTCTTGTAAGAAATAAATTGAATTTGATATTTTTTTCAATTTTCAAACTACTTTTCAATGTTATTGTTATTCAAAATTTTTAATCATTTATAATATTTTGATTTAGCAATTAATGAAGAGAAACATATTCATTAGCAAACACTAAAATGTGTTTTCTTTATTTCTTTATTGTTTATGTTTTTTTTAATTAAGATGTTGCTGCGTATATTGTGAAGTGTAAAAGTTCAGGCGTAATACAATTTATAATTTATTTATAACAGTTAATTACAATAAAGAATAAAAAATTTATATACCTATATAAAATACTTTTCTTTTTTCATTCCCATTTTATTGCAACACGCGAATGATTTCAAAATCACTTTAAGAATATTCACATTAACTTTGCCTCAATGAATACTGTTCGCTGACTACACTTTTTCATTTAATTTTTAAAATATTGACTGTGAAATTTTCTGCAAAAACAACGAAAATATTTAAATATATTCATAGAATATTGAAGACTTTGGTAATGCAAGGGAATGAATAAATGAAAAGGCGAAATCATTTTATTTCTAATTCAAGAACCCAACATGTAAAACATGCTGAAATGAAAAGTATTTTATAGAAAAACTAATTTTGTGTAAATTGAAAATTAATGCATTTTTGCTTTAAAGTACCCGACTATGATCGGAACCTTAATTTTAGAAAAAAACGCATAAATATCTTTTTTTAATTTAGAGTTACTTTGCTTGGTATACACGTATAAAATTGTTAAAGAATATTATTACTATAATAAAACTTAATGCAATTTTTTGCCCAAAAAATGACATATTTTCAAAGTAGGGAAAATGCTTCTACAATAATAATATTATGCATGTATATAAAGCTACGTAGATCGGGACTCGAAGGTTTTATGCTATCTGCCTTAAAGTGCAAAACAGTTCCTTAGAAGCGATGAAATGTATTGTAGATAAACAATTCGTAATGTACAGGATACAGCGACGAAATTCTCAACAAGAATCCCAGAAGGTTTTCACACCTTCTAGAGCACTATCACAACTATCAGCTTCTAAAACACAAATACGAAAGTTTATTTGCAGACAACTCATCTTTAATGGACTTTTCGACACTCAAAGAAATACTGACTCAGTTTCAGTGAGTGACTCCTATTTGTTATATTCTATACGACTGCATTCTAGCTCTTTAGCTCTTTCCCGAAAGATTCGCGTGCGTCACAGATCGTGAATAGATTTCTCCAATAATTTCCAGAAGCATCCATAGAAAGCCAAGTCGCCAACCCACTAAAGTGATCGTTAACTCACCAAATTTGATCTTCAAAAATCATTCCAATTTGGCTGTATCGCCAACTATTCACCAAGTTTTCATTGAAACGCCATTATAATGTAAGAGGCAGCGTTTCTTTCGAATATTACAGTTTTTATCGTTAAATAAATACAACAGAAAGTAATATTAACCCTCTCGCTGCGCATCCCGCGATTTCCATGGGCAACGTAGATGTAGCAAAATTTGCGCAGCCCGCAATTTCCACGGGTATGCATTTTTCCGACTGTTTAGCTGTGCAACCTGTGCTGCTCTTGTTTATGTTTTAATTTAGGTTTCTATGTTCATATTTTGATGATGTAATTCTATATTTTAAAATAAACTTTTTTGCAAAAATGTTCCGTATATTTTAACTCTAAAATGTAGATTTAGTATGTAGATTTGAAATACGTAATAAAACATCACGCAATTTTCGAACCTACTTTGATAAAATGACTACGCAGCTAGAGGATTAATATACTAAACATATAGATACAAATTATTTACGCTATTTTAAGCATTAATTACAAAACATTTGTAACAATAGGTAGGGCTTACATACAGAGACTGAGCTAAGATTTTTAAATCTATGTATTTTAGAAGTGGATTCACATTCATATTTTAATACTTGAAAGTGTTGAACATTTTCAGAAGATATTGGTTTATATCTTGATTAGTAGTAACTCAGAAAGGAATGACAGTTCTTCAAAATTCCAAGTTCAGGCTCTGCTGAGAAGTCTTGGCTATATATAGTCAAAATAATATTATTACAGAAGCATTTCCTATAAAAGGAGAATATTTTGAAAATACGTCCTTTTTTTCTTCATTTTTGCCAAAAAATAGCATTTTATATTTTTTATTGTAATTATGCACTTGAAACAATTTTACATGTATATTCTAATTCATTTGACACTAAATAAGCAAAGAAAAATTTGTTCATTTATACGGTTTTTCAAAATGATAGTTCTGAACGTAGTCAAAAACCTTAAGGTTGAAATCTTTTAAGGTATCCGACTACGTTCAGAACCGTGATTTTAAAAAAGCGCATAAATGGATAATTTTCATGATATTTAGTGTCACTCAGATTAGAATACATGCATAAAATTGTTTTAAGGACATTTTGACAAAAAAAATTATTTAAATATAACATTTTGGCAAAAAATTAACTTAGAATAATCTTTTTTCCAAATGTTCTTTTGTGAAAAATGGATCTATTATAATAATATTTTGCTGGTGTATAGCTCAGACCTCTCTACAGAGGCTCAACTAGAATTTTTGAAAAATTCACATTATTTTCAGAGTTACCACCAATTGAAATAATTTTTTCCTTAAAATTGCTCCCCTCTGTTGTCGTAAAATATGAATAAACTCACTTCTAAGTCATATATTTCAAAATTTCTAGCTGAGCCTCTGAACAGAGGTCGTCTGAGCTATGTACAGGCAAAATATTATTCTAATAGAAGCATTCTTCACAACAGGAGAACATTTCGAAAAAAGATTATTCTAAGTTAATTTTTTGCCAAAATATTGTATTTAAATAAATATTTTTTGTCAAAATATCCTTAAAATAATTTTATGCATATATTCTAATTTAAGTGACACTAACTATCATGAAAATTATCCATTTATGCACTGTTGAAAATCACGGTTCCGCACGTAGTCGGATACCTTAAAGATATAAAAAAGCAATAATAAAACACCAGTTTAATTAAATGGGAATTTTCTTTATACAAAAACAATTTTTTATTGATCTACCTTGAAATCCAAAATAATATATATGTGCATGCTTACATAAATATATTTCCTTCGTTTATTTTTCCAATGTAGGTTCCAATTTACGCTGGGCTCGCTTTTGATGCAGTCATGATCTACGCCAGCGCTTTGACAGACGCTCTTGCTGACAATGTGTCAGTCCGAGACGGACCTGGTGTCTTTGAATACATCAAGTCGAGAAACTATGAAAGTAAGACATTACTCTTCAAAATAAATTTACTTTTATAATAAACTGAAAGCTCAAGATTGATTTGATGTTAATGTTGCGCACTTTGAAACTGGACGGGGGATAACCATAAATGAGGTTATGTACAATTATTACTACTTTTAGTTATCTACAACGTGGGAAAATATTGTTGTTGTATTAAGCAGAAGTTTAAGACAAAAAGAAAATGAATTGTGAGCACAAAATTTGGCTCTATTTTTTCCCTCGATCGTCAAACGTATATAAACCGGATTTTTACCAATGAATAATCACATGTTTTAATTTTAACTAATACCTGTGACAAGGAAAATCTTTCCCTCGAACACAGTATTCTCGTAAAAGCTTCTAAAACACAGAAAATTGAAAGAAAACTGAGTAAGTTGAGTAATTTTTAAGTTACTAAGTAAAATTAAGAAAAACATTCTTAATTAACTTTTGTCCTTTTGTATTTTTTAAAAATTTACCAGCATTTTTCTTCGCTCATCTGACTATCATCACGTACTAAACGGAAGTAAATAACACTTTTGTATTTCTCTATTTTTGCACTTTTTTCATGAGTATTCCCGTCGCAGAAATATCTTTTTCTCATATTCCATGTTTTAAAGTATTACAAAGTTCTACACCCGATCCGAGCAAACGGTCAACATGAGAAAAAAGTCTTTCCGAATTTTTTCCTTTGATGGGGAAGAAAAATCTCTCTTTTCGCAATTTCTCAACGTTATGGGAGAAATTCTAGTATTTTGAAGCAAATTCCACTCCGTTTTGATATAAATTACTTTCAGTGTTTTCTTTCCCATATGAGAATATTGTGATATGGACCAAATTTTATGGTGCATTATTTTCATCTTGTGTTGTCATATCTGAAGTAATATAAGATTCTGCACCAAATTTCAGATTAAAATAAATATGAAAAATGCTTTTTTGCACTTGTTCCTAGAATGTTCGAAAGAACAAAAGAAGGTTTTAAGTTCTGAAGCAAATTTTTCTCTCTCTCTATCCATCTCATTTTTTAAAAAATTACTTTCATACTTAAAATTATTTGTTTCACTATTATTCATCTTCTAAGGAAGGAAGTTAAGAAGATTACAAATAAAATAAATAAATACTAAATAAAGCATTTTGTTTACTTTGCTGTTGTTGATTCTTAACAGCGACTTCCATCGCGGCATATTTTGAGTATATTGCCTATATCTATTTTTGAGACAAACGGATTTAGTCAAAGTTACTAATAATGGCATCAAATATTCAGAGCCAAATACAGAAACATATTCCTGTGTGGTTTCGGAATGGCAACTGTGGAGGGTAGATATGCACACAAAGGATTTCTGCGATTGGTATGCTTCTACCCTTCCACAACATTCTCCAAGTCTCTTATACGATTTAGGTAAACTTTATGAGGTTATCGGATAAAATTAGTAGCCACGAGCGTGTAAATAATGGATTGATGGAGAGCTGTAGAGATTGGAGGCAGAACTATCCCAAGCGCATGGGGGGCAGAACTAAATGTCGTTTGCTGTTGATGAAAATAGATTAAAGACTTTGAATCCATACCAAACAGACTTGGTCATAGTCGACCAAGATCCACAATGATGAATAAGAATCATTGCTTAGCACTTTGAGCCCGGCGACACAAGATTGACATGACTCTACAGATCTCAAGAAAGTAGCATGCTGCTGTGCCAAATTTCACGGTCTGTAGTTACACGAAATTTCAATGAAAGACAGTGTATTCCAGAAGACCCTTTTGAGCCCCCCTCATTGCATTGCACAAAAGAGTGGGTGCAAGAGACACGAGATCATGCCTTACTTGCAAGGGAAAAGAATCATGACGTTGGTGGAAGTCTAATAGGGTTTTTACAGGCATCATGTTGGACGGCTGCACACTTCTACAAGTGTTTGACAAAAGCTTCTAGACTGATAGGAGGTGTATATAGGAAATTTTAGAGCCTTATTTTCATTTGATTTTCGGGGGAGCAGTTGGTCTTGGTTTCCTATTAATAGACAACAACACACATCCACATCGGGCTTAGCCAATGAAAATTGAAGATATTCGCAGCATGAATTGGTTATCCAGATATCTTAAAATAAACTTTATTGAATATGACTGAAACACTCCTGGAAAAAAAATTATATCTTGTTATTCCCTTTCAAGAATCATCTAGGAGCTAAATACTGCTTCGCTGCAGGAATGGAATCACTACCACTTCTCAACTATATCTAGGGACTGCAATATCGGACCAAAAGTTCAATACCGGTATTCGGTATTTTTTAGATCTTGATACCGGGGTACCGGCTTTAATACCGGTAGTAGAAATTTTAGAAAAAGAAAGGAAATACGAGTGTGTGTTTCTTTGTTTCATTTGCCAGTTTTATATTAGAGAGTGTAAATATCACAAAAAATGTGCAACTTATAAATTATAACAGTATAAACAGAATCACAAAAAAGTAAAGGAGCATCTTATTTATTTAAATCACAACAAAATGGCAAATATTACTATTCAGTCTGTGTTCTGCGGTTTTCATCACATAAATAATGAAACCAAACCGAAGTATTATCAACTAATTTATTTATGTTCTTTAAAATTATTCTTATTCATTATTATGGGTTTTTATTTTTTTAATATATATATAATAAATCTGAAAAATATTTTGAGCCCTAAAGTATGATATGCAAATACAATGTGAATTACAAACTCACCAATTTAAAAAATATTAAAATATTACGGACTTACTTCACAAATACAACCTTGTTTCCATAGATACGAATATCAGACTATGAATCCTGCGCGTGTGTGTAGTATCGCTCTGAACTGTAATAAAATAGTTTTGGCCCACTTCCTTGTGTGTGTGTGTGGATAATTCAAATATTTTATCACTTCTCTTGATTGTACGATGCAACTTTATATTCACAGTCAAAATTATTTCGCCGTTAAAGTGACATAAAAACAAAAACGTATACTATTTTGCTATGTTGGCGATCGTTAAACATATAGTGGAGGGGATTTTAAAAATTTCTAGTAAATACCAAGAAACCGGTATTTAAACTTGTGAATACCAATTTTACAAAATTGAACAAATAGCTCAAAATACCGGTATTCGGTATCCCGGTATTGCAATCCCTAACTATATACCGTCCAGTATGCGGCCTTTCTGTGTCAACTATCTGGATGTGGGAGATCATAATATCAGAATCATTTTTATTTCTCGATATCATAACATCGATTTCAAGCATCCCCATTTATAAATTTTACTGAAAATCACGAGTACATAAAATGGCTTTTTAATGGTATTTCACTTTTTCTGTTATAAATGCATATTCCCATACCACATTTCATTAAATCCTGCCCATTAATTTTTCGGAAATTCGACATAATATACAATATGCACATACATATTTTTTAAAAAAAACTAATTGGCATTTTCGTCTCTCTCAGGTATTTTAGGTTTCAGCATGATGATAGATGATAGAGGTGATGCTGAAGGTAATTACACAGTAATGGCTCTTCTTGAAGCCGAGAATTCGACCCGCTCCAGAATGAGACCTGTTGCTAGATTTACGCATCAGGGATCGAATGATTTGCCGGTTAGCTCATATATTTATTTCTGTTGACATTTCTTTCTATCTACTAGTTTTACTTTAATTTGAAACAAAAATATAATGATTTGAAGCATGCAACAATTTTTTTTGCGAGAGATACTATGACATATAAAATTTTCAGCCTTTCCTGGCACATAGCATTAAAATCTTAAAACCAACTTAAAAATAAAAGAATTGTGTGCTTATTAATATAGCCGTTATGGAAGCTTTTGACAATTTTAGCAATCCTAATCGTGGAAGAACATAACTAGTATTGTTTTTTATGATTGAAAGAGAAATTGGATTAGGGTCAATTAGGACAGTACAAAATTCCATGCAATTATCTTTAATAGTCAAGCAAATTATTCAAAACCAAAATTTGGATCTGATATCGAGCAGAATTAAAGGGTGTAGGATCTTTCATTGACAAATCTAATACTTTTATTATAATCAAATACTTTTATTTACTTTTATATTTCATAACATAGTCCTTGAGATTGGAGAGAAAGATCAATTGGATATCCGGGAAACCACCACGAAGTGAGCCAGAGTGTGGATTTTGGGGTGAAAAGTGTGATACAAGACCTGGTAAGCCAATTATTTATTAAATAATAGTTCCACATTATAATTCAAACCTCAATGTCGCTGTTATCTAGTAATAAATTATATTTTAAACATACAAATGCATACTCCTTGAATTCCTCGGCACTCAACTCTTTTCAATTTACAGACACACGAAATGTAACACACTGAAAGAAGCATGCAAAACATGTGAAATTTACATCATACGCTGGAGGCAATGAAATATGCAAATCATTAGTATTATAGCACAGACGCACATCACGGGTGACCCAAGTGCTACCCGCAAGTGCTGTATAAGGGGAGAACAGATTGGTGATTCGACCGAGGAAAAATAGCAGCCTATAGGGATTGAGGATTACTCTTCAGAGAAATTGGTCAACGTGTTGGACAAAGTCAAACAACTGTGATGCGGATCTGTCATTGCTGGATCCGGGGGGTTCAGCCCACAAAACCATAGCACCACAGATTCAGTCTCTTACGCATCATTCGGTGACCGCTTGTACCACTCGACGCCGTTTGCAGCAGAGTGCAATGTCCGCAAGGCGTCCATTGCTTCGTTTACCCTTAACTGGAAACCACAGACGTTTGCACCGCCATTGGTGCAATAAATGGTGGACATGGACAACGGAATGGAACGATATTGTGATTATTGACGAATCCAGCTTTTGTTGCAACATTACGATGGTCGAATTCGAGTTTGGAGACACCGTGGTGAGAGGCTACTGAACTGCTGCGTTATACACCACCACACTGGTCTTGCACTCGGGATCATCGCTTGGGGTCATATTGGATTTCACTGCTGCACCCTTCTAGTACGCATTGACGGTACACTGAACAGCCAGCGCTACATCTATGAAGTGTTTGAGGCCATGGTCATCCCATACATTCAGTGCTTGTCATAAACTATATTCCATCAGGATAATTCGTGACCCCACGTGGTACGCCATGTTCAAGAGTTCTTCTTTACCTATCAGATTGAATTGCTTCTCCTTGACCTGCTTGTTTTCCCGATCTATAGCAAATCGAAAACTTGGGGTCCATGCTTGTACAACGACTGGCCCGGGATACATCACCCGCTACTACACCAGAACTTTGGCAATATGTGGAAGCCGCATGGACTGCTGCACCAGAAGGATACATCCAAAGCCTCTTTGATTCTATGCCGAGTGGTTATAGCCAACAATGGCAGTTACACTAACTACTAATTTTGTCATCATCCACATGTCACAAAAGGATCTAATTGCAATCATATGATCTTTGTACATCATGTTATTTGCCAAATAAATTTCCCTGTGATATCTTTGGTTTTTCTTGGTGTTGCATTTTGTGGGGCCAGTAGTGTAAATCAACTTTTTCATCCATAGTGTGTTTTATTAGTACTTGTACATAATAAATACATTTACAATTAAAATGTTTAAACTGTTTAATTTTTTTACTATATATGCTTTGCTAATGTCGAATTTTTATTCTAAATATTTTCTTTATTTTAAACAGTTAATATAAACAGTTATATTGAGTACATTTTGGTTTATAATTATAATTTGTGTTGATTTTTATATCATGAATCGAAAAATAAAGCTTATCGAAACAAATCTCATTTACTAATACTTATTTACTTCGTTAGATTGGGGTATGGTTATCGTCTATAGTGTTTGCTGCTTTGTAACTATGATTGCTGGAATATTTATCTTTCGGTAAGTTTTTGCATAAAAATGTAGATCAGAATTTATTAACATTCACTTAAAATGTTATTATTTTCGGTAATATATGAATTCATCAAAGGATCATTTTTAGAATAAAGTTGTTAAAACATATTCTTAAGTGAATTAATATTTTGCTTTGTTTATAAACTATTTGGTAATTATTATATATATAATATAAACTCGTTTAATAAATCGTTTGTTATTACTAATTGAATATAACTGTTTCCATAAGTAGAATTTCAACTGAAGAACAGAATTTGTGAAAAACAGCAGTTTCACCCTTCGAATTTTATATTGGGAGTTTGTAGCTATCGATAGAACAATGCCTTCTCGTTATGCAGTAGTGCGTGTGTAGAAAAAGATACGCTGGAGAAAGTTGATTTTAGAGCTTTCATTGTAAAGAAATTGATCAAATATTCAGAACAGAAATTAATATGAGTCTTAGGAAATTCATTCTTGAAGAATGTGAATAAACTAAAGAAATAAACTGAGAGAAAATGTGATTGATTTAAAAGACATACAAGCTACGGAAAGAACGTCATTGGTCTAGCAAAAGGTAACACATTCAAATTAACATGAACATAATAATCGGTATTCAAAAAAATACACCATTTCAGTTTAAATCTTTACAAATTGCTTCTTAAATAGCTAAAACTGTTCTTTCCAGAGCTTTACATAGAACCTATCTAGTAAAGTTTTGTTGTGGCACAAAATCATTTGTCTACCGTTTGTTGAATTTAATGTTATACAGTGACGTAACGTACATTCCCGCAGCCCCGCAACGCGGGGGAGAGGGGGACCAATGTTATAATTTTTAAGTACTTCTTATAGTTTTATAAAAGTCTTTCTTATAGTTTTTAAGTCCGGCTTGGGCCCCAATCCTAGCTTTGAAGGGGGAATTCTAATATTCTTCGTTACACCAATGATGTTATATTTATTCTACCAAAAGTCTGAAGATATTTAATAAATTCAGTTTTTGTATCGTTTGTCTTTCTTTTTAAAAGAGAAGAGCGTTTTTGAATGCATTAACGTACTCGGGATGCTCAATATTACTCTTTCGTCATACAAGAAAACTAGTGTGAAACATTACGTTTATGTTATTTACTAAATACACATGAATACTTATGTATTTAAAATCATAGGAATGTGAAAGAGACACTAAAACTTTTTTTTAATTATTTATTGTGTTAAAGACAAGGATTTAATAAAGATTATTATAATGATTTATTTCTCCAGATAATAAAGCTATGTTTTCTTGATATAAAAAACAGATTTTTATTTAATTTATTTGTAATGGGTTTCATAATTAAAAGATTACAGTTTTTTTAGACATTTTATTTTATTTCTGTAACTAGAAAGGGCTAAAATAAAAGACTTCGTTTGAAAAACAAATATTGTAATGTACGAGGGGTGATTGATAAGTAAAGTCTCCAATAGTATAAAATAAGTTTCCAACAAAGTAAAATAAGAGAGGTATCAATATAAAGGCAAATTTCTCAACATAGTCTTCATTAACAGCAACACATTTGTTCCATCGTTCTATCCATTCCTTCATTCCGTCCATTAAGAAAGATCTTGGTTGGCTGCGTATCCATTTGTGCACGGCTGCCTGAACTTTGGCATCCTGGATTCATCATTACGACACGGAAAACAAGTGGAAATCCATGGTATCCTAGTTCTACGAGTGTCAAGAAATTCAAAACTTTAATGTCAACAACAAAAGTCATACTCACCGTCTTTTGGCATACAAGTGGTGTGCTCTACACGGAATTTCTGACTAAAAGATTGACGGTGAATTCCGACAGAGATACTGTGCAACATTACGAACGATCAAGCAACGCATCCGCAGAATAATACCGGAAAGAAACGTCTTTCTTTTGCATTACGATAATGCAAGACCGCATTGCAGTGCACAAACACAGGACATTATGAGCACCGTCGGACTTTTGGTTGTTCCCAAAATTGAAAGAGGAGTTTAAAGGTCAACTTTTTTCAACGGATGCCGAAGTTCAGACAGCCGTGTGAAATTGGATGCGCAGCCAACCAGAATCTTTACACATGAACGGAATGAAGAAATGGATAAAACGATAAAACAAATGTGCAGCTGTTAAGGGTATCTATGTTGATAAATGAGTTTACAGTATGTAGGAGTAATGAATTTCCATCATTTTGAGACCTCTGTTATTATTTTACCTTGTCGGAAAATTATTCTATACTATAGGAGACCTCACTTATCAATCACTCCTCGTAGATCGGGGTTCGAGGATTTTATGCTATCAGTATCTAACAGTAATACAGTACTTCAGGAATGATGAAAATTTATTGTAGAAAAACAATCCTTAAATTGTTGGATACACAGCACTGAAATTCTCTAAATAAATTCCAGGTGGAGCACTGAAATTTTCTAAATAAATTCCAGATGGTATTCACACCTTCTGCAACAGTCAGACACAACTATCAGTGTCTAAAATACAAATACGTAATAATACAGATTATTCGCAATCAATTACTCGATCATAGCAACTCTTCATCAGCCAATACAATACTGAGTCATTTTCAGTTAGTGACTCCTATTTATAGCCTGGATGGTCATTTCCGAAAAATACTGCACACTTCATAGATTGTGATGATAATAGATTTTTCCAGTAGTTTCCAGAAGAATTCGTATGACAGTCATGTCACCAAAAAGGGTCGCCAATCCGCCAAAGTGGTCACGAACTTGAAAGATTTGGTCGCCAAAAATGATGCAAACTTGGCTGTATCGCCAATATTTCGCCAAGTTTCGATTTAAATGCCATTATTTTGTAAGGGGTAGGGTTGCTTGCAAATGTTGCAACTTTTATCATAAAATAAATGCAACAGAAAGTAATATTAATGTATAAAATTTCTAGATAAAAGTTATTTATACTATTTTAAACATTAATAACACAGCGTTTTCGTAACAATATTTTGTTAACACTTATGAACAATAATATAAGGAAATAATATTTTTAAAAACAGTTTTGATACTATTTTTAAAGTTAAAGTCTTTTGAAAAAAAATTACCTTTGAGGAAAAACACATTAAAAAACTTATTTGGCGAAATTGAAAGATTTTTTTCCACAGACTTTCTTGTATTAAATAAAGATATGTAAAAAATTATTAAAAAACATAAATCATAAATTATTGATTTATTAAAATAAGAATAAAAAAATTGTTTTTGAAGAGTATTTTAAAGCGTTTTCCTTAATATAAGTTACAAGTAACGTTTCTAAATGTTTATAAATCTGAATAAGAGTAAGATGTTTCATTTTATGTAATACGAGTAAACTATTCATACTTCAGTTTATAATTTTATCCATGGAAAATTTCCAATGCGTAATCTTATAGCTCTTATCATTTATTACTAGAAATTCATAATACGTATTTTCTTTCCAGGCATTACAGATACGAGCACAAGTTAGCTTGCCTTTTGTGGAAAGTTGATATCAAAGACGTCAGTTGTTTCCCACATGATAATGATGGAGACTTTCAGCAATTACAAAATGTCGAGGTATTTAAAAAGAGAAGTGTGATATATATATTAAATTTAATCTGTTAGGATAATGCTGACAACATTCATAAAAATGATATTTTATAGTTTATTTTAAAAATACATTTAACATTGTAATTTACTTTTTAATCATTATATTCTATACGATCAAAGGGAACATATTCCAATGAATTTTGTATTTCATTCTGATTCTTATTAAAAAATGTTGTTAATTAACTATTTTACTTTTCTCAATGTATTGTAATTTTACGTTACCTTAATTACCCCCCCCTCCCTTTTTTTTAAGAAATTTACAAAGGGTCAATGCACTTAATGAATTTTTGAACTCAGTAGTTTTCACTTTATTTTATTTACATTTAAAACAGATAACTAATTAAAATCAGAATTATGTTGAACCACTCTAAATTAATGAATAGCATTTTTGTTTAAATACATCATAATTCTTCTTTTTATGATTTTTATGAACAAAGGAATTAATTATCCTTATCATAATGATGCAACTACGGAACGCGAAAATGAATTTTCAATTGATGGGCTCAGACGTAAAAAGAAAAGTACTCGAATACTTTAAAAAGTCTTTAACTATACTTACATTTAAAAAGAACACAAATGCAGTCAAAAATAAATTAATGTAAATATCTAATATCAATTCAGATTTTTTTCTTTTGAAGTTTTTAATGATTAGTAACAGAATTTTATTGCTGTGTTACAACTCTTTCTAAATCTATCGCTCTTTTTAGTTAATCGCAACGCAAAATATAGGATGGACTCGATTTTAAAAAATCGTATTATCGAAACTACTTCCCATATTACAGTAAATGATATATGAATATAAAGAGAAATATGCCAAGTTTTTTTTCTGTTACAAATGTTCGATGTGTGACTCTCTTGTTACATGGCATACGGTTAAGCTGTACTACAGTTCGTTCCATACATTTTGTAACATCCCTCTATGATTGGTTCGTAATGTTGTACAAAGGCTTACTTGTCATTATCTGGTATTTGTTGTGTAATACGGCTAAAAGTTTAATTCCATACTGTTTTCTGGAGAAATTCAGGGGGCGACTCTCGGAGACTTCCGTTGACTTCGAACAAAATTCTACCTCACCTTCTTCACTGCTTCTTCCGAGATGCTTGGACAGCTACTGCTTTTCTTTTTACAAAAGCAACCTGCTTTCTTAAATGGATGATATTATCCCCGAATACTTTTGTTGATTGGGGTTTCTTTTTTTCGTAGCGATTTCTAAATGCACGTCATACCGAAATAACTGGGGGAAAAAACCAGTGAATACTCTAATACGCAAAAACTCTTCTATGTCCTTATCACCATGTTTGTATTCCAATCACAGCGATTTTAAATGTGCTGTTGATCATTTATGAGAAAAAAAATTGGTACATTTATCTTTACATCCGTGTATTACTTATTGTAATACATGCAGTAGTTACCACACAAAATATTATTTTTTTTAAATCAGTCCCGTCATTTGTACTTTCCATATAAATATCTCTTCACCTGGAACAAGTAATATATAAAAAAAATTTAAGTCAATTCCTACTAAGGTCAACAAAGAAAATTTTTATTTTAGTTGATTAAATTTAATTAATGAATTAATGTTTGAAAAAACTGTTTTACATCAAGTGTCATCCACTACAAGTTTAAAAAAGTGCATTTAAACTTAGTGGATGAATAAAAAAATGAGTATTTGAAGACAAGAAAAATTCATTTGAAAAACATACTAATGCTTTCTGTTGCAGCTAGTTCTAACTTCATCAGAAATATCACTGAATAAATTTAAAATTAAAAAATTAAATTTTATTAATGAGTTGTAACATCAAGTACCATCCACTACAAGTTTTACAAAAGGTATTTGAACTTGAATGGATGAATAAAAAAGTATTTTACAAATGATTCAAAATTTAAACAAGATATATATATATATATATATATATATATATATATATATATATATATATTGGGAGAATGTGAACTATAATAGCAGGAATTGAAAATGAAATCTTTGTCATTTTGAGAGGGCATCATGGCTTGGACACATTCAATAACTATCTCCAATTTCTCAATGATTTTATTTTAATTCCAATTATTTTTAAAATTTAACATGCCTATTTTACATACCTTGATTACACTTTTAATCCTTAGGACAATAAGGAAGACCGAGAAAATTATGGTCCAAAGCTAGAAGATTCTGTGACAGGGCGGATTAAATCCACAATAGGAGTCTACAAAGGAAATACTGTTCATATTTATCATGTCTACAAGAAAAACATAGACCTTACAAGAGGACTTCGCAAAGAAATGATACAGGTTATTGCACCTACATCAATATTATTTATTTCAAAAGTACATTGCTCTCCTTGAATGAGTAATTTAGATACTAGAGAAGTATGCAGAATGCAAGATATTCAATTTTATAATATTTAATTGAATTGGTTTTTGTAAAATATGTCTATATTTTTGAAAATATCAGCATATTCCATGTTGGGTCTATACATAAAAATCTCTCTCTCAGGATATATTAATGCTTTTAGTCTTATTACAAAAAAATGCTGCTACATAGGGTTACAGTATATATATATATATATATATATATATATATATATATATATATATATATATATATATATATATATGTATATTAAGTATTGTATTAGCGTTGGCCGGTGTTGGTTTGTTGTCATATCTGGGGTTTAGTGAAATCATCTTCAGAATATATTTTCATCCTTTATTATGAAGCACACATCAATAGATTAAAATTCAATTGCGGTTCATTTTTACATTGAATAGAGCAAATTTCGACGATTACCAAGCAAAGCAGACAACGACAAGCAGCAGCGGCATATTGGAGGACACAAAGACAAAGAGCTGCGGTTATTTACATTCTTACATGATGAAGGCAAGCAGACAAAGAGAGCGATTACACAAGATTTTTGCTTTTATATCGGCAGTGGTTATTACGTAATAGTAGTTCTGATTGGATAGAATGTGCGGGACAGGGATTTTGAACTAGCCGATTACGATTAAGATAACAGTGTTATTTTTTAAATCAAAGAATTAAAGTTTGTTTGAATATTAGTACAAAGAGTTAATAAAAAGCTACTAGGGGGAATTATTACATATACATATATATAGCATATCAGGTGAAGCCATATGGATTTTCTGGCCAATATGCATTCTTTAGTTGAAATTTTCCTTGGCCATTATGTATAAGTGTGGCTGTATTTCCTTCATATAGAGCTCAATTTTCTTCTTCAAGACGTGAATGGTCGTAGGCTTGTTAACATGAGCCTTACACTTCGAAAATTTCCAAGATAAAAAAACCCAAACATCGCTTAATAACCCGACCAATAGGCTAGAAATTCTGACCACCAAAACTGGAAATTACATGTCCAGTACGTTTTTAAATATTATTCGACAATGAGAACGAATTGTTATTTCGTATAGTACACCATTTTTAATAATCCTGAATTGTCAGCTGCCATGGGATTTTTTTTCTTCATTGGCAACACTTTATCATGCAAATAAATTCAAACCGTGAGTGAATTTCGAGACACCCTTTAATAGTCTTTCTTTTTTATAATTTTTATAGATTCGAGAAATGAGGCATGAAAACATCAATCCTTTCATTGGCGCTTGCGTTGATCCTCCCAGCATTTGCATTTTAACGTTGTACTGTGCAAGAGGAAGTTTGCAGGTTAGTATGTTATCCAGACAGTTGTTATCTAAATAGAAAATTAATTACTAAAAATTAAATTCATTAAATATTAATTAGTTTCATTATTTTTAAAATCCTTGGGAAAAAACTTTAATTTGAAATTAATGACAATAACAGCTATAGTATTTTTGCTTTAGATATATACATTGTCTCATAAAAGTATTAAAGCATTTAAACTTTGTGAATTGTATTTACATTTAATTAATTAAATAAAACAAAGAACCTTAAGAAATAAGTTTTTTTTTACTCCTAAACTTGATTCTTTTTTCTTAATAAAAGTTGTTGAATACGATATAGCCAAAATATCTTTTTAAAAATCGTATTGCTAGCACTACCCGAAAGTTATTCGTTCAATACCATAGTTCTTAAATTACATTTTGCATTATATATATTAAATTTATTGTATACAGCAATTTTAATAATTATGGTCATTCATTAAATAGATATTCATTATTTTTAGTCATTAATTCTCTTTCTCAAATTTAAAATATTTTATGAGACAAAAGTTTATGTTGTTCAAATAACTATTTTCAATTCTATAGGATGTTTTGAAGAATGCAGATATATATTTGGATATGATGTTCATTGCTTCTTTAGTTATGGATCTCGTAAAGGTGAGAAATATTCTTCTAAAGTTCATTTTAAAATTAATTTTGTGAATGTTATATACAGAGTGACAATACTTAAAGTTCCACTTTCAAAATACTGGGGAGGGGGATACCACTGATTTGAAAGAATAAATATACTTAATATACTAAATTTGAACTAAATATAAGGAAGAAAGGCATTATTGTTGCTTTCTTACGAGGCTTTTGGCCCAAAGATAATTAAAAAGGTGGATTTAGCTAACAGCATTGCCGATTTAAGCTATTTTCGGGCCCTGAGCGCAGAAGATCTACAGTTCCCCTTCGCACTGGCGGAACAAAATTTATTACCAGAAAAAATCGGGTAAGTCCAGCTTATCCAAGACCTTCTTGGCCCCTGGGTGCCTACCCCTGGCGCCCAATGGATAAACCGGCACTGGCTAACTGTTGCATGACTGTTGAATTACTTGGAAGTCAATTTTTCCGTCAAAAACCGAAACAGACATAATCATTAAGCAATACATTTAGTTTGATGTGCAAATCATGCCAAAGCCGTCGTAATTCAATTCAAAAAGTCGCTTGTAGTCGAATCCACTTTCGTTTTGCCGCTTACAGCGCCATCTATTGATACACTTTGGAATTTCTTCCTTATGCCATACCGTTTTTCTCCTTGAAGTATGAAAATTTGAAATTACTCTGACCAGTTGGTTTTTTTATAAAATTTTATAGAATTACCCTGTATGTGAATGAGAGAGGGTATATATATATATATATATATATATATATATATATATATATATATATATATATATATATATATATATATATATATATAGTCTACTTATAAAAAGAAAACAAAAATGACATATTTATGAAGAATTTCGAAGTTAAAAGGATCTGTACAACAAATAGATATACTTGTTACAGTAATGTCAGTCAATTTTTTTATCTTGAAAATGTGCTCCAAGTTTGAATACTATTCAGTGATAATAACCAAAATAAATTCTAAGAAATCTACTCGACACGATCATAGTCGGAGAAAGAGATATCGAAAAAGTTTAATATATTAAATTAGAGCACGTAGGTGGGGCAGAGAAGATTCAATGTTCTGACTTTTCCTTGGTTAAAGTATATCTGGAAAATAAAAAATGTTTAGATATATCTAAAATTACAATATGTTTTATTCGTTTGTTAGGGCATGATATACATCCATGAGAGTGATATCGTTTCTCACGGCAACCTGAAATCTTCTAACTGTATCGTAGATAGTCGGTGGATGTTGAAAATCACAGATTTCGGTCTTCACGAATTTCGAGCTAATCAAGATCCTCCACCGGAAGTCCAGGAAATCAGATCAAAATGTAAGTTACAACTCCTTTCACCACGATCTGTATTATATAAACGTGTTTCTGCACAATACCGATTTTAAGCATGTAGCCAGTATTTATTAACTAAAATGTTTTTCAATATAGCTTTGTTGTGGAAAGCCCCTGAATTACTTAGGGACCTCAATCCTCCTCCTAGAGGTACCCAGAAAGGTGATGTTTACTCCTTTGGGATCATTCTATTTGAGATCATGGGAAGAAGAGGACCGTGGGGAAAGCCAGAGCCATCTGTCAAATGTAAATGTCGTTATTAATCGTTTTATTCAATCCCTACTATTAGTTCCCACACTCTTATAAATATTTATATAATTTGTTCAAATTTTCAATCGTTAATAAAATATTTTTTATCCATCCACTCAAGTTCAAATATATTTTTAAACTTGTAGTGGATGGCACTTGATGTTAATACATTTTTCAAATATTAATTCATTAATTAAATTAAAATGATCGTTTATCCCCCATTGTTTTATATTAATCCTAGTTATTAATCTTAAGGTATCCGACTACGTTGATGTTTGGATGACACACCAATTAACACGAAGAAACATGATGGATCGAATTTCCATCTGCGAAGACTTGTGAATGAAATCGACCCAATCCTTAAACGGATGGTGACTGGGTATGAGAAATGGGTCACATATTACCAAAACGTGCGAAAATGATCGTGGTCAAAGCGCGGTGAAGCAGCTCAATCGGTGGCCCAAACCCGGACTTGCGGCCAGGAAGCTTCTACTTTGTATTTGGTGGGACTGGAAAGGAATAATTTATTATGCGTTGCTCCCGTATGGCTAAACACTAAATTCAGATATCTACTGTCAACAACTGGACCGTTTGAAGCTAGCGATTCACCAGAAACGGTCATAAGGGGCCAACAGAAGAGTTGTTGTGTTCCATCAGGACAACGCAAGGCTACGCATGTCTATAGTGACTCGCCAGAAACTTTGGGAGTTTGGTTGGGAAATTTTAATGCATCCACCATATAGTCTGGACCTGGCTCCAAATGATTGCCACCTTTTCTCGTTTTGCAAAACTTCATGAGTGATAAGAAATTGAGATCAAAAGAAGATTATGAAAATCGATTACTTAAGTTTTTCGTCAATAAGGACCATGACTTTTATGAGATAGGCATTATGAAGCTACCTTTAAAATGGCAACAAATTATACAACAAAACGGTACATGTTTGACCCAAATCAGACAATCCAAAACATGTTCAGTAAAGTCTTTAATTTCTTGCAAAAATAATGGATTTCTTTTTCCCCAACCTAATATTTATATTAATTGTAATTATTTAATAAAAAGTAACTGAAATAATGTTTTCCTTTGTTAACCTAAATAAGAATTGGCTTCAAAAAAATTTTACATTACTTGTTTAGTTTAAGTGAATGAGAAGATTAAAAATGTAGTACAATCTGTAAATATATTTATGACTTCTCTTTTTAAAAGATTTTACATTATGGTAAATATGAAATATCGTTCCATTTGAATCTGGTAGAAGTTTGTAGTTCTTCTTAAAATAACTTTGTTTTCTACAAATTTCCTTAATATGCTTAATATTCTACATTTCTTCATTTGTTTAGTATACTAGGGATCAGAAATATTATTCAGGATTTTTTATTTACAAAGGGTATATTTGAATTAAAGCCAATGAGTCGAAGAATTAACTGTCGTCATTTTTCTCAGCCTTCTCACCACACTTCTTGCAATCCCATTCATTAAGCTGGGAGCTTATAGTTGGGGCAAGATTAACCACCTAAAACCAATCGAATTTTTTAATATTTTATTTTATTTATCTATTTATATTTTGTAAAATGTGCTAAGCGATAATAACGTGACCCGCAAATATATTGAAAAAAATTCAACGTTATTTCTTCGTTGCCGATTATTTAAGGCTTAATTTATTTAAACTGCTAATGTATTAGGTTATATCCTCAAAGTTATTGATTGTTTAAGTAAAATATAACCACACATACTCCGTATTTACTACCGACAAATCCAAATGATAAAGGGAAAATGAAAAAGAAAGTGAACTTATATGCTCCTCAGTGATACATTTCTGTGAACACTTATTCCATGAAGAAAAATCGATTGACAATCATATTTCATTCTGTGCTTTGAATCTAATAATATTGAAAATAAAATCCACATTTTCCCAAGGATTTATAGAATGACAGATAAATGAAGCCCATAATTGCCTCGTTGAATCGGCGTGTTAACTGCCTCTGGCGTATATATGCGGTTTTCCAAAATACGATTCTTTCCCTTGCGCTGCTGTCAGTAAAAGAATTCAGAAGGCTTTGGAATGCCATAAGATGACCTTGACAATGGTTTCAAAGGATTTACTTAAATCAGAGAAGAATTTACTCATTTGTTTCTTCTCTTTTCTCCATTATTTCGCATAACAATATGGGCTTATGTGGAAAACGGTTTCACTGAGGAGCGAATCGCACAACTTTTCCTCGGCAGTTAAAGGATTAATGCCACTTTTTAATTAAATAAATGTATTTGGTGCTAAAATTAATGTGAAAGTTTAAAGTGCCGCTTATTTTGACTTCCTTCAATTAAAGTTTCTTATTCGAAAGCTTTGCGTAATATCTCTGAAATACTTCAGTTGCCCCTTATTTTGAGATACCGAGGGTGCAATGTTGAACTCTGTTTTCACCATAGATATGGCAACTGGTATCTTTGGTTAATATCGTGGAACGAGCTTTCTAATGAGTATTCACAACTGTCAGTAATCATTAAAAGATTATTAAGATACAAGAAAAATAATTAAAATATTGTAAGTGTGTTGAATGTGTTTCATTTAATCTTAATTTTAACATTATTTTCAACAATCCACATTTCCTAATCTTATGGCAATATATGCATTTATACTTTTAAAATAGAAGTTTTTCTGTAAAATCTGATTTAATTTTTCTTTTTGCATAAGATGTGACAGAACGAGTTGCGAACCCGAAACACTACGATGGCATTTATTACAGACCTCCCTCAGATGAACTGCAATGCCCCGATTACATCAAGAACTGCATGGAAGAATGCTGGCATGAAGATCCTGAAGACAGACCAGATTTTAGACTCATTAAAGTCAAATTGAGAATATTATACTCTGGTCTGTAAGTAATCAAAAAGATATAAATATTTCCTGTATATTTGTTTATAATTTTACTTTATATATATACGTATAATAATATATGCAAAAACACATCGTAAAGTTTAAATTTATGCTAAAAAATAATCGAAATATAAATTGAATTCTTATTTGTTACTCTTCTCTGCATAGTCAGCATCCAAGAGTTATATATTTTCTCAGCGTTTCTTGACTCTTTAAAGCCCGTGATTGTGGAAGTCAGAAAGAAGATAGCCAACGAATGTTCGATACCAATGTTCCACCTCTACAATTGCGTCATTTCTGTTATGTCAAATCTCAGACTCTGCAATAATTTTTTGTTTGTTTGTTTTTAGTTTTGGAATTAAGGAAAGTTGCCCGATTGAGATTGCGGGTATAGGGTGGATGTAGCAAAATTTTAAAGCCACGTTCATCTGATCCATACCTCAAAATGAGGGAGAAAATTCATTGTCTGCGAGAAGACGTATTCCTTTGGTGATCCTACTGCGTTGATTTTAGATCAGAACATCGCGCAATTTGTTTAGAATGGAGAAGTAATAATATATTAATCCTTCTATTGGTATTTTGCTAATATTACTTCACGACAAATCCCAAGAAAACAGGTAACATGTCCTAAACACTGGCCTTACTTCAGTGGCGTAACGTACACCCCGCCACTACCACATTGTGTAGGGCCCCAGGAGATTCTGAAAGTCCCAAAACCTGACTGATACCAAGTACGTATTTTACTAATTAATAAAATATAAAAGGCAAAACCTGACTTTGCAGGTGTGACAGCTAGTATTTTCCGCTACGCCACTACCTGATTTTCAATATATTAGCCTCCTGGTGTATAAAAGAAGTAGTTGTATTTCCACTTTATGCTCATTTCTTTTATCTCTTCACCATATTAAGAGAACCAAGATTCACATTAAGGTATCCGACTACGTTCAGAACCGTGATTTTGCAAAAGCGAATAAATGGATAATATTTATGATATTAAGTGTCACTTAGATTAGAAAATGTATATAAAATTGTTTTAAGAATATTATTACCAAAAAAAATTATTTAAGTACAATATTTTGATAAAAAATGAACATAGAATGACCCATTTTCAAAATATTCTAATTTTGTGAAAAATGCTTCTATTATAATATTTTGCCTGGATATAGGTTGGATCTCTGTACAGAGGCTCAACTAGAATTTTTGAAATGTATAATTAAGAAGTGGGTTTATCCATGTTTTACGACAACAGAGGGGAGACATTTTAAGAAAAAAATGCCGATAATTATTTCAATTGATTGTAACTCTGAAAATAATGTGAAGTTTTCAAAAATCATAGTTGAGCCTCTGTACAGAGGTCTGAGTTATATACAGGCCAAATATTATTATAATAGAACCATTTTTCACAAAAGGAGATTTGGAAAAAACGTTATTCTAAGTTAATTTTTTGCCAAAATATTGTATTTAAATAATTGTTTTTGTCAAAATGTCCTTAAAACCATTTTATACATGTATTCTAATGTAATTGACACTAAATATCATGAAAATTATACATTTATGTGCTTTTTTTAAAATCACGGTTCCGAACGTAGGCAGATACCTTAAGGATCGAAGGGAAATAGAAAATTATTCCTGGGTAATGCCAATATTGTGAAGAAAGTGAAGGGTTGCTTATTATAGACCGAAGATCCGACACCAACCAATCCACATTCATCCAAATGATCATGAATGACACTGATATTAGTTACCGCTGTGTGAAAAATAATTTACAACGAACTGCGTATGTCAAAAGTGTCAACACGCTGGATTTTACAATAACTGACTCCTTTTCAGAAGGAAATATGGCGCAACCTGTCCAAACTGATGGTGAATACATTGGAGAAAGACGAAGAAACCTCTTTTGGTCTCCTGGTAATTATATTAAGGTATTCGACTACGTTCGGAACTGTGATTTTAAAAAAACGCATAAATGGATAATTTTCATGATATTTAGTGTCACTTACATTAGAATACATGTATAAAATGGTTTTAAGGACATTTTGACAAAAACAATTATTTAAATACAATATTTTGGCAAAAAATTAACTTAGAATAACGTTTTTTCCAAATCTCCTTTTGTGAAAAATGGTTCTATTATAATAATATTTGGCCTGTATATAACTCAGACCTCTGTACAGAGGCTCAACTATGATTTTTGAAAACTTCACATTATTTTCAGAGTTACAATCAATTGAAATAATTATCGGCATTTTTTTCTTAAAATGTCTCCCCTCGGTTGTCGTAAAACATGGATAAACCCACTTCTAAGTCAGACATTTCAAAATTTCTACTTGAGCCTCTGTATGGAATTCTGAGCTATATACAGGCAGAATATTATTATAATAGAAGCATTTTTCACAAAAGGAGAATATTTTGAAAATGGGTCATTCTATGTTCATTTTATGTCAAAATATTGTACTTAAATAATTTTTATTATAATACTATTCTTAAAACAATTTTATATACATTTTCTAATCTAAGTGATACTAAATATAAATATTATCCATTTATGCGCTTTTTGCAAAGCATAGCCGGATACCTTAAATTGAAAATTTCTTTTCCACTTTGTAGCAGTACCATATGACTGGCTATCATTTCCCTAAGCAACCATCATTTCATCGTGGATTTGCCGGGAACTCCATCCTTTTATATAAAACAACTTAATCGCGCTGCAAACCTCTACCCCCTACCCTGCAGGTTCCTTGAACCATACATATCAACATCAATAGGTGTAATTTACAATATTTTAAACATAAGGATCAATTAGTTTGATAAAGAAATTTTATTCATGTATGTTAATGATTTCTTAGTAATATTTAAAACTAAAAATTGCGCTATATAAAGCAATAATTAGACCCGTGCTTACCTATGGATCTGATACTTGGACTTGGACTAAATCCCAGACTAAACAACTAGCCATTTTTGAGTGAAAAGTTCTTACATATATCTTTGGTTTTGTGAATGAGAAGGGATTGGGAAGACAACGACATTATTTTGAATTATATAAGCTATTTAAAGAAGCAGATGTCATTGAATTCATCAAGATGGATCGTTTGAGGTTTGTAGGCCACATCGGTCGTATAGAACCTCCTCCTTGGCGATCAGAATTTTCAATTACATACCTATTGAAAATAGAACTAGGGTTAGCCCAAATTGCGATTGGTTGATTGTGTGGAGGACGATTCTAAAGTTCTAAGAGTGACTAAGTATAGAACTGTTCCTAAATAGAGATCGAAATGGAAGAGGGTTCTGAAGAAGACCTTGGTCCATTAACGGTGGTTGGGCTGTTAGAAGAAGAATTAAAAATTTAAGATACCCCTCTATATATGTATGTAGACATGACTGTAACTACTTGCATTAACCAAAAATATTTTTATAAATACCTCCTTATTTTTTCAGTCATTCAAATATCTTTGACAACATGATCAGCATCATGGAGAAATATGCCTATAATTTAGAAGCTGTTGTCAAAGATCGAACTAAAAAACTGCAGGAAGAGAAAAAGAAAACTGAAAATTTGTTACTAAGGATGCTACCGAAGTAAGATTTTTTTTAAGAAATCAGTTTGTTTACTCCAGCTTTTTAACATTCCTATACTATTCAAAGAATTCAAAATAACTTATTTATGACTGAAAGTCATACATAATATATATATAAATATGTAAATATAATACATAATATATAAATATAATACATAATATATAAATATAATACATAATATATAAATATAATACGTAATATATAAATATAATACATAATATATAAATATAATACAGAGCACATACATTAATACATTTATATCATAAATTTAAAATGAATGTTTTTATGTAAATTCTCATTTTTTCTAAATATATTTTTTACGAAATATTTCTTACGAAAATATTTTTCAGTAAAATTAACTATCCAAACATTTTTTGATAGTTTATAATGAAACTGTAAAGTGTGTGTGTTATTTTAATAGAGGAATTGACCAAACGATTTAGAATAAACAAAATTTTTATGATTTAAAAACTAGAGAATAGAGCGTGCTTTTGCCTGGTTTGCTTTTAATTGTTCGCATAAAATAAAATAGGTTTTGAATAAGAATTTATTTATCTGAAGATATAAAATTCTTATCAAATCAATGGGTTGAATTCATGTGACGTCATAGTCACATGATAATGACAACCACGTGTTTTTAGCCAACCACTTCAAAATCTTATGTGACGTTAGAGTCACACAGTAAAAGGAATCATGTGTTTCCAACTAATCTGTTCATGCGCTTCGTTGCTGCCAACCTTTGATCTTTTTATAAATGTTTCTTTTGAAAAATACAAATTTTTCAACAACAATAATGCACATGGGTAGACAAAATGCATTTTACTTAAAAGTACATTCATAAAGTAAATTTTTTATTTTAGTTTAAAATTTTTTGAAAAAAAAATATTTTTTCATTTATTATTAACATTTGAACAATTTTACCCAATTGTAAGATTTGAAATTTTACCCAAGTTTTTTACGAATAGAACAGCAAGTACAATTAGTTTGATGTCTGTTTCGAATTCAATGGAGAATACGTGTTTGCCTTTATCATGTGACCGTCATGAATTGATCCCATTGATAACTGCTGAAGAATCACAAGAACAAATATTTATACAAGTGGATAAAATAAAATTTTTCTCGCAGTTCCTGCTGAATTAAAAGTGAAAAACTGTTTAATTTCTATGGTTTAAATTTCTTACGTATTTAATGCCCCTTTTTTTAAAAAAAAAAATTAATGCTAAAGAAAAATATTTTTGAACACATTATTAATTGAAGAAAACGAAATCCTTAATAATCAATGATTTAGAAGTAAACTGCTTGATTAGTTTTAATAATATACTCATGTTTGAATTTTACAGGCCTGTAGCAGAACAGTTACTGCGAGGTGAAAAAGTAGAAGCGGAAAGTTTTGATTCTGTCACCATTTATTTTAGTGATATTGTCGGCTTTACATCCTTATCTGCAGTCAGTACTCCATTACAAGTAAGAACAAATCAAATTCATTTGCTGATTTCTTTAAACTGATTCATACATGAAGCATTTTAAAATCGATTTCCTGATTTTAATTTTGTTGAATTAATTTTTCACCGATGTTTTGCATTTCTAATCACTACTTATTTAACACAAAAAGCTACGATGTGTGTTGACTAAATATTTTTCATTAACATACTAAAAGATTTAACATGTATTTAATTGCTTCTTCATTTTTAAATAGAAAACATTGAAATTTTGGAACATTTTGAACAAAAAATTATTTGATATTTAAAAATATCGCTTGTATTTTATATTTAAGGTATCCGACTACGTTCAGAACCGTGATTTTCAAAAGCACATAAATGGATAATTTTCATGATATTTAGTGTCACTTAGATTAGAATATATGCATAAAATTGTTTTAAGGAAATTTTGACAAAAAAATTTATTTAAATACAATATTTGGCAAAAAACTAACTTAGAATAATCTTTATTTCAAATGTTCTCCTTTTGAGAAAAATGCTTCTATTAAAATAATATTTTGCCTGTATATAGCTCAGACTTCTGTTCAGAGGCTCAACTAGAATTTTTGAAATATATTACTTAGAAGTGGGTTTATTCGTATTTTACAACAACAGAGGGGAGCAATTTTAAGAAAAAAACGCCAACAATTATTTCAATTGGTGGTAACTCTGAAAATAATGTGAATGTTTCAAAAATTCTAGTTGAGCCTCTGTAGAGAGGTCTGAGCTATATGCAGGCAAAATATTATTATAATAGAACCATTTTTCACAAAAGGAGAACATTTGGAAAAAAGATTATTCTAAGTTAATTTTTTGCCAAAATAGTACATTTAAATAAATGTTTTTTTTTTGTCAAAATGTCCTTAAAACAATTTTATGTGTGTATTCTAATCTGAGTGACACTAAATATCATGAAAATTATCCATTTATGCGCTTTTTTAAGTCACGGTTCCGAACGTAGTCGGATACCTTAAAAGAATTTAATTGTATGCTTTTTTGTTTCACCCAGGGACGTAATAAGACTCTTTGAGGACCTGGGCCAAGAGAAGATTTTTTAGGTTCTGTGCCCTAATGCAAAAGTAGGCCCGAACTGAGAGCTTTAAAAGTGGACAGCATGAAGCATGCATTGACAAATACTCATTCAAATGATAATTTGAAACAAATGTGAACGACTCAAAATCTCAAAAACCTAGACACAAACCAGCTCGACCGATAGCCACATTTCGACTAAATGAGTTGAATAGTTTTTTTTTAGAAATATGTCTAGGCTTAGACATGGACAACGGTCAGCACATAATAATACAGTTTTACTACATGTGCTAATTGGCATGTTCGAAATTCACTTTTTGCGGGAGAGAATATGTACGTGAATAATAATTTGACCATTAAAATGACCCGGATCATGATCTTATTAAGACAGAGTCGAGAACGAAACAAGGCTCCCACCGAAGACGAGGCCCAGGGCCCAGCTGGCACATACCTTAAGACGTCCCTCGTTCCCCTAAGATAAATTCGCATTTTTTAATAAACAATTTGTTTCAATTATTTTATATAGGTAGTGGATTTATTAAATGATCTATATACATGCTTTGATTCCATCATCGGCAACTACGACGTGTATAAAGTGGAGACCATCGGTGATGCTTACATGGTGGTCAGCGGACTGCCCATCCGCAATGGCGATCGTCATGCAGGAGAAATCGCTTCCTTGGCCCTGCGATTAAGAGAAGCATTAGAAACATTCGAAATCAGACACAGACCAAATGAGAGGCTGAGTTTGAGAATAGGCATCAACACTGGTACGTATATCACAATATACAGAAGTAAGAATGCATTACGTTCAAAATACTGTGCTAAAATGAGATCTATTTCATTTTAAATTAAACGATAATAACTAGTTATTTTTAATTAGAAATGTTTCGGTACTATTTAAAGTATTTAAATTTTACTTCATAGATGTATTATCTTTTTTCGTGTATTTTCCGTTTTACAAGTGAAAATACCTTACCTTTCTCTTTGAACTTTTGTTAGAATTATTGATGATTTCTTTTCTTTCAATATTTTTTGTATAATTAAGTGTAGATATTTAATATATTTTCTAAATGTTTTTGAAATATCATTATTTTAGGCCCTTGTGTAGCTGGTGTCGTTGGATTGAAGATGCCAAGGTATTGCTTATTTGGAGACACTGTCAACACTGCTTCTAGAATGGAGTCAACAGGAGAAGGTATTATTTATAGTCCTGGTGGAATCCAATATACATATGAATTTTTAAGAGTAGAAACCTAAAATATATCACTTGCTAAAAATAAAGAAAAATACAAATATACCACGTTTTTAATAGTATATTTCTTAAATCTATAATTACGGATGAAACTTGAAAGGTTGATTGTCTGTCGGACAGTTTCCTCCACCTGATATTACAAATATATTTCATTCACCGAACATCTTCAAGATTCTTCAATTCAAGTCGTATACAAAACAAGCATTTTAACTTTCTGATTATTAATGAATCAATCATTTTTTTCCATAAATTATTTTGAATTCATAAACCATAATGCTAAGCTTGTAAATGAATATATGAAATCTAGAAAATTCCAAATACTTGAATGCAATATGCAATGGAGTGCTCCCTGAAAAAATATAAACGAGAAATGTTTTCTGTAAAATGTAGACATTTTTTCTCTATTTTGAGAATAATTTTATTCCTTAGTTTTGAAGATATGAAATCCCATATAAGAATCACTCCAATATTCATAAATATATTTTCGAAAGTATAAGAAAAAGAAAGAAGAAGCCCTATATCTTCCTTCCGTTTTATCTTTCGATAGATTTCAATGTATTCCATCAAATACGATTATTTGGATTACAGATTTTCATAAGGCTACATAACATTGCTGGTGGGCAAAAAGCTTAATGTTGTTAGCCAATTTTTACTAAATCTTTATATATATATACTACTTATATTGTTTTTCAGCTATGAAAATCCATGTGAGTGAAGCGTGCAAAAAAGTTCTTGACAAGCTGGGTGGATACGTTTTGCAAGAAAGAGGACTGATTCCTATAAAAGTAATTCATTTAAGATGATTATTTGCAACAATGTTTTATTATCCTAAATTCTCAATGAAGCAGAAACTAGATCTTTTTAAAATTCAATGATAGGCGAAAAAAAATTAAGTAGTAAAATAATTAAAGACTAAGTATATGCTTTAAGAAGATGAATAAATTCGCTCAGGAAAAATTTACTTTTAAAATGAAGTTACGAGCTAAGAAAATAAGTTATTTATTTCGTTTATTTCATTTAAGACATTGTTCTACTAGCTTTATATCATAAGATTTCTGATAAAATGTGAAAGAATTAATCAGCTGATATTTTATTTATAAAGAAAGCATTAAAATTTCACGAACTAATAGAATTTTATTACAAACATAATAGCATTATAACAATGCCATCCTCTTCCTATCTCTACAGCAAAAGAAACCTTCTAATTTTCGACAAAAAGGCTTATAATCAAGTAAAAGGCAACTTCGCTTCCAAAAGCTGTTATTAAATTTTAAAAGTAATCTTCCTTTCTTAAGTAAATTAAATATTGCAAATATACATAAACTAAATTTTTCCTTAAGAACGCAAGTTAGATATAAGTTCTGAAATGAAAATTCACTTGATTCTGTGAAAAAAATTAAATAAGAGTACAAGAATTGTATATATGAAATAAATATCATTTGAATATCTTATTAAAATATATGGGGAAAGTAAATTTATTTAAAAATATGTATATGTTCTCAAGAGCGCAGGAATTTTTTAACTAAAGGAGTGTATATAGTAAAATAAATTTTTGGAGTGAGGTTGAAGTGTTTTACGATACATATTTGATCAACCACCAAGGAAGAACTTTGACTCCTTTCATGTCACGTAGTATTCGAATTTCCTACTATTTGTTTTTGTTAGGTATGTAATAATGTTTGAGCTTAATAGTTTTTCATATTCTAACTGCCAAGAGAACGTTCATGATAGAATGTTTGTTTATTTATTTATAAAAATGCCAGGCATCTAGCCATTAGTCTTGATCTAGCTTCCCTATATTTAATAACAATAGAGTTGAAAGACAGTAATGTGCATTGCATTCGTCCATATGGTCCTTATTCAATGACTCTTCAGAGTTTCGAAGAGTACAGGCTGAAGTATCCTTTAGTCGAATTTTAAAAAGATGGGCTTTCAAACAATCGTGCTCAGTCAAAATATGAAATAACGCCCCGGCTACAGGACGAGGAAAATCTGGAATGACTCTCTTTAAACTAGTGAGACACTCCATGGTCTTTCTTTTAGCTTCATTTGATAGGTCGGAAGCAAACCTCCTCTTAAATTCTAATTTAATTAGGAGTGTTGCAGAATTAAAAGTCACGTGGTTATTAGTGGTTTTTAGAATAGTCGTTCCCTTCTTTCCCAGAAAATCGGCACTTCCATTTCCCTCGATGCCACAGTGAACAGGAATCCACTGTAAGAAAATTGAATCCTCCAGAGTGTTGAGATTCTTTCTACATTTATAAATTCATCCGGAAGTAACAACTTTATTGTTGGAGATAGCCTGCCTGGTAAAATGTTATCTGTTCCATTACCCCTCTCCTTAATTAAAAAATGCAACGCCATTCTTTTTTAACAAACCTTCAAATAAATTGTCACACGCCATACTTAAAACTATACATTTGTCCCCTGAAATAGTTTTCTCCCCTGTAATTAAATGAACTCGCTCTTTAAGGAAACAGAACAGGAATTCACGACGTATTTAAACTACCAAATACGATAATTCGAAAATCATTTCACATTTATTACAGATGAAACCTTTCCTCCTTTATAATTTAATGTACCGATAATATATAATAAATTCAAACTTATCTAGCCGCATTTATAAATTTTATTTCTGTTATCTTCTAGGGGAAAGGCGAGATGCGAACTTTCTGGCTTTTAGGCAAAGAAGTCATGGATTGCGAATCCTTACCATTGGGCAAGACATCGCCCATTCTTCGTCCACCCTCACACTTCGACTTGCGACATCCACTACCAGATCTACTCAGCGGAGGCGAAACCTTACCTCCCAATTTCAACGAAAGCTGCCTCAGTCTATTTGATGACTGCAAAAGAAACGCTGAGATCCACGTCAGAAGAGCCAATGGCTATCGGTCAGCCCCAACCATCAACTTCAGACAGTTCTACTCACCAGAGAACCTGCTCTTTTGATAACAGCGAGCTTGATTCGCAATATGTACTGTGAGATGTTTTTGCAACATAATTGCGATGTCAGACTATCATTCGAGAATCAATTGGTGCATATATTGGAAGGACATGTTGCATTGTTATGTGTCATGAACTCTTTCCATGTGAGATTCCGTGTTTTAACTTTGTAAATGTGAATTATTTATGTTGCTGTCTCTTATTTATTTCATGATCATATTGTTATTAACAAAAAAATTTTAAGTAAAAATAGTAATACAGAAGAGGTACCCTGATGTGCCAGGAAGTTTTTTTTTTAAATACGTTTAAATTGTGGGCATCTGATTAAAGCAGGGGTGGGCAAACAGCGGCCTACGGGCTACATGAGAATCACCAAGACAGTCAAAAAACCAGATAGACATGGACCAACTCTCTCATGGTTTCTATACATGGACCAACATACATTTGTGAGCAAAGTTTTTATTGCGTGAAGATCAGCAAGTTAATATAGATACAAATGGGCTCAATTCATGACGTTCACGTGATAAAGACAAATGCGTGTTCTCCATTGTATTCAAAACAGACATTAATTTTCTGTTCTATTTTTTAAAACTTAGGTAAAATTTCAAATTTATTAATTCTCGGTAAAAAAAAGCTGTTCAAATGCTATAAAAAATTTCTTCAAAAAGATATTAAAATATAAAAAATAATCATATTTTATGCATGTACTTATAAATAAAATGCATTTTGCATACCTATGTGCATAATTATTGTTGACAAATATGTACTTTTTAAGAGAAAGTTTCTCAAAAGAGTAAAAGCTGGCAATAACGAAGCGCATGAACTGATTAGCTGGAAACATATGATTTCTTTTATCGTATGACTACGACGTCACATGAGTTTTTGAACTGATTGGCTAGAAACACGAGATTTTCATTATCACGTGACTATGACGTCACATAAATTTAGTCCATTGACTGACATCAACTTGCTGTATGCGATGAGAATTTCAACAAGCAGTCTCGTTTTCGATTTTAAAATTGTGGAAAAGCGTGATAGGGGATACATTTTTTTCATTGCCCTAATTCTAAAACTAAATGGGATTGCAGCTATTGATATGAAATTAACACGATTTACGAATTGAATGAAACTGCAACTATTTTATTTAACTTGTATTTATTGATTTTTATGGTAATTTATACTTTTTTCTGAAATGCATTAATTCATGAATGCAATCAGTTAAAACAGGCGCGGCTCTCCTGTAACGTCCGTTTCCACAACGTAGCCCTCGACTCTAAGTGTTTGCCTATCCCTGAATTAAGGTACCCCCCAAAAAATAATATAACATTATCTATTATATGGGTAAAACGTATAAAGCATAAAAAATAAATTTGAGCCATAAGATCATGGTTCAAAAGAATTTTAAGCTAAATTTTTCTACTTTGATGGTAAAATCGTTATTTCCTTTTATTAAATTATTTTCATAGATTAATCGGTTTATATAGTATTAACGAAGTTCTTAAAAAGTGTAGAATTTTAAGTTGCGCACAATATCATAAGATAATTAAATTTATATTTAAATTTTTCTAAACTTTCAACGATATTTTTGACAAAAATTATGAAATTTAAATGAAAAATAATGTACGCTTTTGAAAAAAAATTAAATATAGTGTATCTTAGTATCTTATCTAGATACGATTAAATTTACTTAATACCAATTTCAATAATTAGAAATTTATTTAAATACTTTTTTTCTAACTTATCAAGGAAAAATTATTCTAGTTTCGTTATTGAATTAAACAAGAATTAAATTTCAACACACTTAAAAGGAATAAAATTGTAGAATCATTCTCCGCTAAATATCAATCTACATACAAAATTGCTATTAAGTAAAATATTCGATATTTTTCAATTTGTTTCAGCTTGTGCATTTATGCATTAATACACATTCATTAACTTTAAAAAGAATTACGCATGAAATTGTAAAACAATGTAAATGTTGAAATATTTATGTGACACTTATATAGAGGAAACTTGAATATAAAACAAAATACCAACAAATAGATAAGGCATTCTGAATCACTCGGTACGAATTTTTTCTAACTATTTTTACAGTAATTTTTGTAATAATAATATTTTTAAAAATATAACACAACAAATTCCTGAAAAGTTTATGAATTGCTTTAATGCTTTCTAATAATTTAAAAAAAAACTATTAATAATCAGATATTTTTCTCAAAAAAAATTAATTACCGGAATTTTAAAAAACTTGAATAATTAAAAATTCCCATATAATTTCCTACAGATGTTATATACATTTAAATTATCGTTTAAATAAATCATTCGTTAGTTAATAATTAAGCTAAATGTTCATGACAACACAGCGCGTAAACTTACTGAATAATATAAATATATTAATTTACACGCTACTAAAATTTTTCCAATATTAGATAGTGTTAATTTTTTTAATTTAATTTAAATTTGATTCTTAAATTAAATAATAAATCATTTGTTTTATAATAACTTAAAGCTACAACTGCCAATTAAGATTTACTACAATCTTTGGTATAAATTTTATTGTTAAAAACTATATGGATCACACACACAAGAAGCCCAGTGTAATAACTGCCTTTGTAATTTCGGAGAAATCTTTTAAATAATACATCATTGAAGCCGTCCTCTTTTAAGAAGGCAGTGGACATACAAAATAGCTTTGCAGAACATTGAATACTAAGAGATTATACTAAACTGGTTAGTGCGGGGGTTTGGCTCAATAAAATATCCGTTAGTGTAACAATTATTCATTAATTTAAGTTAGGTTACACAAAGACAACTTATATCGTTAACAAAATCAATGGACAAAGAACATGGAAGTTTTTTTATAGTGACTAAATTTTTTCGTCACCTGGTCTCTACGGAAGATGGGTGGTCGCTAGAGGGCACTATTGTTACTTGGGACTGACAGTTAAAGTTATTATAATAAGAGCAGTTAAAGCTTTAAAAAAGTTATTACGATTTCTATTTTCAGTGGATTGTAGATTATTTATTTATTTCAGTAAAATAAGTAAACAATTTCCATGTCATGAATCAAATACTCCAAAGCATTTAAAAACAAAATATAGCTTTTTTTAAAACATATTTTATAGTTATTTGAAGTTTTCAGGGAATAGCAATAATGAGAAACCACAATTACAGTAAAGGAATGCAAAAATCTAAGAATTATTTTTAAAAAAAAAATCCCGATAGAGTATGAAAAGCTTGGAGAAGTAAAAATTTTAAACTTTTAAGGTTTTACTTCTGTGTGTGACACTTAATAAAATAATATAAAAAATCAATATATTACTTTTTATAAAATTATTAAAACAATTGTTAACTATTTTATCTGATTATTTAACTGCGGCATTAAACGCTTTAAATTTTAAATGTAAAACAAAATTAAAACAAATTTGTTTTATAACTATAAAGCAATTTTAAAAAAAATTCAATATGCGAATTTTGTGTAAGTAAATCAATGAATTCGTTTAACTCTTTGAAGTAAAAAAAATTATAAACTGTTCTGTGCGTCTACTGCCTTCTTAATAAACCAAAATCTGTCTAATAAAAATGTATGAAAACCTTTGTATTTTTTCATATTTTGTTATCTTAAGCAATCAATTTTATATATTACTAAATTGATTATGGAATGTTTTGTATAAAAAATAATTGTAATTATAATATTTACAACAAATATTAAAAATAATACGTTGTGTCTAAGCTCCGATTTGCCGTAAAATCTGGCGTATAATGCCCACTTATATTTCCATGTTAATTTTTTTAATTTTTAGGCATATTCGCTCTGTAACGCACACTCCCTTTTTTTTACGAAGGCACCTAAAATCTATGCGTGCAATGCTATTATGTTTTGAAGTCATTTATTCAAGGTATTATCCCAGGATTTTGAAAAAATGCTATATTTTTAGAACTACAGCTCTTTAAGTTCATTAAAAGTGTGTCATTTCTTTTAAATAAACATTATTGCAATCTAAGTAGAAGTCTTATTTGTTTAATACTGATCTCTTTTTTTTATTTTTTGAATTTCGCCTGTGTAAATTTCGATCTTATTTTTATGTTAAAAGTGTGTGTGTTATACTCCAGGTTTTACGGTAATTATTCTTAAGGATTATATTGATGAACCCAATATTTAAATTATATTCCATATCATCCAATATCAAGATTTAGCAATGTTGTTTTGTAAATTAACAATATTTTTTTTATAATATGAATTCACTGCCGAAATTTTATTTCTTCTAATTCGACAAAATCTGTTCCTCCTCAAAGTACAGTTTCTATAATTTTTGTTTTAACTCACACAGAGAGAAAGGTTTTTCAATATAAAATAATTTTTTAAAAAATGTTTTTTTTTTATATTTGAACTTAATTATTAAATGTAATTTACGAAGAAAGTTATCAGCTTTGGTGATTAAGTCTTACTAATGCAGCAATTTTTCTTAAAATTTTAACTGACGGTTTTGCAATATATATCATGGTTTCTATTTCGAGTTTTTTTTATCTCTATATGCTTCATTTTCCAAAATTCTATACAAATTATTTCATTTTAAATACTCTTAAATAATTGTTTCGTAATTTATTATTATTTGCACAAAAATAATTACATTTTTAAGGTAGTTAAATTTTTAAATGATATAACTGCATAATATCCAGCTATATAACCGTATAACTTCAAAAACCAATAACCCTCGGTGAAAGGTATACAATATTCAACTCAGTATGATGTTTAGATACATGTCTACGAATTAATAAAAAATTCAATTTGATTTTAAAACAATGTAATAAAATTCTAGCATAGGTAACAAGTGTTTAAAGATATGTATGTAGATTTCTGTAAAATGTTTGATTAATAATTTGAATCATTTTATAGAAATCAATATTGAGAAATATATAAATATATTTGAAATATCAAACAAAAGTTTATAAATTCTTCTCTAATAACAATGTTTTGAAAACTTTCTAACATTTTCTAATTCTTATTAATATAAATTTTACATTCTGACTTTCAAAAGGAATAAGTCTCTGATCTATATACAAGTATTTAATAGAAAAAATATTCTAGTTTTGTATTTTTACTAATTAATTATATTTGAAAATGATTTAAATATATCTTCTTACTTCAATATTTATATGAGGATATTTATATATGAACGTAGAAGAGTGATTCGATTGAGTTTTTCAAATACTCTAAGCTCTTAGCGTACTCTAAGCCTGAGTATTTTTTTTTAAATTCATAGATCTTTTTCAGACTTATAACTAATTCTTTAAGATTTTATGCCTAATTCGGGTCATTTGATACATTTTTCAATTTTGGTAAAAAAAAAATTACATTTCTAGCAATAGTTTATTAATTTATA
Organism: Trichonephila clavipes; assembly: GCA_019973935.1. Taxonomy (NCBI): domain Eukaryota; kingdom Metazoa; phylum Arthropoda; class Arachnida; order Araneae; family Nephilidae; genus Trichonephila; species Trichonephila clavipes. Next base: position 33,723 of record BMAU01017213.1, on the reverse strand, counting down.
TAGGTAACTAAAACTGAAGATAAAATTTTTCATTACTGAATTAAAAATGCAATGTTTCATAATATTCTGAAATATGATTTTTTTATGTTTGGGATTTGTAAATTTCATTTATGACTGTAAATAGAAATAGATGTAATAAAATAAATATGTGAATGTGTGTTTCATGATCATTGCTAATTTTTGTTTTTGTCGTATTATTTTATCTAATCTAAAAATGCTGTAAAAAACAACTAAATACGCCTATTTTGTGAGGGAAATATGTGTTACAGCTTTAATGGAAAATATTGAAAAAAAAAAAAAAGAACACAGTTATTAAAATATGTAATACAAGTTTTTAACCCTTTCGTGGGCCATTTATTTCTCTTTTGAATTTCTCGCAGTTTTTTATGTTTTATTAACAATTAAACAATAGCATTTAAGTAAACATGTTTTATTTCGCAGAATTTTATGTTTACGTTTAAATTTTAAGGGTGGGAAGAATACTATCCAAGGAACCATTTATCGTCATAAAAAAATTTAATTTAATGGGTATTATTTGCTTTGAAAATATGAGAAGCATATGACAATGTACAAGGGAACATCACATTCTGCACACATGTAGCGGGTCCTCTTTTCTTGTCCCTTTCTGCTACATTTCCTACATCGTCTACAGTTGAAAACCATCTTCGGCATATGATTTCCTATATTGGCTAAGCGTACATCATCCGAAACTACAAACTTATTTGCTTGGAAGCTACCAGGAGTCCTTACCTTTTTCTTGAGAAATACCCGTCTGTTAGCTGTCGAGCTTATGTACGAAAGAAAAAGTGGAGTCATACGTAATTGCCTAACAAACTAAATATTCTAATTTTTCATATATGCAAATTGTACATGGTTTTTAGTTATGATGCAATAGCATTTTTACATTTCGCTGTTAGATTATTTCTTATTATGCAAATTAGACAGTTACTCTCACAAAATGGGCAAAATCATATAAGAAATAAGTAAATATAGTTAAAATAAAAACACTATTTTCTTTATTCATTATCTAAATATATTATTTATGAGCTAAACATTCTATTTTTTTTTCAAATAGTATACAAATTGCACCTGGCTTTTACATGATACAATAGCTCTTTTATATCTCAACCATTATTTATTATACAATGAATGAATAAAATATGCAGAAATTTTCGAAATAACAAAATGTTATTACAGTAAAAACTGTATTTTGCTCACATTTACAGAAGAATCGATGAGGAATAAAAATGTCACATCGAAATAGGTGACATAGGAGAACAAATCTCACACAATGTTTTCAAACTTCTAAAACAGAAGAGCTAATTCCATTCATTAGAACATTAGATGGCAAAACAAAACTGAAGCGGGAATTAGTTTTCCCAGCATTATAGGGTTTGGCAAAAAAACTCGGACAAATTTCTTGCCTTCTAGAATAGCTAACGGATTTCCTTTTAATTGGTATTTTCATGTTTCTTCATCTACCACTTTAATAATAAAATATTCTTTAATAAAATTCTTAGTTTGTGCTTTGAATCATGCGTTTTTGATAATGTCGAGCAAAAAACTGCTATTTTAGAGTTGTTTGCTTAATGTACCTCGGCAAACAGTGTCAGATGCAATCTGCCGTTTCAAAGAGCTTGGCAATGATAGTGGACGTCTAAAAAGTGGGTGAAAGTGTATTGTAACACTTCAAAGAATCGTAAGGCCATTGAAAAGCGAATCTAGAGAAATCCGAGGGTTTCCATGAGACATGGAAATAAGGGACAGATTGGTGAGGCGAATAGAGAGCAAAAACGGAGCTTGGAATGAAGCCTTACAAGATGCAAAAAGTTCAGCTTCTCACTGAAAGAAACAAACCCGTACGGCTCTGGAGATGCCGAAAACTTTTGAGACGGGCCGCAAGTCAGCGCTTGGAGAGATTCCTTTTCACTGATGAGAAGCTCTTCACGGTTCAAAAAGTTCTTAACTACCAAAACGATAGAATCTGGTCTGTGGACGCTCCAAGCTCCTCGGCAATTGTTGAACATCGCCAATATCCAAAGTCGGTCATGATCTGGGACGGTATTTGCACAAGTTGCAAAACACTTTTGGTTTTTGTGGAAGAGGCCGTTAAAATCAATCAAAAAGTATACCGGGGGGACATTATTGAAGCTCTTGTACTTCCGTGGAACCAAAAGCATTTCAGAAATGCAAATTGGATACTTCAACAAGACTGCATCAGTTTGCAAAGCCAAAAAGCACAAGAGTGATGCAAGGCGAATTTTCCAGACATGATATCATCTGAAGAATGGCGGCCCTGCACGCCGGATCTCAACCCTATGGATTACAGTGTAAAGACCTTTTTGGAGTCCTGGGCCTGCACTAAACCGCACCAACATTGGACTCTCTAAAGCAATCGCTTCTGCAGGTATGTGATAGATTAAAGGTAAAAGACTTGAGGTCCATTGTTGAAAATTTCTGCAAGCATTTGCGCCTGTGCATTGCTGCAATCAGCGGTCACTTTAAAACCAAATGGATTTATTTATTAGTACGAATGTTCTCTTTTTATTGTATCTTGTTGTTATATTTTATCAATTTCTTAATTTTTTGTAAAGTTATATAAAAAATTGTTTGTCCGGGTTTTTTGCTGTACCGTGTATAATACCAAGGCCAATATATTATAATGGGTTTTGCGCTTTCCACGGGTGTATTCTGTAAGATCATTTGGATGGGAAGTAATCTTCCCAAAGCCCACGAAACGGTTACTTAAAGTAATCATTTAATGGCCATCCACCCTATTATTATGCCTGTTGATTTTTAGTGTAATCGGGATCCAAAACCACGAATCATCTAAATATTACTTGCCATTCTGAGACACCCCGCGGCCCGGGGTATCATCTCTTCATCTACGTGACCTAGATTTGTAGGAATAAATAATTGATCACTCAAATTCGTCATAATAAATCTAATTTATTATTGCCTAAATATATATTGATCAACGTAACACAAGTCTTACTAGAGGGATATGATCAGGAGTGATACTACATAATTATCAATTCTAAGTAAATAGTGCCTGGAATCCTAATCACTATCTTTATGAAAAGCTATTCTAAGAATCCTTATCCGCTTTAGATTCCTTAACACACTAAAGTCCGTTCTATAATTACACTTCTATAATTAATAGCTTACCGATATCTCACGGCAATCAGCACCTTATAGCTTTCAGTCTTTCTTCTATTATATTCTTCTACTATTCATCTACTATTATTCTTCCATTCTATTACTATCCGGCTACTATCCGGCTTCTATCCGACTTCTATCAGACTTCAATCTTACTAATTCGCGATTGCAAAAGCTCCCTTATATATCTATTCACTAATCTGCATATCGCGGTTTCTTCTTGAGAGGATTGAATTGAAATAATGCCATTCTGGCCCCAAAGATTCTCCAAGAGGATTAGTGAGAAGGCGTGATAAAGCCCCATCACAATACAATTATTGACCTTAATTTTAAGTTATTTTAGTCTTCATTTTCTTAAGAAAATATATTTTTAATACTGCATATAGAAAAGATTTTTCTTAGGTTTAATATTAACTTTAATTCACAATTTTACAATCCATTGAGCAAATTTAAAGAGGTATTTTTAAGTTAGATATAAACATTAAAACAAAAAAATATTTGAAATATTCGAAAATGTAAATTATTTTTAATGTATCTTATATTAGTTTACTTTATTGAAATTCCTTTGAAAATAATTTTAAAACATTTCTTACGAAACTTCCAAAATTGTAAAGTTAAATCCTCGTACCCATAATAAGCTTTGTAGGTTACTCGTTTGATATAATAATTATTACATATATATATTTATATAACATACTTTTATCAGGAATAGCGACTTTTTTGACAAATATTATTAAACCTTGATTATCACAATTCATATTAAAAATAATTACATTAAAATATTAGCGCTAAAAGGAACTGACATCTGAGTAGGTTTATATAAATTTTTAAAGGAAGGTAATATATAAAGTGATTGCAGCTGACCAACAAAAAGTAATAGTTGCAAAAGTAATGAAAGTAATTTGCAGTAAAAATATTATCCAATAAAAACATCCGTTAAAAGAACTCAATAGCACGGAAATACAGAACCAGACCAAATATGTCCAAAAATATTTCCAAACGAAAATTTCCCTAAACTAGCTGCGAAAAATACAAATTCTGGTTCAATCAATAGTAATATATATGTTAAAACTTTTTTCACAATTGCAACACATAAACTGTCAGATTAGCATTACAAGATCGTTAAAAATTTTGATTTTCCTTTCGTCATCTTTGATTATTTTAAAGCGCATGGCCTCATTAATTCTGACATAAATTGTTGCTTAACGGTAAAAGCAAGATCAAATTTCGCGAAAGAAATGTATATAGACAAAATTAGGACTAGAAGTCTCAAAGTTGGATAGATTAGGACTAGAAGTCTTAAAGGTGGATAGATTAGGACTAGAAGTCTTAGAGGTGGATAGATTAGGATTAATAGTGAATGAGAGCATTTTCTTTCCAAATTCACCGACATTTCTGTTTAATATTTTACTGAAATTTTCATTACTTTCTCAGATATTTTCAATGAAGAAATCGATACACACAGTCGACACTTAATGTTATTTTGCAATACATTATGTATTACATAATGCAAACTAATATAGGCTTTTAAAGGCATTCCTCTTTTCTTAGACGTTTCATAATTTTTTATTACATAATTTATTTAATTCTTTCATAAGCGGCATTTTGACTTTTGAGTTAAATTAATAATTTTTAAACTGTAGTTTTACCATTAAAATTTTTTCCTATAATTTCAAACAGATTTCCAGATTTTTCATGTTGCATTTTCTTATGTTGTTCTCTACTTCGTTTTTATTCAATATTACTGCTTCTTAACATCACACGAATTCATCCAAATTGGAATTTACTCATTAAAATACTTTTTAAAGAATATTATAATTGAAATACGCAAGAGTATTAAAAATTAGGCACTTATAAATAACAGCTCAAGCTAACATAAAGAATAATTACCTGCATACAATCGCAGCAAACAAGTACAAGAAAAAATCAACAATGTAAATATCAAACAATGTAACCAGAATAAGAAATAAAACCTCCAAAATATTGTTAAAAAATTTCAACAATACCACAAATTGGAAAGAACAGCCCAACACTAATATAGCAACCTAATCTAAACAAATACCGAACACGTCACGGTTATTCTTATTCCAACTTACTAAAATCAATAAAATAAACATAAATCCTTCATTAATAAAAAAATACAAAAATATAAGAAAGCACCAAACAGTATCAACATTAAAATAATTATGCTTCATATATGCCCAAGTCATCACTTAAAAGTTGATAAAAATTGCTTTAATAATAATCATCAGTTGAGTTCAGAAGAAGATAGTAATGTAATTACAATGAAAAGAAAAGAACATGGTGAATCCTTGACTTTGGAGATCAGACCTGAACAACTTCGTCTCCCTTTGATTTCAAAAGCAAAGGCAACAACTATACTGCATAATAAAAACGACTGTGCGATTCATTTCGTTGTTGATACTAACAGTCCAGAAACATTAACGATAAAACCATGGGAGGGATGTATAGAGCCAAGAAAAGAGGTAAATCTCAAAATGCCTCCGATTAAGATTGGAATTATTTTATTAAATGATGATTATTTTTTAAATATACTGAAAAATCATGGTTTTATATAAAGACAATATCAATATATATACATGTTTGTTTTAATTTAGCATTCGTAATATTTGCATTATAATGCTGAAAAGATAATATTTTTTGTACTTACGTGTTATCGCAACAATCGCCAACGTTCGAAATAACTCGCCAAGTTGTCAACTTCAATTTCGCATGTATCGTATGCGCTGAATTGGCAATTATGGGGTTTCATACAATGTCGCCAATAGGTTGCGATGCTACGTAAGTACCTATTTCTCAATACCTACTATTAGTTCACACTCTACCTATATATATTTATTTATATATCTTGTTCAAATTTTCAATTGTTAATAAAATATTTTTTATTCATCCACTCAAGTTCAGTTACATTTTTAAAACTTGTGGATGACACCGGATGTTAATACAGTTTTTTTCAAATGTTAATTCGTTAATTTAATTTAATTAACTAAAATTTTATATATATATATATATATATATATATATATATATATATATATATATA